>JAWZYT010000628.1:347500-612500 GCA_034508575.1 Petrolisthes manimaculis | reverse complement strand
CACACACCTCATCATCCACCTGTGTGTTGAGCTCCGACAGTGACTCCTGTGACGACCCCACACTCACATTGAACCTGTAAACAGACATTGGACATCACGTTAACACATTCTCCTCAGTCAGTTGGCCAAGTTTCCTCCATCAGTCATTTTATCTGAGAGTTGATGACACTCCAATTTCTAAAAGAAGAGACTCTGACCCGAAGATGGAAGGACACAAGACAATCGAAAAAGAAGGTAGTCTGCTGTTCAAAGAATTGACTCGTGTTTCAGGAAGATTGCCTCATGAAATTTTGAACTAATATTTTATCATAATGATAACAAAGTTCTATAAACTGTCCAAAAACCCTAAGCTGATACTATGCAGACTACAGAAGACATGATAATAATATGCCTTGAAGCTGAACTAACTAACTGGCTAAGTAACTAATTTGATATATTGATAAATATTCCTTCTTTAAGAATCTATACCATTTAACCCCTTTATATTTATAGAGTAGTTACCTTCTGAGGTAAGCCTTGGAGGCCTCAAGGGTGAGTCTGGCGCGGCAGGAGGCAGACAGTTTGGCAGCAGGTCTTGCACGTCTGAAGGAAAATAGGAAGGCGCCGCTTTGGTCCAGTCTGCCTCCAGGACCACTGGCCACATCTGTACCTCCAACACCACCAGCAAACCCCTGTGTCGGGAACTCATCTTGCAATACTGCTCACGTTGACAACCAGCAAAAGAAAAGAATAAATAATATACTGTTTAGTGTGGATGTATAATAGTGTTGTGGTTGTGAATGATGAATAAATGAAACTGGTGAATCATTATGAAAGCTCCGTTTGATGGACTGAGGAAAAAAACACATGTCTAGTTTGTCACCTTAAGATTAAAGTTGTCACCAAATTTTACACACGACTTGAGACCTTCACTGTACAATACATCGTTACTAGAACCAATATACGACAAGTTACTTATATTAGGTGTCTTGTGTGTGTGTGGGGGGGGGGGGGGATATATAATTGAAGACAATATTTCTTACTTCATTACATCTTCTTGAATTTTAACCCAAAGCAGTGAATGTCTGAAATGCTATAATTCTAACTGGTTTGATCGAATTTTATTTTGAAACAGTTCCAAAATGCACGTGGAAAAAATAATTAAGCATTGCCGGCAACTGCACACCTGGAAACACCTAAATTAATATTACACCAGCGATTTTAATCATTGTCCTGTAATATTTAGTTCATAAGGTTCACTCAAATTCACCACCATGCAGAGTGTACAGGACCTTTGATCATGAGTGTACTATACCTCTGACTTCGTTCCTTGTTCTTTCCTGTGTAATGAGAGCATCAGCCACGTCCACTCCGGCCAGCAGAGCCTCCACATAATCCTCAGACACTGGGATGGGTTGACTCCTGAAGGGTTCCTGAAATCCCACATCTTGTAGTTGTGTCTGTGGCTGAATACCAAAGAACTGTTGTGGTTGTTGTTGTGGTTGTTGTTGTACTACCTCCTCAGGACCCCCCAGCTGGTGTAGGATTCCCCTGAGAGGACGTAGGTTACTGAGTTGTGTTCTGGCTCCTCCAGCACCACACCACAACACCACACACAACCTGAAAAACATAATAACACGTCATGAGTTAGTCTGTGACACCTACACACACACACATACATACATTATGCCCCTTGTACGGTGTTTGGGGAGGAGGGGAATGTGAGGTTAGAGGAGATTCTTGTCGTGTCTCAAATCAGAACAGAATTAATTACTTATTGAACCCCAGTGTAGTGTACAGCCTCTACATAATCAGGACAGAATTATTGACCCCCAGGTACTATTAGGCTACACACCAGTAAGAAAGCAAGGCACGAGTTCATTAATCAATCCATATCCAAATAATGTTGGGCATAACCTATCTGATAAAAAAAAAAAGGAAAGTTGAGATGTTGAGAAAAAATAATGTTCAGTTGTTCATGATGTGTATTTGTGTAGAGTGAGTAGATGTGAGGTTACGTGTTTAGGTCTGACTAAGGTTGGAGGACGCATACATTATCTAAATAAGGACACAACTTTATGAATATTAAGGAATTTGAACCCAACAAACATGACCTGAAAATGAAGGAAGAACGTGGAAGCAAAATGTAATGGACCTACAGACAGACAGACAGACACACATTCCCATACATTATAGTTAATTAAGAGGGTAATTAATTCACTTTCATTACATTGGAGTATCTTGATTCCTCCAAAGTTTGCCATGAAACAGGACCAGATGAACAAAAATAATGGTGTTCTGTTGCTTGGAATAGTTTGGAGGATATATTTGCTACAGATATACCAACACTATACTTACTTCCCCCATAAGCCTATATACCATAACGTGTTGGAGTCTGGCAAATTATATAGAGAGAGTATTGTTACTTTGATTAAGGTTGTTTTATGACTTACTGAATAAAAGAGATGTTATAATACTTTTCCTTAATTAATTAATGGTGAGAGAACAGTGTTGGGAATTCTGGAATAAATAAAATAATTCCTCCAAACTTTTCGAAGCCTAAGGTGTGAAAAAACTAAAACAAAAAAGTCCTTCGTTTTGCCATGCATGCATTAGTAACAATGACAAAATATCAGCCAGCATGGGTAAGAATTTCCCAGGATGAGTTGCTCTCCTTTGGCTTGAATCAAGTCCTGAAATGGACCGTAAACACTGCAGCTCACCCTAGTCACGATACGGGAATTTCACAGAGCATCATCAGCAGACCACGTGTGTCTCCGTGCTGGGTGAAGCTGACTTGGGCTCAGTATAAAGAACTAGCTATGGTGAAGAAAACCCACAATTGGTTGACGAAAAAATATATATTAACATACAGTTTCTCTCTTCAGTAATGAGAGGTCAAAGAGAGAATACATTATTATCTCTATAACCTCTCATTATTGAAGAGGGCTACAATCGTCACCGAAACTGTATGGTAATCATTTTTTTACGTCTGCATGCCACTGTAAATTTTCTTCGCCTTGTCGACGTTCAGGCCAGAATAAATCTCTAGAATAAGAACTATATTCTTATTCAAACATAAAGAACTAACTAACACAGACATGCTTCGAACAGCTTGATCGAGTACTTGGCGAGTTCAGCCAAAATGAAACAGGATTAGCATTGTAATTGGTTCACGAGTATGTGTCAAATAATTCGATACTTCAACATGACCTGGATACAAATATTGGATTGTGGGTGTACAGTCACGAGTACTAATAAGTATACATGTAGCTATGGTTGAAACTTTGAACACTCCAATAATTATTCACCAACGAGCTCATTCATTTGTGCTTTTATTTACTGTCTCTAGGTATTCGAAGCACATGCACTCGTGTGTTGGTGAACTATTGCAATGCACCTCAATCTGAATGCCTATATATTCTGTAAACACAACCATTATAATAAACAGACACAACGTACCGTATACACACACACACACACACACACACGAGAGACACTGGACAAGCTAACCTGGGTATTATGAGCGAGTAGACCATGGTAATATTCTCTGTTGTATAGGCTAGTCGAGGCGGGAAGATGACAGACTGATTGATTGAATTTGAGAGAGAGAGAGAGAGAGAGAGAGAGAGAGAGAGAGAGAGAGAGAGAGAGAGAGAGAGAGAGAGAGAGAGAGAGAGAGAGAGAGAGAGAGAGAGAGAGAGAGAGAGAGAGAGAGAGAGAGAGAGAGAGAGAGAGAGAGAGAGTGAGTGAGTGAGTGAGTGAGAGTGAGTGAGTGAGTGAGAGAGAGCAAGAGATAAACCAAAAGATAAACCAAAAGAGAAACAAAAATAAAAAGCAGACTAAAAATGTCGTATGTATGAGAGTGAGTGAGTGAGTGAGAGAGAGGGATCGAGAGAGAGAGCAGCAAGTCAAGCCACCGACGACGACTGATGAGAAACCACTGGGCTGATGGAGGAGAAGGACGACGAGGAGGAGGAGGAAGAGGAGAGGAGGAGCCCGTCACGTTACCACTGCCTGCCTCTGCCTCGCTTACACTGACATCCTCCTGTGCTCTTCTTCCACTCTTGTATATAGTTTTGAGAGGCAGAGTAGAAGTAGTGGTGGTGGTGGTGGTGGTAGTAGTAGTAGTGGTGGTTGTTGTTGTTGTTGTTGTTGTTGTTGTTGTTGTTGTTGTTTTTGTTGTTGTTTTCTTTATGCCTGCCTTATTATTATTTATTACTTAGTTCACACGGGTTATACTGTTTGTCTGATTACCTGTGTGTGTGTGTGTGTGTGTGTGTGTGTGTGTGTGTAGGTAGATTATTATGTATGTCTTCTGTTTGTCTGTATGTTTGTAGGGATACCTGTCTGTCTGTCTGTCTTTCTGTATGTATGACTGTACACTATAATGTCTGTCTATCTGTCTGTCTGTCTGTCTTTCTGTATGTATGTATGTTTGTAGGGATACCTGTCTGTCTGTATGTCTGTAGGTTATCATGTCTGTCTATCAATCTGTCTGTCTGTCTGTTTGTCTGTATGTTTGTATGTTTGTAGGGATACCTGTCTGTCTGTCTGTTTTTCTTTCTGTATGTATGTTTGTAGGTTATTATGTCTATCTGTCTGTCTGTCTGTCTGTCTTTCTGTATGTATGTAAGTTATTATGTCTATATGTCTCTCTGTCTACCTATTTTTCTATCTGTGCATTTGGCTTTCTGTCTATCTGTCTTTCCATTTCTGTCTATCTATCTGTCTGTCAATCTATCTATCTATCTGTCTGTCAATCTATCTATCTATCTGTCTTTCCGTTTCTGTCTATCTATTTGTCTGTCAATCTATCTATCTATCTGTCTTTCCGTTTCTGCCTATCTATTTGTCTGTCAATCTATCTATCTATCTGTCTTTCCGTTTCTGTCTATCTATCTGTCTGTCAATCTATCTATCTATCTGTCTTTCCGTTTCTATCAATCTATCTGTCTGTCAATCTATCTCTCTTTCTCTCTGTCCAAACTTTCTGCGACAGTCATTTTCTGGCCATACAAAAATATTAATAAATCCCGAAGGAACAATGCATTATTATTATTATTATTGGTGCAGGATATAATTATATTTGTCTTCTTCCAAAATTTATTACAGAGAAAAAACAAAAACAAACACAAAAAAAACACACAATATAATACCACAAACCCAATCCCAGTTACTCCCTTTTTTGCCACCCCCATCCATCCCCCCCCCCCACCACCAAGGCTGCTATAAAATATTAGTAATAAGTAATGTGTGTACTTACGAGTATATATTAATTAACGAGGGAGTGAGTGCAGTGTTTGTTAGTCATGTGGGAAATGTGGAGCAACAGACGAGCCATCGTTATTTTTGTTCACCTGCCTCCGTGGTGCTGTTTCCTGCATGGCAAACTTTGGAGGAATCAACAAGGCACTCTCATATACTGTTGTGGGCACATGAACCAAACACATTCGAAACGGGGTCCCTCTTTAAGCATATAATTATAATGGGGTAGGATGAGTATGTTGTGTGTTTGTGTGTGTGTGTGTGTAGAGGCGGCGACGACGAGTCCTATATATGCTATGCTTGATGAGGGCCCCAGTTTGAAGTAGTGTGTCTGTTTCTTCATGTGTCCACAACTGTACTGTACTAAAAGCCTAACTTTGCTCTTAAACACACACCTCGAGAGACAGACTTTGCTCTTAAACACACACCGCTAGAGACAGACTTTTCTCTTCAACACACACCTCGAGAGACAGACTTTTCTCATAAACACACACCTCGAGAGACAGACTTTGCTCTTCAACACACACCGCGAGAGACAGACTTTTCTCATAAACACACACCTCGAGAGACAGACTTTTCTCTTCAACACACACCTCGAGAGACAGACTAGGAATACAATCTTTAGTCTTCACCTTCTTGTATGTGGTTAACACTTTGTGGTTTCGGTTCGATTAAGGGGAAATTCTTTTGTTGGTGAATTGGAAGGTCTTTGATTCCACCAAACTTATACCAAAACACAGATTCCCTCTTAGTACCATTGAGGACGTATGTTTCCTGGCATCTGTTTGGAGGAATCAGGAGACCTTCAATTTACAAACATGAGAACTTCCGCTTAAGTTAAGGGACCCCGTGAACATTGTAGTCTGATAATTAGTGGTTAATGAGTCCTTCAAACCTAACCACGAAACACACACACCTATATTGGAGTTGTAGTTGTGGCAGATGAGGTAGTGTAAAGTCATGGTCTAATGTACTGCAACACCTTCCAATGAGATGGCTTCGAAAAATGATCCGAAACTATAGCTGTTGGTGTGTGCAATTTTGGTTCATAAAATTAACTCAAATAGCTCGCTTTTATTCACCAGGTTGCAGTACATTAGACCATCACTTTACCACTGTCTCCAAAGATTTAGACTCTAGCAGGCAGTGTCTCAAATTTTTAGGAGACAACTGTACAACTCATTAATACTTAGCATTTCACCACGCTGATGAAAGTGAGAAAAGAGAGATGATAATAAATTTAATAATATTCCTGTATCTCTATCTTGTGTAAGGGTTAAAGGGGGAAGTTTGGTATTGGTAAATCTGGAGCATCTGAATCCTCCAAACGAGGCTAAGCAACAGAACACCATTATTTTTGCTATTCTGGTCCTGTTTCCTAGCATACTTTAGAGGACTCAAGGCACTCCAATGTACCAAAAAAGTATTACCTCCTTAAGGGGAGAGTATACTTTTGATAGATTGGAGTGCCTTGATTCCTCCATAGTATGCCAGGAAATAGACCCAGATGAAGAAAAATAATGGTATCATGTTGCCTGGAATAGTTTGGAGGAATCATAATCTCCAAAAATGTCAAAATTATATCCTCCCCTTAAAGGACAACAACTCTAAATAAACCCACTATAACCCAGGTACTGTTTACAAGAAGAAAAGTAAGTACAGTATTAGTTTATCTTTGAATGGCGATTAGATAGAAACATGTCCATTTAAATTTATATTGATTATAGTAGAGTATTTCTATTCCACTACTATTTATTAAGTTAGTGAGCCTTGGCAAGTGGTTCCAGGTGAAATATACTTGTCCCATTTGAATAATCAGTGTCTATTATCAGGTAGTTGCTTTCTATTACCATCCTCAATACTGACTTCTGCCCCTGGTGTCTCCTATTTGGCACTAAAGAACACACACACACACACACACACACCATCCTCAATACTGACTTCTGCCCCTGGTGTCTCCTTTTTGGCACTAAGGAACACACACACACACACACACACACACACACCATCCTCAATACTGACTTCTGCCCCTGGTGTCTCCTATTTGGCACTAAGGAACTTGATATTGGGAGAAATTGACCATCTTTCACTTGGGCTATACCTCGAATTCCTGTGTCCAACTTTACCTATAGAGTTGATTGTCCGGTGCACAGAGGCAAGTTATGTTGAATGGATAAATGGTATTCCTTGCAGTCATGTGTATAGAGAGAGTTATCTATAAGTAAATAACATGATTGTATAGTACGTCTGTAAACATGTGTCGGCGGGAATATAATAAATTATTATGTCAATATATATTTCATTTCTTATAATGATAAGGATACATGACTGACCACCGCTACAAAACTGGGAAACTTTTTGACTATGAAGCTCTATTGTACAGTCGCGGTCAAATATAATCATCCATACAGGGGTAACTCACGTAAGAGTTTGACAGATTTCCTGTTCCTTAGATGATAAATTTTCCAATAAATAAGTTAACTACCATCTTTTACTTTAATACAAGCAGCTACACATTACTTAAAATAATAATATCATATATGAAAGTGAAAACATTAGACAGTAAATTGTTTGAGATACCCATATGTGGATGATTATTATTGACCACGACTGTATATACTGTACTGCCAAATGATATCCCCAGTGTTAATTTGTTATATCCACAAAATGTACCAGTAGTTTGATGCTTACCAAACTGTACAGAGCGTACTAACATGTAAATAAACACTCA
This sequence comes from Petrolisthes manimaculis, assembly GCA_034508575.1. NCBI lineage: Eukaryota > Metazoa > Arthropoda > Malacostraca > Decapoda > Porcellanidae > Petrolisthes > Petrolisthes manimaculis. The sequence continues at coordinate 604,522 of JAWZYT010000628.1, read as the reverse complement.
ACACTCGTTATAGTAATATTGTGACATTCTCATTGCATTGTGGTTCCGGAGACGCATATGCAGTTTTGAAAATGTGTGTATCATTGAGGTTGATGTTGTGGTTACTCACCTTGGTTACATTACTGGAAAGTGTTGCTTGCTTGCATCATGTAAAACCAACACTGTATAGTTTTTGGTTGTTGAGAATTAAAGAACGCGGATGTTGTAAAGATGAACACCATCACCCACGAGTCTACCAATTTACTTTGAGAGCTGTCGGTGTAATTTTTTTTTTTTTTTTTTTTTTTTAAAGTGAAGGTGATGATGTCATTTCTGGAGGCCACTTTACAAAATGTATCTTCAGGGGAAAAGAGCAGCATTTTAACAAGGAATAAAGAGTATGAAGTGGTGTTACATATATACGTCTGCCTAAGGAAGGAAATGTGTGCTAACCCTTTGTCTGGAAAAAGTCGAGGAGTATAATAACTGGAAAGTGAGATATCCACCTTAAAAAAAAACAATATTAATAATAATAATAATAATAATAATAATAATAATAATAATAATAATAATAATGATAATAATAATAATAATAATAATAATAATAATAATAATAATAATAATAATAATAATAATAATAATAATAATAATAATAATAATAATAATAATAATAATAATAAAAATAATAACAATATTAAAAAAAAAAAACTAAATTAAAATACATAAATGAATGAAAATGAATCAGCTCTTCCTATGCACACATCTATTTTCTCAGTCCACCACAAACATTGTCATATATAACTTACTTACTCTTCAAGATACAGTATGTACTTGAAGGTTATCCCTGGACCTTGCAGTACTCTCTCTTATGTTGCCTACCATCCTCCGCCCCCACCACACATCCTACATCCTTTTCTTCATTTCACTACGCATCCTTTATCCCTTGTTATACTCCTCTCATCACATACATCTCATAATTTCTTCTCTCCTCTCACCAGACATCCCTTTCTCCCATCCCCCATCTTCTGTCCCCATCACACATCCCTTTTTTCATTCCACAACCACATTAATTCACTCCCTCGTTCTCCTATAAGTGACACACCTCTCATCTCATACACCACAACAATGTATTCCCTCGTACTGTACCTTCCTACCGTCTTACTGCCACACCTTCCTTCCCTCTTCCTGCGACAAACCTATATATTCCCTCGTCTCATCTACACACCCTTAGCTCCCTTCTCCCTCCACCATAAATTAACTACAGGGAAGAAAGGTTATGGTAAAGCAACTTAACACCATAAACGTACGTATGGAGAGTGTTATGCATAATGTATGTGGAGTAGCCTGATGGAAATGGAGGAGGGAAGGGAGAGAGGAAAGTATAATATAGGGGTTAAAGAGACGTGAGAGGAATAGAAAGGAATGGTTGAGATGAATGGGATGATAATTATGACGTGCATGAGAGGAAAGCGAGAGGAATGGTTGGAAAGGGGTTGATGGGGAGGAGAGAGAGAGAGTGTGTGTATATAGGGTGAGGAGGAGAATTTGATTGCATGATTGACTGATATAATGCGTCGCAATAGTGAAGTCATATAGCGCCAGAAAAAAGGTGATAGATAGAAGAGACAGCAAGCAGGAAGGAAATAATAAGAAAAGAGGGACAGTTGAAGAATTAAAAGCTAGTGACTGGGGCCGAAGGGGCGCCCAAACCTTTATAGTATTGCCCACATCACTAATACAGGCAATATCCCCCTACGGAGTGTGGGGAGAAGAGGACGGGGTGGAGAGAAAACTAAGGGAAAGTTGGTAGAGATAATGAAAGAGAGAAAAGAGGAGGGGTGGGGGGGTGAAAATGAGTTTGATAAGAATCTAGGAGGACAGAGAATGAGAAAAAGAGAGTAAAGTGAGAGGAGAGAAAATGTGTGAAGGATTTAGTAAGGGAGAGTGCATGAGATGGTGAAGGAGAGGAGAGGGAGTAGAGTGGAAGGTGACGGGGGATGGCCTGAAAAGTGAAAGGAGTTTTTTGAGAAGTGAAAAGAGAAAGGGAAGAACATTGAGGTAACATGCAGGTGATAAGAGCCTCTTAGCAAATTTCCCTGCTCTACCACCCCAATACTCCTTCACTCCTCCCCCCTCCTTGCTCAACACGTCAAGAAAATACCAGCTAAACTCGTATTGTTATCAACTCACAACATAGAAGATGCTCGATCATATTCCAAGATGTTATGAGTGGCGGTCACGGTATAGCTGCTGCTCTCTCCTGCTGATAGTGACGTGTATGAATAAAGTGTCGTCATCTAGTGAGGCAAAAGAAAAGCAACCAACACCACGAACCTCCACTGTCTTAACTATAGTGCGACACTCAATAGTATCGTCATTCTCCGGTCCTCACAAGATTGACAGTTTCTACCAATTTATTAGATATTGGATCACACCAAAATGACCAACCGAGGTAGGAAAGGGAAGAAAGAGGGTTTGGGTGTCAATGAGGTGAAAGAGAAGGGAGAGGATGGAAAGGGTGAGGTCACTCAGTTTCAGACGTCAGTAAACATCTCCAGGCGTAATCTCTGTCAATCGATTAGTCACACTCGAGTAAAAGAAAGAAAAGAGATGAGAAATTGATGTTTATAATGAATGTAGTTTCGTTCATATTATATATAATAATATAATACAATTTTAGTCTTCATATTGACTCCGAAAATGATTCCTCCTTTGACTTCCATAAAATGAAACATTTTGTGCTTACTGTCCAACCCAGCAGGGTTCATATAGATATGAACCCTGGTCCCACCCATGGTCCCATCTCTCCATCACTTTCTTTCTAGGGCGCCAAATGACCTCGCTGTTACGCCGCCTACTAGTCAATCAATCAACCCACACAATGATTTATCTATTCCCCACACGACATAGCCTAATCCAGACCCAAGGAGATAAGGAAATGTATTCACGGTGTTGTAATGGTAGTAGTAGTGTAAGTAGAGGGAAGAGGCTGGTGGTGGTGGGGTGAAGTATAATCGTGGCTGGCATGAATGAATAACAGGGGTAAGGGTAGGAATATAAATGTCTTTGAAGAGGGTGAAGGGGTATAATAATGAGCGAGAGTATTGGTGAGGAAATGTAATGGAGACAAGTATATTTAGCTGAGGTACAGGGTGTTATGGTGGTGATAGGGGTGAGGAAGAGAAAGCTGACAGGGGTGAGGAAAGGAGTAGTGACAGGGGTGAGGGATTGGTGAATATTATAAGCTCATTGGTGATAATAACTCATGAAACCTCACCAAAGAACTCCCTAAAGGCCTTGATCCATTTTAAGGTGGTAATTCGTTTTTGTTACATAGGAGTGTCTTGATGCCTCCAAAGTATGCTAGGAAACAGGACTAGAAGAGCAAAAATAACAAGTGTTCTGTGACTTGGAATAGTTTGAAGGATATCAGATGCTCCAGATTTACCAACACAAAACTTCCCCCTTAATTAAGTATGTCAGGAAACAGGACCAGATTAACAAAAATAATGGTGGTGCTGGGAATATTTTGGAGGAATCAATATCTCTAAAAATGCCAAAACTATACCCATCCCTTAATTAAGTATCATCCAAAGACAGTCCAACCAGTATACATGTTAAGCCACCACCACTTGAACAACCACCAAGGCAGTGTTACATAACTATTACTGTATAGTGGATAATGAAAGCAGGTAATATTCAACAAGTTTTAGGATTTATTACAGGCTCAATTCAAATGAGATTCTTTTCCATACATTAAACATACGAGCCATTGTCTTGCCTCGTGATATTTTAATATCAAAATAAATTCCTAGATACACAACAATGATATTTAAAATTGTACTTAAATAAATCTCTTATACTTTCAAAAATCTTTTCCTCGTCATTATCATACTAAAATTTTGAATAAATCAAGCTGTATTTGTGAATACAATTCCTTTTTTTTATCTGATTATAGATTAGGCAAAGCTATAACATATTATCATAAACTAATACACATTATCTCCACTGATCATTAATTATATATTCCTTTCCATCTGTGAGTTTTTAACATGAGCATAACCTACTAGGAACTGAGCACGAGGCACTACTACAGGCCTACATCACCTGCTACAACTCAGTGATGTATGAGCTATATAGGCATTAAGTGAATACATATATTACAATCTGAGATGTAGCCTTGACTGATGATGTTTGGTTAAAGTCTGTTTCCCTTGAAGCAGCAGCAGCAGTAACAAGGTTATCAATAAAATAGTTTTAAACTGTGTCTGTTTTCATTGTTACATCCTTAAAATGTTTCTTTGTAATCACAACCAGGTTTAAACACATTACAGGTCTCAGCAGAGAGCAAACTGTCCAACTATGTACAGTTGCCTAAAAGGTATTGCGACAAATCTTGATAGAACTTTAACCATAGTAATATCCACAACTAACTAAGTTTTGATTACGGTAATTATTTTTTCAGTACACGGGGTCTCGGTGATAATGTGCCAGACCTCATGAGTTATTTACTGAAGAAATTCTAAATAGGAACTCCTCTAACATACTTATGTACAGTTGTCAAAAAAGGTATTGCGACAACTATTGATACAACATTAAATATATTAATGTCCATAGATGTTTGTAGGGATTATAAGTATGTACAGTATTACATAAGGATATGTATATTTCCTTCTGTTATACATGCTTCTAGTCCATATACATATACTGTAGTTGTGGATATTACTATGGTTAAAGTTCTATCAAGATTTGTCACAATACTTTTTTTGGCAACTGTACATTAATTAGGTTTGCTTTATATTGATATTATAGTGAATGTGTGTAAATTGGATTTCCATATACAATACTCCTTAAATTTTGGAGTTTTTATGTAACCACTGTGATCATCAGGAGTTTTGCATATTCCCAAATATTTAAGGGATTTCATGAAATAATAAAATGTTATGGTGTCCTGATGGTCCTACTTGCACAGATTCCTCATAACATCATTATACAGTACTGTACATGATATCCTACCAAAAATGTGCCAGACCTTAGGAGGCATTAACTATTCCAAACAGGAAGTGTTCTAATATTAGCGTACAATTCATGAAGGTCAAAGGAATTTTAAATCTGTTACTCATGATTTTATGATTGTCCAGCACTGAAGCTAATTAAACACTTCCTGATATTGGTCACCTTTTTCCTGGGATTACTCTGTACAGAGAGCTCTGATCCTGTTATGCAGTACACTGTACTCTGTTGGTAGACCTCTATTATAATAGGTAAATCTTGTCTCACAATAAAACATTTTTTTTTTTCTATATTTCAGTCCTGTTATATATACAGAAAATTATAATAATATAATGTAGGGAAGTACAATTTTAGTAAGATTATTGTTTACAATATTTAAACGTGTCAAGCTGTGCTCTTGTAAGCAACTGTCTTTTAAAACTAAAGTTCAATTACAAATTATGTCAATGTGTTAGTCGAATTAAAAAAGAATAAAATATTTTTTTACACAAAGTTGAAGGATAAAGCAATCTTCAAACTCCATGAAACTTTCTCATAAATCTCCATATAGACTTTGCACATAAAAATATAACCACACTACTAACATCTCCATCAGTTCTGAGCTGCGTTAATAATTCCCCTCCCTCAGTGATCACCCCACAATATGTAATTTTGTCTTCCTAGGTCTACCCACAGCAGTTCTCCCCCTACAATTGCCAAAGGTAATTTCATGTACAATAATTGTTTTCACTTTTTCTATTTACATGATGATCTTCACCTGCCTGTTCATTGCCTAACTATAATAACAAGCTACCTTCATAGTTTTACATTACTTCTACCATTATAGCATATTTATCTCTGCACATCCATATCAGCAAACTCTTCATTTTAAATACTTCTAAAGATATAAAAAAACTAGTCATACAAAAGACATACAACCTTTCCTTTATAAAGGACAGAGGTAGAATAATCTTTAGGAGCCTGGTAACAAAGACTATATGACACTTATTTACAATGCAAAGTAGTAGAGAACAAAGGCACTACACAAGGAAGAATTGTAAAAGAAACAAAGCACCAAGCTGCAAAGTCTAGGATAGGGCAAAGTAGACGACTACATCAGAACCATAATACTATAGATTACAATGTGTAGCCTGCCTTTCATCCTGATAACCAGTTATTGGGCCCATAAAATATTAATAAAATCCAACAAACTTTTGAGCACACTCAAATTACCTGAAAATGTAGCTACTGTACAGTCTAGATAACTATTAGTACTGTACTGTAAATATATTTTTTATTATGTATAGTACTTCACAATTTTCAAATATCAGTAGTGGTACACATGCAGGACAGTACTTTAAAACATGGGCCATGATATTATTGGGCATCCTGTATAAAGCAAAATTTGTTTCAGTACTGTATGATATTTCTATACAGTAAGGTGTACTCATGACTAACAGGGAGTAGTCTAGCTGTAGAAGCAAAGAAGATATGGTAAAAGTTTTAAGTCATGCACAGTGAGTCTTTGAGAGCATGTGTGGTGAAAGCATATATAGCAAGTACAGGAACATAATTTTGACTCTAAATATTTTACAAAGTGAGTGTGTTCTTGTAGCATGTCTTGGAGGATGAAAGTGTGTTATTTCGTGAAACTCTCAGATAGAGCATCATCTTTTCATGTAGTATATCAGCCTCAGTCATCACTGTGATGTTGTGGCTCAGTGAGGCATCAGTCTGTCACACACACTTGGGGAGAATGCCACCAGTTGTTTTTATATTTGCCTCTGAAGGTTAGTGACTAGTCCTAGAGGTCTCTGACTAGCCTTACTTTGCCAGATGTTTTGTAACTCACCGTGCCTGAGCTGCACTCAAGAAAGCACATGGCATTAAGCCATGTGTATGACAGTTATGTAATCAGAAGAAAAGGGTCATATGTAGTTGTTAACATTATGGAGGTAAAGTGGCCATAAGATATAAGCATGAAGCTGTGGGGCATCTTTGGAAGGCCAATGGCAAGAGAACAAGCAGTGTTTGAGGTGTACATTATTGAACCCACATTACATAATACTTTCATTATTGTCATGGTTTGGACAGCTACCGTATTCCCTAAACAAGCTAACCAGTACTCTTTTTATGGGTGGAGCGAGTATATTTTTGCAATTCTACAATAAAGCCCATGGCTTCATGCAAAAATATTGATTGCATGCTTATAAGGTAGTTGATTTTTCTTTATATACACTCACACATTTCATGAAACTTCCACCAGCACTAATTTACTCTCAAACTGATATTGTATTGAACCATTAACTTTTACCTAGTGAAAAATCATAAAACTTCTTACATTATAAAACTTTTCCAAAGGTAATGTATTAAAGATAAATTTCTATCAGTAAATATATTCTTCATTAATTGCTATACTGTACTGTATAATATACAGTTTGTATATCATAAAAAAAATAGTTTTCAATGTGCTAGGTATCTAAGTAGGCAAGTTTTCTATTACAATGACAACACTGTTTGATCATAAGAATTTAACTTATTCATATCTTAACTCATCCATGTGGTTTTCCCTTGGCTAAATATAATCACCCAACAATAAACAGGGTATCCAATACTATAAAAATCAAGCACATCCCTGGCCTGAAGGGATTAATTCAAATGTTACTCGTACAGTATATTGTATAAAAAAGAGAGAGCAACGACACACTTGTGTGACTTTCCCCTTCCTTTCAAGAGTAAAAACTTGCACACAAAACTGTAACTTCAGTTCAACATGAAGTATATTTGCCAAGAGATTCATTTCAACATCAACTTGCAAGACAACAGCTGGATGGAATACTGTATCTGCAAGTGATGAAAAGCTCTGCTACAAAAAAGAGAAAAAAAGTTGAGCATTGTAGTTCATTGTTACTTAACTGTAGATAATTTATTACACTTATCACAGACACACAAATATGGACACACATATACACACGCATACACTCACCCTTTTTGAGCCTTTCCATTATGAAAGGCATCATGGCACATAAAAAATCAGGTATAATATACTATAATATAATATACTCTTGCCACACACACAAAATCAGAATACACCAATGCGAGATCATTTTCCATTCTGGACAACAAACAGTTCACTGTATTATGGCCTTGTAACAGACACAGAAGTAAAGTATTTCTGGCTTTCAGCCTGATTCCCCATTAAATAGAATCAAACGCGCCAGAATCACACATCAAAGATGGCAACCCATTCCACTCCCTAACATTGCATGGCATTAGCTACGCCTAACCTGGGCCGTTCTACATCTATTGAAAGTAAACGCAAGCTCACTGGCCATCACAGCAGCATGCGTATGTCTACTTTGAACAATCAAGGGAAATAACTCGCACTTCAAGTACAAGTTATAATTACCATATACAGCATACACTGGTTGTAAAAGCAGTGGCTTCCATAGGAGGTGACATATGTTTGCCACTCACTAGTAGGTTGATAGTTGAATGCAAGAATACTGATAAATGACGCTGTTGTGATAACTTAAACATTTGAGTAAAGCTTGAATGAAGTTGTTGACACCCGCCTTGGGCTACCGCTGCGACTACAGAGGCACTCCAACCTAGCCAGGCATCTACTACAGCTTTAGCAGTAAGGTAGCCTGTACTTTTGTGCTCAATTGAGCCACCCCAAATTAAATATCTCATTTGAAAAAAACAAAAAAAACAAAAAAACTCTAATTATGATATTAAATTTTAATTCAACTTTGAGTATATCTTGTGGCAGTGGAAATCTCAGCTATACAATTGGGATATAATGAAGAACAACTGTGACTAACAAATAAATTTCCCTATACTCTGCTTCACACCGATGCAACAGTTAGAGGAAGTTTTCTAAGAGTGTACAGTTCCTATAAAAACTAGTATTATTAATAACATTGATGACTTTAATGAATGACAATCTTAATGCAGTATTTAATAAGGCAAAGAATTGCAGTACAGTATATGATTATTATATGGTTCATGATGAAGTTTTCTTGCCTTTTAAAATTCTTTTATTTGCAGAACCAACAAGGCCTGGCAGAGAACATAGATAATGTAAAGATGAAGAAAACTTTCAATTAATATTTCATCACATTTTTAAAATTGAACAGTAGCAATATACATGGGTGATGAATATTTTATATTTTAAAGAATATACATGCTATTGGATGTGATAAACTTGCTATGCAATAGTTTTAAAAAGGATATTTAATTAATCAATAAACAGTTGGGGTTTTGTTCCTTTGTGGAAAGTCCTATCAGTGGCTGAAGCATTACAATGAAATTTAATGCCAAGATTTCTTTCAAACAGAGGTTGAGAAATTATCAAGTGAAATGGCTGATATGAAAATTCTTTTCTGATCTATCTTTCTGATGTACTGCAAACTGGAGTGACAAGAGTACTCGTTTGGTTGGTTGCTTAACAAACCTTATACTGTACTCAGAAAGCCTCACATACTGTAAATCTTAAGGTTAAAGATAGAGTACAGGCAAGGCACATAATTCTTGACCAGGGTGTAAGGGGAAGTCTGTTCAAGGACTATGTGCCATGACTGTACCAACTTTATACTGCATTAACATTCCAGCAATAGTTTGAACCTTAGGTTCATTATATTAACAATTAAAACAAGTGACTGTATCCATCTATAGCTTGGAGGTTTTCATTTCTTCCAGGAACTCCCCCCAGAGTGGTAGCCATGGTCAAAGTCTCTGTTCTCCCTCTTCAAAGTTTCCCTCAATAGTTTTTTTGCTTGAGACAAGCACTTTTGATATCTGAAGGTTAGGTTAAACCCTCACTACATACGACTTCAATATGCTGGAATTTGGCTTAATTGGATTTATCAATTCAAGTTAGAGTATCCCCCTCATTAACTGGTAAAATGTATGGTGAATGTATTCATATTCCATGCTTTCATTGTCCCTAGTTACTGTATTTGTAAATAATTAAAAATTCTGGTTAATCTAACATAAGTTCAAACCCTTTCCCAATCTGGTGAAGCCAATTAATGTACATTCCAGACTTTTCAACCTCAGTTGGAAGTGTCCCTCAGTTATTTGGAAATAGTTATAAAAATTCCAGTTTATCTAAATTTACCACCTGAACCGTCCCCCTATTAACAAGAAAAAGTCCAGATGCTGGCTTTAGTCTGATTTACTATATTAACCTATAAGCACCAATTGAAATCTTAGAATTATATCCATACAATTTAGAAAATAATCTGAAAACTCCCATCAACTAAGGATTAATGGCAGCTTGGCAGCTCTAATATTAGTCATGTTCTGTACAGTAAATATCTGAACGAAAATACAAGGCCAGTCATTACTCAGAAGGCAATCTTGGTACAATAGTATCATTATTGTATGCCTTCTACAACAGTTGGGTTGTTGAATGTATATGGTCTTGCATATTAAATAAAATAATTATCAAGCTGTTTGCCACCAGAATACTACAGTACTCTATTGGCATTGATCGTTTAATCTTTCCTTGCAAATTACTCTGTGCATTGATATTTTTTGGCACTCCTAACTCCACTATAATATTATTATACTATACAAGAAAAAATTTAAAATTTGTGCTTTAGCATACTATAATATACTTTCTCAATTATAACCTAGAAATATACATTAAAGATCACAACAAAACTTTTGAGCTAAAGCTTCCAGGTAACAAAATGTATAACAGGCAGGCAGAGCCATATCCAGGTTGTCTTACTATTTACAGTAGTGAAAAAACAAGATTAATAAAAAAAAAAATCAGACTATTATAATATTATATTATACAGCCCTGTGTGATGTAAATTAAAGCATCACTCATTAAACTTTTAATACACACACCTGTACTGTACCTATTTTTTGTACTACAACTCTTGTATCTGCAGAGGGAGATATCATTTTCCCTGTAATATCTTCACTATATAGTACTCTATGTGATACTTCCTAACAATATTGGGAGCTTACTTAGGTAATGAGAATTTATGTAAACAACGGCCTACCTGCTTAATATCTGAGATATCTTACTGAGGCTAAAGAGAGTATAGATGGAATTGAGTACAGTACATCATTAATGTATCTGATAAGTAGTAGTATTTCTTGTGAGGTTACTTAAAAAGTTATATTCTCACTAGTCATTGCTATTATATATGTATATACCGTACCACATATGCTGGCATACAAGATGATTTGGCTTATATTACGAACCCTAAACTGCTGGGGAAAATTTCAATCTTGCAGTGTTACTCTTAGACATCTTGATTCAATAACAATTGAGAGAGAACAATGGAACGAAAAAAGTGAGGAGAGAAAAGGTGAGTTGAACTATGGTGAATGACATCACTGGCCAAGCAAGGGATGAACTTGTATAACTAGAAACTCACGGATTATTGGTGATAACTGAACTTTTCAACCGTCACCCTCACTCACTACTGTACACCCACGCTATTAGGCCTACCCTTTTAGAATGAACAACCTTTAAAAACATTCATTTTCCATTCTTTGGGCTCAAATTTAGAATTATTCTTAGTCATTAGCTGTGTATGGGAACCACAGATATGAGTGAAAGCACACATAGTTTTGAGAGTGGGTGTGCAGGCAGACAGTCGTACAGTACGCATCAATTTAAGCCCTCGGATATCTCAGATCTGATAACTCGACAAGGGTATCCTATAATGTGTGTGTTTCTTTTTCCATACAGTATCTGTATTTGGAGGTCCAACCAATAGTCCGAAAAAAACAATAGTTCAAATGACCTTCAGTCCCCTGCAATTCGGATTACAGGACTTATACTGTATCTATCTATAGCTCTGATGCGTCGTTCCCGGAGCCCCCAAAGGGATGACCACAGCAGAAGTGTCGCCAATTCCCCCTGTTCCAACACTCCCTCTTTACTTGGTCCAGCCCTACTCTTTACCACATCCCATAATAAGCCAAACAAAATAAATCCACCATCATATGGCAGCCCCTGCCAAGCCCATGGTAAACTTTTCATATTCATTCCCTTATCACTGACTTCATATTTCAAATTTGACCTTCCTATTCTCTCCTCTCTTTAACAGTTATCCTGAATTTTAGTTAGTGATAATTTTTTTCTTGTAAATTTCATCACCCAAAAAGACAGACCTAACCCAAGGCATTCAAGAATCACATATTGTATATTGTATATTCTGTACAGAATAGCTCATGATTATCTAACTACTATTTGTAGCCTGAAAAGTTGCCTTGTATGCCGACATATATGACATGTAGTATAAAACTAAATACAAAAGCCTCCAAAGCTTGTTCTCATTCTTCCCAAATGTTTTATAACTACTGACAATTCCTAAATATGTTGAGAAAAAAAGAAAGTTGTATTACATATTTGTTAAGTTTTCCAATAGTAAGGTGCCATAGTTTACTGATTATTCATCATCAAAATGCTATTTAGCTACATTTTTCTAAAGGGTGGGGATAATATGTTTACTTTTCTAAGGGGTGCCAGTCAACCAACTGCAAAGGGAAGATTTTACTCTTACCCAAGATAGACTCACAGTTTAGTTAACCTATCCTCCAGAGACTGAATACACCATATTAAGTGGCCATATGTGATGGCCAATGGGGTCTCCAAATCCCCACAACCCTCCAATTATGCACACAATGAATTTATATCCATAATAACATCTAAGTATATGCATAAATATTTATGGTATAACATCTATTTTCCCCTTATAAAATTTGGTTACCAAGTTTATGAAAAAAGAAATTAAAATTCTTAAAAATTAGTACAGTACATACAATAAAGAGACTGCAATAGAAATAGTGCCCATTTATCAAGACTGAACTACATATGGGAAAAAGGGAAATCTAACATATTTGCATGCATGGTCTATGTTACACACGAGACATAACTTTTAATTGGGGTATAATTCAGGTAGGAGTTTAAGTGTCCAGCAGCGAAAGAGGTTTCTCTTTCTTCATACATGTACTACATGTTGTACAGTCAAGTTATGTAAAAAGAATGGCAACTTGATTCAAAATAAGTTCTAAGCTTTGGAGACTTTACTTCATGAATGAATGGATTATGTGTTAGGAAAAGGTTAATAATATTTTCTACAATGATATACAAAACAAAACCTATTCTTAATCATATCTCCTAAACAGGGAAGCTACACAATAAAAATTCATCCATACCTCTGTGTCTATTACCAAAATGAAGTTCTGGAAATATGTTATTCCATTGTTCTGTGTTACATACATATACAATGCTAAATGTATACACATATATACATAAATATATCATAAAATTGTGTGCTCTAAATATATCTGGAGAGAGCAAAGAGAGCTAATTAAAAATATCTACACAACACATCAGTTTCTTTCCCAGTCTATATGGGATTAAAATCATAGATGGTGCTTAATTATGTACATGTCTAGTATTGCAGCTCCCTCAATGTACAATTATAATGGTGATTGATGCATTATGAAATCTTAAAACTGTACTCAAGCATCATCATTATGATCGTCTTACCAGCCCAGCAGGAGCTATACAATATTTACAACTTCAGATCTATTATTCCAACACTGAGCAATCAATATGACATCAGAAATTATTCTGGTTAGCTAAGACTTAACATTACTTATATACATAATCAAAGACTACTTTACCATCTTTGTTGCTTTGGAAGTAAACTCTTAAGCTATTTACAAATCTGTTAAACTCATGCACACATGTGTACATATATGACACACATATATCTAAGCCACAAAACACAATAAGGCCTCTAAAGCACCAATATATGCAAGCAAGTAACATATTTGATAAAGGCTCACCTAAACTACCCTTGCTTGTAGAAATACACTCATAAAATACTTTAAATTACAGCATTTACAAATATGCTTTCAATTACAGCATTTACAATCATTTCAATTATAAATAGCACCACATATGTAATATATCGATTGCAATTGATAGGTACAGTATATCCAACCTACTTGCCAAGAGAATAAATCTTTTTATCCTAACTATTTGCAAAGAGAATCAATCTGATCATGAAATCAAATAGACATTTCATTACTTACATTATTTTACAACAAGACATCGCTGGTACCGATAGAGCACTTGTGTCTCAGGTCAGTGAGATAGCTATCAATTCCTACTACCTTCATCAGTATTATATATTGTAAATAGTAGAAATATTAAAAAAAAACTATCCTACTAGAAAGGCCACTGCTAATCATTCTTGGGAACTCAAAATAAGCTACCAGAATGTTATCATATAAAAAACAGGGTATATCAACAATCTTATAATTTTTTGACACTTATTATCAGCAACATAAAATTCATAAACATTAATCATCATTACCTGACAAAACTGGTTCCACTGACCATCAGATCATATTACTGGGTTTATAAAATGACAAACTCATGACAATAAAAACTTAACAGCTACAGTACCTATGATTTTGAAGTCCGTGGTTTTAATGGAGTTTGTGATTTTAATGCAGCCATTGTTGAGGCCCGGGGTGGTTTAGGATGTAAAGGTGGTGGGGTGGCAGACACTGTGGCTGTAGATGATCGAGAGTGAGTTGCAGCAGGTAATGATGATGATGATGATGATGTTTGTGTGGACTGTGTTGGTTGTATGGCTTGTGTTGGTTTTGTGGATTGTGGTGTTTGTGTGGGTTGAATGGGATGTCGTGGCTGTGATGATAAGGTTCCTTGGCTAGAACTGTTGGTGGATACACTAACCTCCTCAGGGTTGATGGGCAGGCCCAGCGCATGGCGATGTTGTATTACACTACGCCAAATTCGAAGTTCCACACCACCCCTGAAAAATACAATGTCATATTCATAACAACCAACTGATTTTGGAGGCATCCTTGTAATAAATAAGCTATAATGATATATATCATATTATATAAGACAATGTGGTAGGGGAGTGTCAAAAGTTTATTAAGAATATTTGTTGTAGTCTATCACTGGCTTACTGGATAAAAGATTTTGTAACAGGTACAGATTACATGTTCTCTGATTGGGACACATTCCTAAAGAAACAATTGGACAGTGAATCACTGAATAATGAATATGACATGGGTTAATTAAAGATGGTCAAGTACCCAGCACAAACAAGCTTTATAAGAATCCAACCAAAATACAACCTCCTTCATATAAAAGATACACACATATAAGGATTTAAAACAAAAAAAGAAAAGATAAATTGAAAATAATACATGGAAATACTGTAAAGGTTTGACCAGGGTTATGTTAAGTTAGAGGGTTCGGGTGATAGGAGAGACTTGTTTACCGAGTTATAAAATAATATAAATATCATATCCTGCACTAACACTTTTTAAACCAAGATTATCACCAAGAACTATATGAAACATGCAACTTACCTCATCTTCATTTTCCTCAGATCATCACGTGTCATCCAGCTGAGTACATCATCCTTAGTGTAATCTTCAGCCAAGAACTGAAATAATGCATTAGCTTCATTATATAACCCTACAGGTCCAACCAACTTCTAGAATTCACCATTATCATTACTCAGTTACAGTGAGGCTATCTATCTGCAGTAGAGCTCTGATACCTTGCTCTCTCCAGGAACTCCCTCAAGGGGGTGGCCACGGCAGAGGATTCTCCAGTTCTTCCTGTTTCAAAACTCCCCTTCCCCTTTTCACTCAGTCATTTCCTCCCCTACCAATCATGTTTCCATCACTCTTCCTCCTCTTACACCCAACTGAACTGTGGTCAGCATGGGTATGAAATAAACCAAAGTACAGTAAACAACTACAGTATACCAGGGAGTCTATTTCCTTGGGATGTGCTTCGGTAGCCCAGGCATTTAGGGCCAGCCCCTACTTTATTTTCATTTGTTTTATACACTGCGACCAGAGTGTACCAGGGGTCTGTGGGGCAGGAGGCCATTTTGCCCCGGGAGAACATCAACAACAACTACAATATACCAAATTGCAAATAGCCGCTAGCATTTACAGATTCACTCATACAGATACAGCAACTATTCAGAAACATGATTGATTGCAGTCCTATTGGAATATGAAAGACGGGATGATCTTGAGTAGTTATGCTCTATACACAAACCTTTAAAGTGATTTTAGAGGTATTATCAACAGGAAACAATGTAGAGGAACTGTATATGCTATAAGCATCAACATTATAAAAAACATAAACAATGGAGTACTGATCCAATTTAATTGAGCTCTTCACACTGTATAGAGCTTACTTATTACCTTATCAATATCTTCTCGATCAAGGGAAAGTGACTGAAGCCACTGCACCAGCTCCATGTCGATGTTGCGAGAGGATACATGGATTGTAGGAGGGTCGACCACCATTACAGGTGGTGCAGAAGCAGTAGCCCCCTCACTAGTGTTCTATATGTAATAGAGAAAATTCTTATAAACTACTTGAGAGAAGCATGTGCCTTGACAAGATGGAATGCAGAGAGCAATGAAAATGTGTGTGAGAGGTGTCATATGAGAGTAAAGGGAACTGGTATTGAGTGTGAGGTAGTTAAGAGGATTTAGCATAATAAATTAAGATATTTTTTACCAAACAAATGTAAATTAAATCCACCCCTGACCAAGGTCTATGACCTGCAATAATTACATGTATCATACACATTAGGCTGTATAAAATATAATTAGTCTTATCACTTTAACGACTAGAAAAATGTGTTGAACATCGTGAGTATGGATTTCATTATATACCAATTTAATTTTATGCTAGACAAAAGCTTGATGAAAATTCAATCACCATCAATGATTATCTTCAAGAAGTAAGTAAAATATTGGTGAAAAACAAACCTCAACAGTGATAGTGTCGCCACTTGATCCTGAGCCCTGTGTACCTGGTGGGGAATCCTCCATCAAACCTTCCCGGCCTCCTGCTCCACACTGCACATGGGGTCTTACTCCTGCCACTTGTTCTCCGCCACTACTTCCCTCTGCATCTTTTTTCTCATCACATTTTGCCTCTGCCCCAACTGATGACTCCCGACACAACCTCTTATTGATATTATTGGTGGTGGTGGATATGTGGGGCAACAGAGAGGAGATACCCATTTGACTGGCCAGGTGGTTGTTTTGTTCTCGTCTTTCGTTTAAAAACATCCTTAGTAGATCCCCATATCGTCTCTCCGACAGATATAACTCCTCCAGTAATCTGTAAACATATACCGTACATATCTATGAAACTCTTTCACTATAATTGTTCCTGTTACAACAACAAAAGAGATACATAAACAATACTAAGATTGTATGTTGTTAAATTAATGCTTCTCTTTAAATGTATGAGCAAACGAAATATGACATTTCTGACCTAAGATTATCTGCCCTGGTGGCTTGCAGGCTTTCTTGGAGTTGGTGGCAGTGTTTGGAATGGTGAAAGTCATGAAGAACACGAGCTGACTTGGTGGAGTTAATGGTGGAGACTCCAGAAGTGCTCCCCTCCTCCACCACATCCCTCCCTCCACCTCCACCTAACATCCCACCAGCATCAGGACCAAGTAGGATTTCATGCTCTGCAAAGAAGATTGACATATATAATTGACCCTTGCTACTCGTCGGTCCCCATTCACATATTTGCATATTCCCAATTTGCCCTAAGCAAATCTGTAGAAGAATTATGTGAGTGGTCTATTTCTGCAGTGGATAACAAAGGCTGATGAGGGATTCTTGTCTCCTTGTTTCAAAATTCATGAAGGTGAGGGAAGTGAGTGTGATGGTGGTGGAACCTGCCTTTAAGATTTAATCAGTCAACATTAGGGTCTGATTTGTATAAACCCTGCCTGACCTGGTGAGAGAACAGTGATGGCACAGTGGACAGCACTGCGAACCAGGTTGTCCAGGGCAAACATCCAGTGGGGCTTGATGTTATGGCTTTTGAGTACTTCATTCACCTGTAATAGAAAAAGAAATAATTTGGTTGAATAACCTTAGAAATATAATTCATATGAAGTTAACTGTCCAAATGGAATGAATTCTCTATTGCGTTAGGCCAAAATATCTGTATAGTACAAGACACCTGCCAGGACAAAATGCAAACATAGACATTTCTGGTCTATGACAAAGTACAGGTCTCCCTCACTATAACAATTCTCACTTTACGATATTTCGCATTAACGATCCATTTTGTTTAGTACCCATTTCTCTTTATACGGTTGCGTTCGCTCGCTATAACGATTGGCCAACCAAGCATTCATATTCCCGTGCTCACTGGCTTTCCACCACCTCCTTCCGCCACAGCATTCCACCACCCCAGTGACAAAAGCATCCTTCCCAAACTGTGCGTCGCCACCAGTCACCCGTGACTCACCAGTGTTAATTAGTCTCGCACACACACTCAAGCAGTACAGAGAAGCCAGTCCCTGTCTGTTTCCCACATTGTTTACTGTGTTTTCCCTTGTGATGTCTGCCAAGCGCCCTGCAACTTCCAATCTTGGTGGTGATAAACCAAAGAAAAGAAGGATGTCTTTGAGCTTAGAGAGTAAGCTGAATATTGTGAAGAGGCATGAGGATGGAGAGGGAGCAAATAGTATTGCACGTGCTTTGGGGCTTGCACAGTCGACTGTTTCAACTGTTATCAAGAATTTGGCAAATATCAAGATGGCTGGAGACAAGCACAACACTTATGGCCAAGAGGGTAACACGGCAACGAGAACCTATCTATGAAGAGATGGAACGACTACTCAAGCTGTGGATAGACGATCTTACTCAGCGCCGCATGCCCTTATCCACCACACTCGTTACCGTAAAGGCATTATCTATCTGGAAGGACCTGAAGAAAAAAGACTACGAAGTTAAGGAAGGCACAACGTTCAGTGCAAGTAAAGGTTGGTTTGAGTGGTTCAAAAATAGGGCCTCCTTACACAACATAAAGTTGACTGGTGAGGCAGCAAGTTCAGATGTGGCTGCTGCCGATGAGTTCAAGTTAACCTTGCTGAAGAAGATACAGGAAGGTGGACATTCATCAAAACAGGTAATAAATTTTGATGAAACTGGCCTTTACTGGAAAAGAATGTCCTCAAGGACATTTATATCTCGAGAGGAAAAATGTGCTCCTGGGTTTAAAGTTTCTGAGGACAGATTGACAGTCGTACTGTGTGGTAATGCAGCAGGAGACTTTAAACTCAAGCCCTTGGTTATTTACCACTCAGAAAACCCCAGGGCACTTAAAGGACTGGTAAAATCTTTATTACCTGTGATTTGGAAGGCAAATAAGAAAGGGTGGATGATGTCATCAGTCTGCCAAAGTTACGTGTTTGATTATTTGTCTTCCAGACTAAGTGAGTTTGCTGCTGAAAACAATCTTGCAAATCGTTTTCTGTTGTTGCTAGACAACGCACCAAGCCACCCATCCATTATGCAAGACTGGGCAGACAATATTGAAGTGATGTTTATGCCACCGAACACCACAGCAGTTATACAACCCATGGATCAAGGCATAATCTCCACATTTAAGGCCAACTATCAACGCCGCACCATGAAACAGCTGCTTGATGCAACCGATAAACCAGACAAGCCGACTATTAAGCAATTCTGGTCTAATTATAACATTAAAAAGTCCATTGACAACATAGATGCAGCATGGAAGGAGGTGTCAGAGAATGTCATGAATGGCAGCTGGAGAAAACTGTGGGAGGACTGCGTCACAAACTTCACTGGCTTTCCTGACTTGAAGGATGTGAGGAAGGACCTTGTGAGGCTCTCACACAGTGCAGGGTTCAATGAGGTGGATGAGGAAGATATCCAACAACTGTTTGATTCCCATGAAGAACCCCTGTCAAATGAAGATCTCATGGAAATTGAACAAGAGAGAGCATTGGCAGATCAAGAGGATAACGACGATGATGCGCCCAGACGTGAGCTTGGTATTAAAGAACTGCGAGAGGCATTCCAGCACATTGAGAAAGGGATGGAATTGTTCAGGGAATATGATTTAAACCCTGCAAGAAGTGGTGAAGCTACACAAGCTGTGGAGCAAGCTCTCAAAGCTTATTAAGAAATTTACGAAAGAAAGAGGAGGCAGGCAAAACAAACTACAATTTCCAGTTTCTTTAAACCCAGCACACGCAGTAGACCTTCAACTCCATCCACCTCTGCCACTAATCCATTCAGCCCACCCAAGCTGCCAGACGTCTCCCCCGGCTCCCTCCCCACCAGCCCCCCCACGCTGCCAGACGTCTCCCCCGGCTCCCTCCCCACGCTGCCAGTCGATTGAATATTCAGGAACCTAACCCAATCGTATTGTGAGGGAGACCTGTATTAAAGCTCTTAATGCCGAGCCATAACAAGTACCACCAGAAAGAGAACTAGAATACGACAATACTTTATCAGTACAGTACTGTATTGCCTAAACATAAGCATAGGGATTCTTGAAAAAAAAAAAAAAAAAAAAAAAAAAAAAAAAAAATCCAAACCTCAGCCAAAACACTCCCGTTTGACTCAATCAACATTCTTCATCAATCAAATTCCAATAAGAAATAGTGGATGGAAATTTCAAGCATTTAAAATACATTTATCTGTAGACACAGTGAAATACTGACCCCATTCCCAACCATATTTTGATATGGTGCAATCAGCCTCATATCCCTTATGATATGAAAGGGAAGAGTGTGGGTTATAAAACAAACTCTGTCATATCCCCCCAAACTTTCCTGTAGAGGTTCCATCAGATACTCAGCAAACTCCTGAGCTCTATGAGACAGAAACAAGAACAGCTGCCTGTCTACTGGATACACAATCAGAAGGCCTGGATTCATCCAATAAGAAGAATTGTTTGGGAGCACCTCCAAAAATGGCATATAGCTAATAACTAATGGTCTGCAAAATTTTCTCCAGACTGAGTAACCTTGAAAGTTTAGCAACACTAAAAACCCTTACAAAATTAGTGCCTTAGAACATTTTATGATTATGAAACTTACACTGCTGCTTGCTACATAAGAAAATACATATATAACTTGAAAGGAGTGAAAAACAAGTACTGTAACAGTAGTTGTTGCATTCTTTTCCATACAGTCTTTACTCACAGCATCTTGGAAAGTGTAGAGAGCAAGGTTGATTTGATTCATTGCCTCATCAAAGTTGATCTGCTCCCTCAGTGCACTGAAGGCTTGCTCTATGCATGATTTCTTATGATCAGGGATAAATTCCCTTATGGATACCATGATATGGAGCAGGTGTTCCTGGGAAAGAATTTACAATTATAGTTAAATAGGAATACATAAAACAAATATTAGTACAAACAAACTGGCTTATTTAATACAAAATTATTCTTGATTAACAAACAATCAAGCTTAAATAGAAACTCTTTAAATATTTGCAGGTTGGTGCACTGGATCTACTGCATGACAATTATGTAAACTGGCAATGCAAATCTGTGCTACCAATCTTTTTATTTGAAGAAGTGATCTATATTTGGACAAAGTCTTAGCCATTTCAGTAAGGGATTTTGATGATAAAATTGAGTGCTAATACCCAATTTTCTTTTAATTGTTTAGCCAGGGCATGTGTATGCCACAGTAAAGGAGTAAAGTCAATCATTGCATGACAGTACCTGTGTAAGGAGGACTTTATCTGTTCCAAGCTCCTGCTGCAGCCGCTGATACCATATCTCTACAATTTTCTGCTGATCATGCATTAGGACACGAGTCAGTGTCATCCTGCGTTGGGAATCCTTCTTCAGTAAGTAAAAGCCATCTTGTTCCTGCAACATCATACAACAATTCAGACAGCTTCCTCAACTACAGTATTTCTCCACCTCAGGCTTCACTAGCAAATATGACAATGTTGAACAATTTGTGAATAAAAGTCATCTTCCGACTTGTGGGAAGTTTTCCATAACTTACATTATTCCTATTTTCTTCATTTTAACTATAAACAAAAAGTTAACTCACTTTAACACAGTAAAGATTGATAACAGACAATAATTCACCTGGAGGGGACTGTATATCACATAAATATAAGCAATAACACTTCTGGGACTCTTGAGTTTGTCAGTGTGTCCATATGGTATAATCTCATTACTTTGAGCAATATCAAAACACCTAGGGAAAATACACTGAATTCCGTACCTTATCTTTGAGATTACTGTATAGGCTTCTAAATTTGTCCACAGATGCAAATAAAGATATAAACAGCAATTTTTCCTGACTGCCATATACAAAACTTATAATGGATTACCAGGATTCCATACCATTAATTCAGTAAAAAATTAAAAAGAAACACAAGAGGTTCATAGGTGGTGGAAGTCAAAGGATAACTACAAGGAGATGATGTATAAGGAAACTGGAGTAGTAGGCAAGAGTAGACAAGACTGGAGTAGATGATACCATCTGTAATTTGTGGGTGACTTGTAATGCAACACTACATGACAATATCTATACAAAGTTCATAGACGAGTACGAACCCCATCTGTACGTGGTGAGTCCACCTCTGGAGACAAGAGGCCACTGCTGGAGGAGCGGCGCGTCATCAGTGAGTCGTCAAGGTCTGATCCTGTCATCACAGAGCTGCAGAGATACATATTTTTCAGCAAGTTTCTCACCTAAAAATAACTTTCCATGCAAGTTAGTTTCAAAGCTTAATTTACTTCTCCCTCTACTCATATCTCAGAATTTTCTTGCCAAACTTTCAAAACTGTTTTTCTGTATACAGCATTTCACATTATTCCCTTACATATTCATAAATACCATACAGTACTATAAATAAGAAACACACAATTTTCCCCTAGTTTTTTTTTCTTTTTTAGATGAAAGTCCCATTGGCAGCAATTTCCATGACACAGTCAAAAGTTTATGATTTATGGGGACATAATGATTTGGTTAGTATGTTTTTTTTTTTTCTAAGGTGACTAACAATCAGCTACCTGAGAGGAGCAAGTGGTTTGATGAGGTATGATGCTGAGACAATGAAGGGTATATGAGAGGCATGATATGGTTTTGATAGCAGTTTGTGTAATGAAAGTAGTGATTTTGAGTGGGCAAAGTATAACACACTGTAAATTTGGTTACATGGAGAGAAAATGGAATATATACAAAGACGATGTATGATAATGAGACTGAAGAGTTCCGGTGTAGGTAAGTGGCAGCCCCATCGTCCACCATTTTTGCAATGGTGCTGTCAGCCTTGTATCCCCTACAATATAAGTGGGGGAGTGATCCTATTAGTCATATAGCCTCATAGTTGGACTCCTTGCTTGTCAAGGGTCCTGCACTGGCACTAGAGCCTCCCTACCCCTTGTAAAAATGGAAATGGGGTACTTATGATGATGTTATGAGAGGTAGACTTCTAGTCAGTTGGGTGAAGCAGGTGGACTAAATATCAAATATGTGTTTGGGTGTTAGCTAGAGGTAGTGTTCAAAAAGAGAATACTGAAAAGAATCAATTCCCAGAAGATATGAGATATCAGAGCTATTAATAAACAGAATAGAGTACTGTACTGTAATTGGCAGGTTATATTTAGTTATGGATTTTAAATTCATATCCCCATGAATGAAGCAAATGTTAAGAAAGCAGCCCATGGGAGTTCTAAAAGGTATGATTGACAAAGAGGACTACAATGCTTCGGCCCGTCTTGATCCCTCTTCAGGCCAAAGACGAGCCAAGACTTTGTAGTCCTCTCCGTCAATAATTATTATACTTTTCGGAACTCACATGGTTTTTCTTACAATAATTAGTCATACTCTACATAAGAAATGAAGAGCATCATAAAATTCCAAGTTTGCTCTAGCTTCAATTGCTACCTCAATTTCAATATATGAATTTAGCATAACACTTTTCTTGCAATTATAATACTGCAAGTTGTTTTTAGCCTAATATGTATGAAAAAAATATCATAATAATGCAATGGTGACTTCTAAACTTGTGATTATTCAGTAATCATGTGATTAATTTTGCTGCTGATGTGCTTAAGTATCAGCTAGTTTGGTTATGAAGGAAGGGGAAAGGGGGATAGTAAGAATGACACAATGGAATTTAGTAGCAAGGTGTGATTAATTGGTTTAGTGCAAATGAACGAAGGTAGGTGAGTTTCCCAGTGATACATACAGTAAAACCTTTCATTAGTCAGAGTAAGACACATACGATGCACAATAACTGTCACTACCTTAAGATGGTTAAGGTGAATTATTTTGTAGTTTACTACATCATAATTAAAATTATAGGATCTACTTCAAATGACAGTAAAAAAACAAAAAAAAACCAATGACAGTGTAGCCTACATAAATGATTACCATGACACAGAACAAGATTTGTCTTGGAAATTGGCCTCCTTGAATATAATGACCAAAATTGTTACAATATATCATATGCAAAGGCAGCACTATTCAAACATATCACTAATTCATAAAGCATTCTCTGGTGCATCCTATTATTATATGGAAATGCTACATAAAGCAAGCCTTTATCTTAGATGTATTCAAAAGCAAGCCTGTATATGTGATGTATTGTATACACTTGGTTGCTAATACCATTCTCTCATGCTAAAAAAAAGTTGCCTCAATGTGTTTCATCCTATGGAGAGAGAAACACCAAAATGGGGATGATCTGTAACTGATGTTTGACCTTTTCAGGAATGTTCATAACATACAAAAGATGCCTAAATAGGCTCAATGTCAATACAGATCAGTTCCATTTTGGTGTATCTTCTGTCTGTTTACCACATATTATACGTGCTATCTATCAATCTATAGCTCTGATGCCTCACTTCTTCCAGGAACTCCACACTACTGCAGAAGAGTCTCCAGTTCACTCTTTTCCAACACACACACCCTGCTTGGTCAAACCCTCTCCTTCCACAAAGGTTTCTCTCCATCACATTCTCTTCTATCAAGTTCACCCAAATGACTGGTGGTCTGCCTCTCACACCAATGTTACCCCTCAAGGTCACTCTCATATACCTTCTTTGTATACTTTCTGTTTTGCATGCTCTCCAAGTGTCTGAACCATCTGAAAGTATTACATTTTACACACTCATTCACTCCCTCTCTACTTAGCACCAATTGCCTTCACACCCAGACCACATTTTGCATAGACATTGAGAACGCTTTCCCCATCACACTTTATCAAGCCATATGCTCCTCTCAAGCAGCTCATTTCCACCACACCTATTCCAGATTGATGTGCCCTTAATCCATGTCCATGTCTCCTATACACATGTCAGCGTTGGTTGCACTCCAGTATAAAGTACTATTTCTTAGTCTTCTTTTGGCTTCCATCCTCACACTTCTACCTTCCATGCTTCTCCTTAACAATCATATGACCTGTCTTCCCTGCACGACTGTCTCTCTGATCCCCCCTTCCATGCTCCCATACTTATACAATATTGTGCCTAGAAATTGAAACTCCTTTACACTCTCCAACCTCTTCCCATCCAAAAATAATTTACACTTTTTCCAAGTCCCTATCTCTCTGACATGTATCTTTGTTTCTTCCTGATACATACAGTACACCCTTAAACTCATCCACTACTTGCTGAAGTTATTGGCAATGACTAACTGAAACCTAAGAACAAAAGCTGACAAAACTTTTTCTAATATGATTACAGTACTTTCATATACAGTACATGCAGTAACAGAATCCAAGTCCTGTCCCTAGGAGGCATTTATCAGATGAACTTGCTATGAAACCATGTCATTAAAGCCAAAGTTGGGTAGATAGACTTAACATTGCCGGTCGAGCGGAACTTTGTTTACCTGGAGTAGGAGAGAGACGAGAGGTAGGAGGAGGGTGATACGGGCGTGACAATAGGGCTGCCGGCTGTGTTGCACCGCGAGGCATACCCATAACCCAGCTCTAGGCTACAAACACAAAGAGCCCTCCATCACAACAAGCCACCACCATTCATCATAAACACCATGGTATTCTATTTAGCTTTTGACGGGACCTGATTATTTTTTCTAATCCTCAAGGCATTCTTAAAATGTTGGTGATTTTTTGCATATGTAGAGAAATGAAAAGTAAAAGAATAAAACAAAAACAAAATCTAAATACAACATATGCTTCTGGAAATTTATTTTGCTGGCAATTAAACTAGGCAGTTTTTGCATGACTCAAAATTAAGGACACTATACAGGGTCCATGGTTTAGTACTTTCCAGACTTTCTTTGGGTCCAAATCGTAATTACAGCACTAAGTGTATCTTTCTACAAGGATGGTTGATTTTTTTATAACTATGCATCTGCAGTACAATTTTGCCATCCTGGCATGCAGAAACCAAAAATGATAATGTAATAGGAAATCCTGGTCAAGGTCCAGTCACTAGCTAAATATTTGGCCGTAGGATACCCAAAAGAATGATATAATACAGCTCTTTAAATTCATGCATTACCATAACTTAGTAAGTCTTAAATTTTCACATCACGATGATACTTTACAACAGTTAATTTGATCAATAATGTTAATATCTATACTTTATTGTAATCTATATGTATTGGAAGCATCAACTTATACAATTTTAACATCTGATGGGTATTCTTGGAGCCATAGATTACGTGCAAACCTGTAGTTAACCTTGCATAAATAATACTAATTTCTTAAAACATTAGACTAAAAATAAGGGAATATAATTATTTTGGATTTATATTCTACAGTACAATGCACAAGCTTTACAAGATACTAAAGTTGGGCTCAGTTGGTAGTAAGATATAGGCTGACCATTATATAAAGACATTTAATCTGAGGACTTGAATATGGAGAGAATAAAGCAACAGTGTTACTTCCATTAGGATAAGTGAGGATTTTTTAATTAAGAGTATTAATTTGTAAGTCCAGAATAAATAATTTTGTACTACAAAAGAAGCTTGCACTACAGAGAAAATAGATAAAATATTAAGCTTAGCTACAGTGACAAATTAAACAAAGTGGATTAAAGTTATCATGGAGAAAATGATCTACTAACTTAATATTACATAACAAATTCAAGTACTGCTTGCTAGTATTATCAGGTTCAAGCAGTTTCAAACCAAGGGAGATACTGGTAAATTTTATATGTGGGAGAGGAATGTTTTATGAGCTATAAGGGAAATTAAAAAATTAATTACCGGTACTCGATGTACAGGTAATAGACAAACTATGGTATATGTATTCCTATTATATTATACAGTATCTAAAATAAGCTTGAAAATATTTATTTATATAATATGAATAGATACTGACACTCTAGAGATAGATGGATACTGTATTCATTTATAATAGATACTGTCTCCTACACTTATTCATAAAAAAAAAGTAATAATAATAATAATAATACTAAGCCAGTAGTGATATCCATATCCTATATTAGCCTACTTAGGAGGTACCAAAGACTGGATTACATTAGCTAGTAGTGGGCTGGTGGCAAGAGTACCTCAAAGTGAGTCAAACCAAGGCAAGATTGCCCAGTGTAGGACTCCAGCCAAGTGCTCTTCCAATAGACCACCACCTGCTATACTAAATTATATATATACTTAATGCTACATAATGCACAAATGCTGAAAAAGGATATACAAACCAAGCCATCCAACTCTGGAGATAAGAAATATACATTCAAAAATGCATTAAATAAATAAATTAACTGTTGTATATTACATGCAGTACATATAATATCATACGCTGAAATCTCTATCAGAGGAGATATAAAAGCTAACATGACTTCTTTCATGGCAACAAGCTTAAAGGGGCTTCTTCAAAACATATATCCAAGTACTGTAGGCTTCACTACACTTCAAGCCTTCAACACTCAAAGCCTACCAGTAATGCCACGACCCAAAATCACTCGTACATGCAAAACATTAGTAGTACAGTAAAAGTCCAGTCTTTCGGCATCCAACGTTTCGGCACATCCGGCTTTATGGCACTTTTTAAAAATAAACCCCATTCTGATAATTATTCGACATTTCGGCAGATTTTCCAAAAGATATCGGTACATGACAGCTTTGAAAAGAGCGACATGATCGTCGGCCATCTTGTGTAGTGACGTCATGGACTAAATTCCTCCCATTAGGCTAACTGGTTACCTACCCGGGCTCTTGTGTGAGAGGGTAAGAGTGGTGCGTACAAGACAACGAGTTTATCCCGTATTCGGCCCTTGTGAGTACGCGTCACTTTCAAATGCGTGGTGAACTTGTGGCGAGTTTTATCTTGGCCTACCTCTATTATTACAAACATTTATTATTGAAAAATGGCTTCAACAAGTGGAAATTTTTCTTCTGTAATCATAATGAAGAAACGCTCCCAGCCACAGATCATTTACACATCATAAATACGCCTTGATTTTTGTATTTCACAAATAAATACGAAAAAAATACATTCTGTATAATTATTCATAGTTACAAAAATTCACATGCTACACAATTATACAATGATTCAGCAAATTCAATATTTCGGCACCTACTTGGTGCTGAAGGTGCCAAAAAAAAGGACTTCTACTGTATTATGATACAGGTTTATTTTAAGTTCATAATTAAGTACCAAAAATTTTGTTATTCCTCATGATATTTTTGTTGTTACGGTTTGTTTAGAATATACTGTACTGGGAGCCCCACACTATGCCAGGTTGTTCTCTGACACTAAATTCAGTTTGGAAGGTTGCCACATTACTAAAGGAAACAAGGTTGGTTTCCTTATGTTGTACTGGTAAGTGTTAGGTTATGTAAGTCTGTTGGTTTAACTGTTACTGTACTTTTTATACCCAATCATAACTGTATAAGTACAGCATCCGTATCTTATTTTTCTATTTCTAATGGAAGTACGAAACCATAATTTCTTACAAGTGTAAAAAATTACATAGATCAATGTAAGTGTTGAAATAGATTATGAACTCATGGTAAAATTTTACACATATCAAATAACATGGACTGAAAACTCTATCATGCATGTGTGTTTATATTTGTAATTTTTATATGTGCATGGTATTGCCTAAGAAAATATGACACAATGGACAAAACATCGGAACACTGCTCCTAGAAGAGGGTTAAATGGGCAAGTATTAATTTATGTCCTATACTTAAGTATGGGAAATATGTTAAAATTAAACTTGAGAGTACTGTACTAGTGCCACCAATACATGAGTAGAGAGAAGAGAAGAGAAAAGTGTGTGGCTACTCTAAGGAAATTGGTCTCCTTGGCATAGTGAGGAAGGTTTATAGTAGGACAGTACTCAACTGAGAAGTGGCTATATTTTTATAAGTAGCTATAGCACCAGGCAGCCACAAGCAACTGATGTGTTTAGGGGTTAAAACCAAATGTAAACATATCACGTTACGTTAAAATCCCAACCTTCATGCTGAAACTGAAGTATGGAAACTGTTAGACAAACACAAGTCAAGAATATGAGTAGTGGAATGAGTTACTTGAAAAGAAGGCAAAATCACATACAGACTGGCTGCCTAAAAGGATATTGTTTGCAAGTGATGCAGCATTGAGGTGGATATAGTGGAAAACCTCCAGAGGGTTACCCTGATGGTCTGACCACTTGGAATAAATGGAATGTGAAAGGCTGACTATATGTATGATAGTGAGCTGGTACAGGAGAGAGATGAAGAATGAGGTGGAAAGGTGAGAGTTGAAAAGTGTATGGAAGGGTGTGATGCAAGCTCAAAAGAGAGATGAGCAATGGTGAAGGGGTTTGTTTACAGCCACCCCTCTTGGGATTATGGCATAAGACCTATAAGATCTGACTGTGGCCAGAGACTTGTGTCTGCTTTTATGCATCAATGTCTACCTATGTATGTCTGTGTGAATATTTGGAAACTGACCTGTCATCTGGGGAGCTAGCCAAGCGCCCCTTCTCACCATGCTGCTGGCGGTGGGAACGGTCAGCTGGGACAGAGATACTACGAGAGAACTCCTGTTGGTTGGTGAGTCTCATCCCTTTCTTCTTTCTTCCCAAACTAACAGGGGATTATAAACATGAAGTTGAGGGAAAACATTTCTGAAAACATCTTTGTAATATGCAGTTTAATCAAAACTTGAACCTCATGCTATGAAAACAGTATATGTTCCTATAAAACAGCAAAAAAAGATTTACAAAACTTTCCTCATCTTCCTTATTCAAATATTCATTTTTTCAGAATCAGGATTCTTTTAATTAGAACACAGAATAATTTATGACAAATAAAGTGTTTTGCAAGGTTATAACGGAGATGAATGGAAATAAAGCAAATTTCCAAATAATAAATTTCCCAGCATCTGTAAGTTTATAGTTCTCTCATTCATCAGCATAGTTTTCAAGTTCGTTGCTTGGGCTGTTTGTAATCTTTTCTGTGGGGGAAGAAATGGAGGAGAGTACGGGATGTAATTACTCTGACAACTACAACAAAAATGATGCTCAGTTACTGAGTGAATGTTTGGGTAACAGTAACGGAGGAGTTCATATGCCCTGACCAAGAATAACTAAATCATATTGTAACTAAAGTAGATTTTCCATGGTTTGGATGTAATATTAGGCTTTAAACTAAGGGGCAAATTATAGTAAAGTTATATTTCTAAACAGACTAAATTACAAGACACCAGGATTTGGTCTACAGAATAAAGGGTACACCATGTTGAATCAGAGTACATAGAATCAAGCATTAACTGCATTGCCTTATGAATGCTTTTTAGCAAAACATAGGAACTAACTTTAAAATGTAATACTGTATGCTGTAGTGATATGTAATAGTATTGTGTATATTCAATTATACTTTTAAGAAAGGTAAGCATGAAATTTAAAATAAACAGAGACTTCAGAACATTCACACATTTCAGACATTTGGAGTCTCACTGTATCTAAGAGAGCTGAGCTTCCTTGAATGCTCAATAAAAGGGATTTTACCTTATATTTTACAAAAGGAGGTATTGCAACATCCTTTCTCTCCATCTTCCAGCTACAGCAGTAAAATATGAAGAAATTATGAAGGAGATGTAACAATAACCATTCTAATAAACTTAGAGCTGCATCATTAGTCTTAAAGTTAAAGGTAGTTCTCCTTTGTTAAACAAAAAATAAAATTCATACTGTAAATTCAATTTTACAAGAATTGCAAGCTGCAGCACCTCATATTATTTACATTATTAAAAGAGTACCTACTCAGTGAGGAAAGGCTCTTCAAGCAACTGGGAAGCTGTGGCTCTCTTGGTGGGATCCGCTTCAAAGCAACGCAGGATGAAAATTCGAGCCTTTTCACTCAGTTCCTCAGGGATGTCTGGGTGCATCTTATACAGTCCCACCTGTTAAATACATGCAGGATATATCATATACATGGGATATGTATTATACTGTATAGAAAATATAATTTTTTTTTTAACTTTCAATATAAACTGACCCTCAAAATTTGATGGCATAATTTTGAAACACCCTCTATATATGTACAATACAGTACTGTACATGTACCAGGAGGTGTAGTACAACAGTAGTTGTTTGAGGCAATATTCAATTAATCAATGTGGATTGGTTCCACTTATGATAAAAAATAATTACTACATGAAGGATGACACAAACATACCTTAAACATAGCAGCTTCTGGAGATCCCAATTCAATAAAAGGGGGATTTCCAGTGGCCATCTCCACAACAGTACACCCCAATGACCAGATGTCAGCAGGAGCACCATACCCTCTGGCACCTTTGTCAATGACTTCTGGTGCCATATACTGCAGAGTGCCAGTAAATGTCTCTGTACTCAGACATACTCCCGCAAGTCGCTTCGACGTCCCAAAGTCGGAGATTTTCACTACACCCGTGTATGTGTTGACTAGAACATTATCACCTGAAACAAATCAGTATACAGGTATTCAGGATGTCATGCATTTTTTGGCAATGGCTAAGCAAGGGTCAAAAGAAATTCAATCATAAATATAAAGTATACAGCTTTCTAAGTCTAGATTTGTGCTTATACCTTATATTCACCTCACATGTACATTATACACAGAAAAATTTAATCAAAATGCGAGATCCTTTAAGACTTTAATGAGGAAAGAATATTCAGTGTGCAAGGAAAATAAGCGAGATGTAATTTTCTATATAACACTGGTTATTTTCTATATAACACTGTAGATACCCCTGCCCAGAGGGGCTGACTTTATTCTCTGCGAATATAAGCCATTCCCCACAGGGCTAGAATAAAGATTGTTGTAGGATCTGGTCATTTTCTAGTGGATTTTACGAGAACTGCCCACATGGATTAAATATTGAAGTGAGGTGTACTGCAACAGGAGGCTTTATTTTTCCCCAACTGCTGTGTGGACCACCAGCACACAGGGGTACATTATCCCTTTGCATGCACCAGTCTAAACTCCCTCCCCCTTATGGTACATTCAGGGCTGGTCTCAAGGAAGGTGCGGCCCCACTTGTAGCTCTTGTGGTAATGTGGACTTGGGCCCACAGCACTGGCTGTGGGATCAAGACCTTCCCCCCAATCTCCCTGGCAGGGCACCCAGACTCCCTGGTCCCAGCCCCCTGGGATGCATTTCAGTAGCCTAGACACATAGGGTCAGCCTCTCCTTATTTTAATTTGTTTTTTACACTGTGATGAGAGTGTACCAGGGGTCTGTGAGGCAGGAGGCCATTCTGCTCCGTGAGAACAACAACAACTGTAGATACCTTTATGACAACTTTGGTCTTAACTCTGAAGTTTGTCCACTGTATTCACCAAAAAAAATAAAAACAATTATATGGAATGGAGTTCATACTGACTACAAGGCATGTGAATCAGAGTTTCAGACTATTCCCCAAGAATATCAATCCATCTCTTCGTTCTTGAATTACAGATATATGTGCTGGACCTCTGACAGGAAGGCTCTTTATACTGATGAAAGGAGGAAGATAAAAATAAGAGAAGATTCCCAAATCCACACTGCCTCCTCCCCCATCATTTGGGATAAGAGGCTGACTGCACCTGCACCATATCATAATGGTGGGTAAATTTAATTACCTCATCCCAACACCTATTTTTTTCCTACCCAGGCCTGAAGCCATCTACATATTGAAAAAAGGGAAATGGTACTTTGATGATGATCCTCTAGGCTGAGGGGCAAGGTGCTTTTTTCCAGAGAAAACCTACCTTTAATGTCTCTGTGTACAATTTTCTGATCATGTAGGTACTTGAGTCCCTCCAGTATCTGCTTAGTGTAATAAGCAATTGTAGCTTCATTCTCCTTAAGAGGTCCCCACTTGGAACGCAAGAGAGCAGATAGGGACCCTCCTGGTACTTGCTCCATGAAGATTTTGAAGAAACCATCCTCTGATGCTGTGCCCAAGTACTGCACAATATTACGGTGGCGAAGTTCTGAGTGAAGTTTTATCTCTTCATGCAAGGGCTGCACCTCTCTGTTTGTGCAAGAGAGAAGCACATAGGTAGAAAAAAATCACATTCTGATGCTATTGGTTACACATTGAAATCAACTAAAGGGTTAAATGTTAAATTGTAGGTATGAAAATAATGCATAGGACTGCCAAATGCTTTCCTATTTCTGTTTTGGATATTAAATTAATAGAGACAAGCTAAATAAGTCTGATATAAAAGGGAAATGGGGTATTGAAAATAATGATAATTATTTAGTATTGTTATCCCATGTAATATATCATATTGAAAATTACATGAGTTACCTTTATGAAACAGAGCCATTACTTAAATTTTTTCATAAAACATGAAACAAATTGTTTTACCCTCCAGCACAATACTTTAACTCACCCTATGTTTTTCTCTGGGACCTCCTTGACAGCAATTCTGACCTGAGTATTGAGGTCTCTGGCAGCATATACCACTCCATAGGTGCCCTTCCCCAACACCATCCTTTTACCACTGTCGTCCGCCTCGTACTCATACTGCATGAAAGGATGTAACATTAGATCATGGTTAGCACACATACACACAAATTTCCCTCAAAACTGAAAACAGCTGAATATTCAGGTACGGTACTTCATTTTAAAGATGTAAATAATGCAGAACTGATTTTTGCTGGATTCCTGTTCATAGCTACCAAGGTAAACTCCTACCAAAGGATGCCATTTTTCACTTTATAAAATTAATGACATTAATGAACACTAAAATTGTATTTGTTGTCAATTTTCACCGGCATACACACTATTCCTTAAACTCCTGAATTCTAATAATATTGTGAACTCCATTGCAAGGGCAATGTAAGGAGGTGTTCGGGCTACACAGTCCCACACTGGGTGGCACTACCGCCATAGGTTGGGAGACTCAAAATTATGTTTGTTACTGTTTACTAATGTCTCCTACCATTTGCAATATCAAACCAGCCCCAGCTACAAAACACACCCATCCATAAAAACATCATCTATCTCTCTAATCATTTATACAAGTGAGAAGGTAGGCGGGCAAAATCTGCACCCCAGGATTTCACTGGTTAAGGAAGGAGAGAATGCCATGAAGATTCAGTTATTAGAGGCTTCAATTATGGCTTTAGTTGTTAGATGGTGGCATCAGATAATCCATATGGTCGTTAGCCACATTGACAGATCTGATGACAAATCAGTCAGCTGACCTGGGTGATCCCACTTTGACACATGATACATCATCAGCTTGCCCTGCCACGTGCTGGCAATGTCATGAAATCGGTATTGCCAAACCACATGTGGTTTATACCATTTTGGTTATAAAAACCAGAATAATTCACAAAATATATGTACCTTTTTTATATATAATTGAAATATGGAGAGAATTTACAAAAAACAATTAGAATTTCATGGTGAAGAATATGATATTCGTTATTTAGAATGAAAGAGTTAGCAGATGCGCATTCTTCATGAGATTATCCCAGCCACAATATTTCGCCTTCATGAAATAGAAGGAATATAGTGAAATACTATTTCAACACTTTATATCTCCTCCAACACACCTGGATAGGCCCTGATGATATCTCAGCCTCTAAATCCAAAACAGTGCCTTTCTGATCAATGGTAAGCTCCTGAACCAACTTGAAAAAGGTCAAACGACACTGCTCGGATGGGAAGAACATCTGGAAGTCATCTGAGTTTTCTTGCACATACAAGAATACAGCACGTTCATCTCTCTTGTATAATCTGAATGGAAAATTTGTAGATAGTTAATTTATTTACTTATCTAATTAATCACATATTCAGTCCTCACAGTCTCAGTGATACCCCAGAACTCAGGTCAGTTCTCACTGGTATTCCTTACTTGTTATAGTATTGATTTATAATTCAAGTATTGTTAAGATATTTTTTGTAATTAAGGAGATAAACATTATCTCTAGTTACTGATCTATTACAGTTTTATCTTTATTTACATTATTATAGCTAACAAAAAGTTATATTAAAAACATCTTCTATAGTAATTAATGGGATATATATATGCACTTGCAGAAGCACTTTCACAATCACAAACTGCAAATTTACATGAAAATTTTCACATAGGCCTATACAAATCTGCAAACTAAATCATACTTCCACAACTAGGGAGACTGCAGTTTGAAGAAGTACCCAGTACTGGTTAGTAGGTAACTATTATTATACAAACACAATTACTTCCAGGTAAACTAAAGTCAAAATGGTGGCAGGTAGAAACAGCATAATTTTGTAATAAGTCATACATACATATTTCACACCAAATCTTTAGGAGTCACATCTCACAAGTTAAGTATAAGTTTGTATGGTAACTCCTTTTCGAAAACATACAAAAATTACAGATCTAACAATCACTTACGTGATACTTTTGATACTTGAAGCATCAAAAAGCCAGTCATGAACCTCTCGGCAGGTACCCTTCATTTGTTCTAAACAGAGGTTCCAAAGCTGCAGGCTCTTCTCTTCTGCCCCAAGGTTCACTGTGACATATGAGGGCAGGTAGTAGCTTGGTTTGTACACTCTGCTGGGTTCCAGGATTAGGATCTGAAAATAATACAATAGTGGTAAATTGAAAGAGAGGTACAGTACAGTATTAAATATAACTACAGACACTCTGCCCAGGGGGACTAACTTTATTCTCTGTGAATATTAGCCATCCCCAACAGGGCTAAAATAAAGATTGTTGTAGGATCTGGTCACTTTCTACTGGATTTGACGAGATCTGCTCACATGGATTAAATATCCATTTGAGGTGAACTGCAACCGGAGGCTCTTAATTGTTTTCACTGCTGTGTGGACCATCAGCACACAGGGGTACATTATCCCTTTGCATGCACCAGTCTAGACTCCATCCCCCTTATGGTACCTTCAGTGCTGGTCTCATGGAAGGTGCGGCCCCACATATAGCTCTTATGGTAATGTGGACTTTGGCCCACAGCACTGAATATGGGATCAAAAGACCTTCCCCCAATGTCTCTGATGGTTGGAGGGGCCCCCAAACTCCCTGGTCCAGTAAGGTCTGGTCCCATTTCCCCGGGATATGCTTCGGTAGCCCAGGCATATAGGGGCAGCCCCTCCTTTATTTTAATTTGTTTTAACACTGCGACCAGAGCATACTGGGG
The DNA here is from genome assembly GCA_034508575.1 of Petrolisthes manimaculis. Classification (NCBI taxonomy): domain Eukaryota; kingdom Metazoa; phylum Arthropoda; class Malacostraca; order Decapoda; family Porcellanidae; genus Petrolisthes; species Petrolisthes manimaculis. Next base: position 568,118 of record JAWZYT010000628.1, on the reverse strand, counting down.
GTCTGTGAAGCAGGAGGCCATTCTGTCCCAGGAGAACATCAACAACTACAGACTGTAGAGCAGCATGCTTTCCATATGCATATGGCCATTCAACTTAACACTATAAAAAAATAAAAGGAATAAAGATGGAAAGAGTATTTACAGAATAAATTCAATACAAAAAAACTAAAATTCATTAATTGACTCAAAAAATTATCCTAATTTATACTTCTCACTTCACCTCTTATTCCCAAGTGATCAAAAGCTAAAACATCAAAAGTGGACAGAAGAAACTCACAGGAAAGCGAATGACATCACCCAGTTCAGTCTTGGTGGCCTCCATGAAGTAATCAATCCAAAAGTTAAATATCTGTTCCTCTGGTCCCGGTTCACAATCCTCAGGCCGTTTCCTGAACCGATTGATGAGCATGATGTTACCGATGGTAGACTTGAGGTACCTGGAAATAAAAATTCATGAAGTACACTAGAAAAGCATAACTGTAATATAATATCCAATCCCACAATGTTGTCTTCTTTGGAGTTAACAACTGATGAATGGAATAATATATTGTACAGTTATATTACTGAGATATGGTCCTGGAAAACCAATGATAATTCTATCATAAAAACAACATCATATAATAGTTAAAAACACTGTCAACTACACAAGTTATATTCTGTACAGCATAGATACGATTTTAAGACACCATTGAAAAAAGGGACATGATAGATCATGATGATGAATTCCAATGAAAAATTATTGGGACAGAAATGACTTTGCCTAAAAATACATTATACACAGCACACACTGGGCAAATTTGCATTTTGAATCTCAAATATTACTTTCATCATCTATTAGTCTATACAAAGACTGACTCTACATTATGCAATGATGCTAGTGTTTAATCTTACCAATTGGGTGGCTTGAGTTTAAACATACATTCTGCTGCTTGGATGGCTTTGGCATAATCTTCTGCCAAGACACTAATTTCAAAGAATGTGGCTACATCCCAGTAATCCTGCAGTGATGACAGAGATCCCTTCTTGCCAATCAAGTTATTCAGTACCATCCCTGCAAAGAAAATAAAAATAAAAATAAAATAAAAAATAGTGCCATTACCCTCTCCACCAAGTCTTAGTATAGTCAGCTGAAATCAGACCACTGACCTCTAACCATCCAATAAGTGAGGAATCCTCAACAAGGGACTAAGACAAAGGGGTTTCCACGATACTTCATCTTTGCAAGCCTCTTTTGTTCTATGAGTGTGGTCAGAAAAGAGCAGGGAGTGTGCACTTACTCTGTGACCTCAGTGGTGGTAGTGATGGTGGAAGGAAAGCCACCACCACCAACTCTAGGAGGGGAGGAGGGATTGGTGGGTGATCCCTTCCAAGGGCCAGATGTTTGACAAATACCATTACCGGTACACACTAGTTTACACAAAATATTACCCATTACAGCCAAAATTGTGGTGGAAATTCAATGCAGTGCAGGTGGTGCTATATTTATAGCACACCGTTCATCAACATCTCTGTGGATTTCTAACTACTGCATTGTTCCTTAGTTCAGCAACAATACAATGATAGCCATTGTAGATACCTGTCTAGGATGCAACACAGCACCACATTCTATTAACCACATTATGGAAGACTGCAATACACACAACCACACTCGCCAACAACACACAATACACTCTATACTGGCACTGTGGGAGAGCCCGGTTCAGGCCATGGCCTTCCTCAGGAACTCGGGGCTGTTCGGCCAGACAACTCGAGGAACTTCAACAATAACAACAATGATAGCTAAAGAAGTTAATGGTGAAGGATTATAATGATGATCCCCCAGCAATAAACTCTGGATAACCTAGGTAAAGTAGTGAGAATGACGCATACTTTCATTAAATGTCTATTTAGATAGATTCATTATACAGACTAAAAGGTTGTTAGAATGTCTCACACACCCTATGAAAAGGAGTATCAAAGATCTGAGAAGGGAAGCATAACAGACCACAATTAAGCACTTCTTCAAACCAATTCTGAAATCTGACAAGGCTACAATAGATAGAATGGTAAGTTATTATCATCAATATCAGGACCACATTCAGGCAAGGGATCCAGCTCAGAGGCTATTCAAACCTTTGGTAAGTAAATAAGACTCTTCTATTTGCTTCTGAACTATATTGAACTAACAGCAATGTAAATAGAAATCCTAATTACACATTATAAATGTTAGAATATAAACAAAGAAAAAAATAGTACTAGGCTAGACAATAATATTCCTCTAGTAAAGTCATGTTAGAGTGTGGGGTTCCTATGAAAAATTAAGTATATGGCCAGAGGAATATCTGAAATGAAGGCTTTACATACCAAATGATATCTTGGGTACCTAACCACTGTCAATAATGATGATCCACTGTATTATGACCATATAATATCATAACTAAATGCCTCACCTATGTGCTGTAGCTCTGCAGACTTGGAGAAATCATTTCCAGCAATGACAAGGAGTGTGGCCAGGTTGATGCCAGCATATTCGTTGGGCTGCACTTCAAAACCTTTACGATACCAAAAGATGGCATTGTGAAGGCTCTCCTGGTCTGTGTGTTGCGACTCCACAAACTTGTCCTGCAGACAGAAATCACTGCATAACAAATATCATACAGTTGTGTATAAATCTATATATTTAAGAAATAAAGCATCTTCCTATGACAATACTGATGACCCCTACTATACATATTTGCAGATTTGGGCTGAAAATTAACAAAAAATTAAAGAAGGATAAAAGACCAAAGTGATATTCCAGGAATGCTTTAAGTTCTTAAGTTTCTTCTTCACCTTACCTTATATATACGACCACACAGGCACACCATATCTGGCACCTCATTTTCTTTCTTCGTTAGAGCCTTGGTAATTACTGCAAGTGCCTTCTCTCGATCATCCTTCATGTTTCTCCTACATGAAAGTAATATCCATATGAATGGGAATATAACTATAAACCCTTCATAACTTCATAAATCTTGCTGACAAACATTTATTATTATAGCACTGATGAATTAAATACAGTTACAGCATAAGTTTAATAATTCTGATGATCAAAATTTTCTTATTAATTTGATATCTAAATAGTGTAGATAATGTAATCTCATTACAAGTGTAACTACTTTACCCTATCTATGTACACACATCCTTGTCTCATTCAAATAGAGAATGAAATAAATAACTGAATTCTCCATCTATACAAATAGGTATGGGAAAAGAAAACAATCAGAAAAGTTATGTAATGTTACTAGGAATATGGTCTTATATATCATTGTAGGATACTCAAAAAAGAAAAGACACACCTGTTGAGAGCAAAGCCATAGAGAAATCTTATGGCAGGAGTGCTGGTGTACAGCTTACGGTTAGGGATAGTCTTGAGGTCATCCACCAGGTGAACCATTGCATCATAATCCTAAAATATAATTACTGTACTTACCATTCACAGACAGGATTTGGATTAACTGTACTTTAAAGCTTCAAAAGTTCACACACTTAGTGAAAGGAATATTGTACTTAACTAGAATGATTATACAGATAGATATAAGCTCCTGTCTCCCCATCTACAAATGTGTAAATAATTTTACTATGAAAGCTACCACTCCAGTGCAAATGGGCCACCTTCCTCCTTCTTTTTGCAGGGATACTGTGTGGTGGTGGCCAATGTATCCACCTCCCACAGGGTGCTTTGTATACAAGCATTCTTAAGGCATAATATTGAGTGTAGTTGGTATAGGTGATTCTGGTAAATAAAATGTTGTATAGATAGAGCAGTAACCTTTCTCACAATAAGAGATATAGTTGCCAAAACACTTTTGTACGATAAATCATTTGACTACACAGCGTAACTCTTAATGCCTCATTATATTTATTATAAGCACTAAAAATATAACAGATTTACTGAGAACGGAAGGACTAACTTTTAGAAATGTAATATTATCACATATTTTGAGATTTACGTATTGTTGAAAATTGTAGTCTAATGCAATATATTTTCAATCATAAAATACATTTGAATATCAGCAGCTAATGTACTGAAGGGCAAGTAGCCTAATCAAGCCTCCTGATTGAGAAGGCAACTAACCTGTATCTCTCGTAGTGATATGAGCATGTTGAGGATGACATCAATAGAAAGAATGTTAGGATCATCCAGGCGGCGGCGAAGATTGTGGAGCTGCTGCTTCAACTCATCCCCTGAGTACATCTCTCGTGCTTTCCTCAAGTCACTCAGAAACTTTTCCTTCATGTGCTGCCTGTGGGGTTTACACATCCAGTAAAGTCAATTTTATCAATATCAATGGTCATCTCTCTAATACTCCGAAATCATCTGTCTACTTGACTAAAGAACTACAAAGATCTATAGTGTGCAGATGGCAATCAGGTACTGCACTTAAAATTTCTCTAAAATCATACACATTCTTTGGTCAAGTTTTTATATAAAACTAGCACAATACTAGTGTTTCTTGTTCCACACATACACAACTGGTTATTTCTAAATCACAAAAGACAATAGCCTTATATCCTCTGATTGATAAAACAGTATACAGTAAGATCTCGCATCTAACGAATAATAGGTGCCAAAAAAGGTGCGTTAGATACGAATTCGTTAGATGCGAATACATAAACATATGGGGAAAATTATAATCGGTACCAAAAATACAACTGAAACTCAATTTTCTTTCTTAATTTACATTATTGGCTTGTATATACGGCATACAGTAATTAAAAATATACAAGAAATGTGTAAAATAATCAAGAAACATGTAAAAAAGTCTGTTAATCCGACCACGGATACTCCGAAAATCTCAATACATATAGTCCGAATTTTTTAAAGTGGTAATAAAAATATCAATTTTGGTGCCCGAGAGGCCTATGCGGGATTTTTCCGGGTGTATCGTCACATATGCCTACGTGATTCACGTACAGCTGGGCCATCCACACTCTCACACCTATTAGGCGTACCTATGCGCAAATTAATATTAAGTGGAAGTGATTTTTCAAAGAAAATTACCAAAATTAATTAATACACACTAAGGAATGTTTATGCACGAATGAACATTCAATGAGTTTTAGTGATGACTGAAATTTCCTCCTCACTGTCACTCACGCTGGCTTGCTACACTCGTCATAAGCCTAACCCCTTTATATAGTGAACAACTTCTCAATACGGCTATTTTTCATACTTTTAACACATATCCTGGTACAGACATTTGATATGGTGAAAAGTGCAAGTGATTGTATGAGAAAATTACAAAGAATAATTAATATAAACTAAGGAAATGTGATTGTATGAGTAGAAACTCATGAATTATTGGTGATAACTGAACTTGTCAACTCGTCACGCACTACACACGCTATTAGGCCTAACCTTTTTTTTAAAAACATTCATTTTCCAAACTTTGGGCTCAAGTTTAGAATTATTATTAGTCATTAGCTGTATTCAGTGGCAAAAATTCAACTTGAACTGATGGGTGACGACCAACTAGGTAACGTGGCCGATATCCAACAGCACAAGAGACGTAATCCACCACCACAAAGAATAACATCACCACTACGCGCCTGACCATAAGGGTGATAACACTAGGACTGAGGCGGCAAGCGTCTCTGAGGCATGTAGGCGGGAAGTGGGAGCAGTGTTGCCAGGTGCAGGGAAAATTTCTCTGTTATAGGGAGGGAGTCTGGAGTGGCTGTTTGTTTGGGATTTTTAGCTGTTCACTTAGGATTTTTTCGTTAGATTTGAAACTATACTCGTTAGATGAGAATATAGGTAGATGTCCAAAACGTCGTTAGATACGAATTCGTTAGATTGAAACACGTTAGATGCGAGATCTTACTGTACTGTTATCAGGGGCCAGTATCCCCAATAATGGTTAATGATACAACTTTACTGAGTATAGTAGTGAGGGATTTGAGTTTCAAGCTTCAATGGGAGAGTGATTATGAGTGTGGCCAATTATACAAATTATTTTTCTGCTTTGTCGGTCTCTTTTTATTACCTTTCTTAATTCCTGGGCCTGGAGTACCCACGCCCATGAAAAAAGGGAAGTAGCATCTTGATAATAAGAAGCCTGATATTGACATTCACTAATAATTAAACTAAAGATATTGTCAATCAAATCTTTGAGAAAGCTGAAGACACCAGCCAAACACAGCAGTACAGTATTTCTACACTGAACATTGGACTGGAGATAAGGATACATAGTTGCAACTTCCATAACACCTGCTGTTCACCCATGCTGATCGTTATGATGTATCATCTACACAGAATAATTTTCAAGCATTGTTCCTCCAATTTTATATAACTATCGAAGTTGATGCTGATAGGATTGACAAAAAGTTTGCTGGAGACTGTACAAGTATGTAATATCTAAGCAAAACTTACTTGGATTGAATTTCCACATCCTGCAACTGGCGGCGTAGCTTGGTGGAGAGAAGGATGCGAGAATCTGAAGGAAGTGTGTCATCAGCTCCTATCCTGGTGCTGGGATCAGTCAGCACACATTGGCCATTGTCCAACAAGCGGTAAGAGATGAACACATAGTTGCTGCATGAAAACTGTTCCAAACAAATACAACTCCAGGTTAAAACTTTCAGACAATCACTTCATGACCACAAAGCCCTCCAATGTGTTAAGTTCCTTCATATGAAATTGGTCCCTTTGTCACACAGGCTAATCTCTCATTATACTAGATCATTCTAGTCAAGTAAGTCAATAATCTTGTCACCTATCCCAGTAATCTCACCATTTCATACAAGTTCTTTCTGGTTACTTTAGTTAGTCCATCCCACTCATCCTTTTCTACCTTCCCATTATTCCTGCCCCTTGTCACACCACAATCTTACTACAATATGATCAACCCATCACACTAACATATATAACATCATAGATATCTATGATAAAACATATTATTTGACCACACTTATCCCTCTACAAATCATTCCGGTTCTCATTGCAATATGCCTTCCTAAACCCACCTTGAGGGGCATGGTAACTTCTGAGTCATTGTCATTGTAAAGGAGGATGTTCTCTTTCATGTGGAAGCTCTCACGGACACCCAAGTGGTAGAAGAGAGAGTGCTGCTGGAGGACAATTGAGAGGTCCACGATGGCAACATCAGCATTGTAGAATTGGTCCAGTACATTGGTCTCCCCAAAGTCAAGCTTTTCAAACTGTGGGTTCAACAAAATGATAATGATTCAACTTTGATGAAATTCAGTTAATTTTGCACGTGGCTAACCCACTGAGCATAATGTGGGACCGACTATTATACACTACAATTAACTTTACTTATCAAAGAATAGGTACACAGCTATCATAACTTATACAGAAATGTAACTTAGTATACAAGGTATATACTTAGATTTCTCTAATTTCAATTTTGAATTGTCAGAAGATAAGCCCTTTAGGATTACTAATCCTAAAGGGCTTAATTTAGTAATGAATAAGAAATACTGTGTATCAAACACTTCATGCAAAATTCCATTCCTAAAGAAATACAGTATCTCACTTACAGTCACTTACACTCAGTAATGATTATATCCAATAAAATACATCACTAGCAATTACAACACTTAGTCTTGTCTTAAACAAAGTATGCTAAATATAGAATTCTGATAAAAACACAAGATGCTAGTGACCTCAAGAAGTGAGCACCACAGGAAATGAGTCAAGTAAAGTCCTATATCTCCTAAGATAAGTATTGTGCAAGTACAGTATGGTACCTACCACAGGCTTTAGTCTGCCATAATCTAAAAATGGATTTCATGAGTAATATGCAATAAAGTAAACCCTCGCTTGGTAGGATATTGATAAATTGGATATCGGATAACTTGGACGCTGTTAGTATCTTGGACATACTGTATAAGAAACTCAGATGTATATCCAACTTATGCAGAGATTTTCCGGGTTTATCGTCACAAAGGCCCACAGCAAGGTAAAAATATGCTACGCATAGGCTTACTCTGTTAATATGAATACAATACATAAATCCAGTACAGTCAAGAATCACTTTCATCAGGCTTACAGCTTAAGAAATTACACATGTTCATTTTGTACAAAACTCAAATTACCATCTCTATACCATACATCACCTATACCCTATGTTGACTGACCATATACTGTATATAGTTACCGTATGTTTTTACCATAACAGGTATGTATAAGAAAATCAATGTCTTGAATTAACTTTACTGAACTGTGAAGTACATCACAGACTACTGCTGTATGTAAAATTCACATTCATGATTATAATTCCCTCAAATGCTACAATCAAATATTTTTATGATAGACAAATTTAACTTTCAGAATTTCTTATACTGTACTGTTTACTCATGTGTCCCTAGGGTTCTGGTACCCCACTCCAGTTATTATTTGAATGGCTTTCCAATACAGCTTGTGGAGTCTGCTACTGACTTGAGACTGCTAGTCGATGGCTCATTTAAGTTTCACTTACATATCCGCAAAACAGCCAATAAGGCTGGTAGTATTGCATCCAATCTCTTAAAGAGCACAGTGAGCCGTGATAAACCATTTATGATCAGTCTTTATCTTACACATATCCGTCCAGTAAGGCGGGGTTCACATTAGTCCATTTGAACGGATCCGAAGTCCGTTAATGACGTCACGACCACCAGTGTATGGGTCCGTGCAGTCTGAACCGGGGCTCGTTTACCAACCAGGGGCTAGATGCAGGAACAGAACGGAGTAGCCATCTTTCTTTTGCGGTGTTGTCCGAGTATAAAGTTGTTGACTTCTCATCATATCATGAAAATATGAAACTGAAGTATTTGTGCACCAAAAAAGGTGTGAAATTGTTCAAATATTATCATTATTAAATTGTATTTGCTAAATGTACGTAAACTTATGTGAGGACAAAATATTGTTCATCGGTACTGAAAGTACAGCACCACCGCAAGACGCACAAATGTAAACAAACATACTCATTTTGTAATTTTTCATACATAAACTCATTTTATACATTCACCCATATTATTTATCTGATAAAATTGCATTTATAGTGTACTGTACTTTTTGTATATTATTTTCCCATGTATAAAATACAGCAGTATTGATATTAGTGCAAAAACTGTATTATCTTATAAATTGTAAACCAGCAGGGATACATAACCTTTTGGTCCAATTATTCAGGCAATGTGAGCAATTCTAGGGTTATTTTGAAATTATACTATTCTATTGGATAACAGATTAGCCTGTATAACATCTAATGACATATGACATTATATAGCCTATGCAATGTTATTTCTCATATCCAGACCTCGCCACTATTTGGATTAGCTTTGGTAAGAGAAATATTTCCATAAATATAGTATGTGAGAAGATAAAAACAATAATTTCAATTGGAATATCATGTATAAAATTATAAGTTCATCAAATTGGAAAGAAAAAGATGCTTGGCGTCCATGCTTGCTTCTTGTTGTAAACAAACGGATCCGTGAGTCCGTGTCGCGAAAATCAAAACACACGGAGATTTATCTCCTCCGTGGCCCTACACCCGTACGGCTCGTGACGTCACTGACGGACGTCGGATCCGTTCAAATGGACTAATCTGAACCCCGCCTAAGAGGGTTCTCATCATACTGGATATCAGGGAGATCTCGGCTTATTGGAGGGGGTGCTCCCCTTGCCTTTCTTGTACTCAGTGAGGGGAAGGCTGCTCATGGCAGATCTCATTAAGGTGTGGAAGATTGTAAGTGGTCTGTCCCCCATTAGGCCCTCTGATGTTTTTACATTTAGAGTAGATGCTAGGACCCAGGTACACCCATTTAGAATATTGCAGCCACACACCCAGACTGAACTTTGCAGGAGATTCTTCTCAATCTGAGTGATTGGTGTCTGGAATAGCTTACCCCCGGATGGTGTAATGTCACCTGATTTGACTGACTTCAAAAGGAAGCTCGCTGTGTGTCTGGGTGATGGGCTATTTGAATATTAACCCTGGGATTAATTCTAAGATTTATGATTGTTTGAAGTATAAACTACTAATGTATCATTAAGTGCTGACAAATTGTTTTTTTATGGACTATTGTCATATAGCATACTGTTTGGGGCTACCTTCTTAGTGAAGTCTATCATGGTAAGACCAATCTTCATAAAAGGTGTCCACTTCATTTGAAACAATATATGTACATACCTGTATATGGTAGCAGTTAGCATTGACAGCGAGGCAGCTGGTCTTGACCTCATCCCAGGCTTTTTTACGATGATGTAGCCGTTCAGTGTGGATGAGGTCCAGCACGCACACCACATCCATTCGTGCCCGGATCCCTGCCAGGATCACCGAGTGTCCAGAGTGGTCGCTTTTGCTGCCCAGGCTGTCTGTCATCGTGGCAACCTAAGACGACAGAATTGTACACATCTATAACCTCATTTGCCAACTTAAACACTCAATAACGATGGTAAATTACCCTTCAACAAGTTATAGCCTTTCACTTCATATAACTCAACCAAGGTTATAAGGTCTTAAGTGGATTCTGCATATCATACATTACAATCAGGACAACTTCACTCAACCTAACCTAACCAAATCCATTCTTCAATAAATGTAATCTTATCCAATGTAAACCTGTTTGATTGAGGGACGGCCTTTATTTACAAATAAATTACACAATTCTGACACTGAATCAGGTTAGCAACTGATATGATAAACAAACTGTGACTGCATGAATAACAACTATGTTTTTAGGGTAATCAGTGTTAAGCTAACATTAAGTTATACTATATCTCCAATCCAAAATTAATATATTTGTTGTTTGTAGGAGGTATGATCCTAGATAATACTCCACAAAATATAATTTGAACCTTGCTTAACTTACTGAATAAAAACTATACATATATGTACATAAAATGAATACACCACTACCACCTCCTACCATACCCACATCAAATTATATCAAGGCCATAATATATTTACAGTACAATAATTCCGTGTACTACTTTAAACTCATCACTTAGAGGCAACAACAATCACTTCATATTAACCCCGTACATAATCCACCAACCTGACCTACGATAAGTAAGTAAAGGCATCGCATCCAAATTGACTCGAGGAAGAGAGATGATGCCCCAGTTTCACCTCTCAAATGTATAATATTATCAATTTAAATCCCTTGTGTTTAGTTTTATGGTAATGGGTTGTCTTATATGCCAGCCCCATATCCTCAGTTACCTCCCACACTAATCTCCTGAAGCGTAAGGATGTCACTCACTTTCTCATCTCGACTGTAAAGTGATGAAGATGAAGTCAGGTGCTGGTGCTGTTGTTGGGTCTGTTGTGGCTGGCTGCCTGGCTCAGCTCACAGCAATACAGTGTTACCAACTTGCCTGGTCTGATGATGGACCACATTTACCCAACTTCAACATTTTCCTTTTTTACCTCAAAAATATTACCTGTATACTCTTGCAGGTTACGTGGACCCGAACAACTGGCTTTGGCAGGCTTGCAGAAGGTAAAATACTGCAACTTTGATTACATAAATGATTATATAAATAATAAATAATCCTTTTTTTTGTCTTACCTGAAATATATAACTATCCAAAGCAGCCTATACCTCGTTAAATAATACTACATCTTATTACATCATTATTTTGGTTTATCTAGCACTAATTACAAGTTACATGCAATAATGATTTAATAAATTAATGATTTATTATTATTATTATTATTAGCAAATTTCAATTACCTGTCGGCCATATTGTTGTTGTCATGTGACCAAAAGCGCGGTAAGCGGGACCAACAAGTCAAGATTGCTCCCGAGCAAGGTGGATTTGGATTTGAAGACGGCTTGCTTCCGCTTGGCACCGCTTGGTATCAAGCGTCCAATAAAAACAATACAAAGCAAGCTCGCTTGGTGAAAAGCAAGCGAGCTTCGTGTCGCTTGGACAACAAAAACACGACATATGTAATCAAACTTGCAGTATTTTACCTTCTGCAAGCCAGTTGTTTGGGTCCACGTAATCTGGACTGTTTTTGTTGTCAGATACGGCTTGCTCCAAGCCCTCTTGGTACCCCAAGCCGACGCTTGGACAACAAAAATACGACAAATTATTATAGCAAACTCCCCCTCCAGCATACAGCTGGCCATGGGCCACACTCAGTACTCTTCCAAGGACCTTGAAGCCGCGTCCACTCGTATCTCTGTCACGAGCAATCACTTTACCTTGCTCCACAGGTATACCTGATCTTCACCTCAGTGCTCCTTTCACGGTGTCCATCTATCTCCTGATTCTCCTCTGTGGCCTTCCTCTCCTCCTTACACCTCCCACATTTGAGCCCCCTATATCCTCTTTACCATTATATTCTTCTCCATTCTCTCCACATGTCCAAACTATCATAACACACTCTGCTCTGCACGGCCTGCCAACTCTCACGACACCTGTCCTCCTCACTTAATTCCTCATTTCTGGCTCTGTTCATTCGAGTCACACCACACATGCTTCTCAGACATTTCATCTCTACAATATTCAACCTTCTATTCTCACTTTCTCCCATAAGCCATGTTTCCGCTCCATATAGTGCAGTAGTCACTGCTATCCCCTCGTACAACTTCCTCTTTACGTTCATTCTTAGTAACTTACAGCCAAACATCCTATTCAATTCTCCTAGCACCTTTCCTACTTCATCTATTACTCTAGATTTTACCTCTAGCTGTCTCTATTTTGCTATCTACCATCACCTTTGACCCCAAATACTTAAAGCACTCCACCTCCTCCAATATTTCACCATCTAGTATTATATTCATCCTTCTATCCTCTGCTCCTTTCCTACATCTCATTATTTTGCTAATTTGCTCTTTGCCACGTTCAAAGCTCTCAATTTCCTCCTCCTGCACACCAGTCCAAACTCCTCCATACTCAGTTCCTTTTCTGACTCTGCCACTAATTAACGCCGTATCATCAGCAAACAGTAACTGGTTTAGGCCCAATTCTCTACCTCTAGTGTCCAATATAGTCGCACATTTAATTTCTATCTTGGTATTTCGCGGTAAAAAATTCCCCATTTACAGTACTCTTGAACATTCTGTATATAATTTACCATTGATATCTGTAATTCCCAACGTCTAGGGAGAATATCCCATACTTGGCAATGTTGAGCTGCTGTAAAGAGGAAAACAACAATGGGGAGCGGCTAGTATTTAGTTCACACATACTAACAAGTCATCTAGAAAATACCACCACAAGCATATTATAATTATTATATTCTCTTATCTATTAGAATATTCAATGATTAAAAAGTACTATTGACCACACGAATTCGTACACATGCTGTTGTTTTCCAGTATTCACAACATATAATTATGGGAATGTAAGACAAATGTACAATACATAATTATCTACTATGCAATTCAATATTATTATTAGGTTTGTTGTTTTACCGCAAACATTATGACTTTATTTTTCGTATATTTCATAATTCAGCATAAATATAAATGCTAAACTAAAAGAAGCGGGCAGAGGTAGGGCCGATGGCGCTGTACCGGTACGAATTGGCTTCATAGACAAACAACAGAACCATCGTACCGGTACCAAGCCATCGTCAAAACTATGAGTGTTCTTGGATACTTGGGGTGGTCTTAATTTCACATAATGTTATGCTTGCCTCGCTCGACTATAGTTCAAGCTTCACCGCCATCTGTGTTGGGCCAGTTCGTTTTGGGCGCCACATTAATTCCAACCATCATATTACTAGCCGCTCCCTTACCTTCACCCGCCACTTCCCATTTTCTACGAACCCTTGCTAGTTTGTAGAAAACGAGAAGATAGTAAAGGGAAGGAGTTACAAGAAATTTTAGTGGTTTCTCCCAGTGTTGCCAAACATGGAGAATTTTCTCTAGACATGAAGAATTAGAGGTACCAATGGGGAAACTATATAAAGGTTGTTCAAGAGTAAATTGGGAAATTTCTACCAGACGAAATATCAATAAAATGATAATATAAATACTGAATAGGCTACTACTTTAAACTTGGCTTATGACCCTGGGCACAGCAAAATGCAAAAATTCCCACTTCCTTGGTGGTTTAATTAAGTTAATATATGTACCAAAATACCTGTTCACCTATGTGTATTATACTCGTACGCAGGATCCAGTGTACTTCTCTAGTTTGCATAATTACTGGGTTAGGTACAGTACGTACAGTTGGACACAGGAATTGTGCTACAGCCCAATTGAAATATACTTGTCCCATTTGAGTAACCAGTGTCTATTATCAGGTAGTTGCTTTTTATTACCATCCTCAATACTGACTTCTGCCCCTGGTGTCTCCTATTTGGCACTAAGGAACTTGATATTGGGAGAAATTGACCATCTTTCACTTGGGCTATTCCTCGAATTCCTGTGTCCAACTGTACTTACTTGTTACTTGTTGTTGGATATTCTATGCCCCGCTCCACCAGCAACTGGTGCTCCACAGGGCCTCCTTCAATATTATTAAACACTATAATAACTTGTAATACTCATATCATCCGTGCTGTAACACTATAATCACTTTTAATACTCATATCATCCGTGTCGTAACACTCAGCCAACAGATGTGTTTTCAGTCTTTTCTTAAAAATCGTGCAATTTTCACTTCTCCGGACATTTAATGGCAATCCATTAAAGAGCCTAATAGAGATAGGAGTGCCAACTGGGACGAAGTGTGAGGTGACTCTTAGGGGTGAGAGGATGGAGGAAGTGAAGGAGTTTAAATACCTGGGGAGAGTTCTGTGTAAACATGGAAGTATGGAAGGAGAAATTAGGGAGTGAGCAATAAAAAGGGGTAGACAGGTCACAGGATTACTGGGGAGGATAATGAAGGGTAGAAATATGAGTATGGAAGTGAAAAGGGGACTACGAAATAGTATAATCCTGCCAACACTGACATATGCGTCGGAGACATGGACATGGAGTAGGGCTCATCAGTCGAAAATAGGTGCTGTGGAAATGAGTTACTTGAGAGGTGCATGTGGACTTACTATGTGGGATGGAGAAAGTAATGAGAGTGTGTATGAGAGATGTGGTATGAGTTAGAAGGCAATTTGTATTGAGTGTGGAGTGGTTGAGAGAGTGAAACGTAATACTCTGAGGTGGTTTGGACATGTAGAGAGAATGCAAGGTGAAGAGTTTGTAAAGAAGGTGTATGGAAGGGAAGTTGTGGGACGTGCCGACGTGTGGTGTGAGAGGAAGCAGAGCTGTAGATTCTAATCTACGGCTCTGGAAGGAGCGAGGCGTCAGAGCTATAGATAGATAGAAATTATCTGGTATATGTGTGTCGGGAAAATAAGTTTCGTTACCACCCCTAAGTTAATTTTAACATTGGGAAGCTCGGTAGAATTGGTACTCCACTAGACTGGGCAGCAGTGCCTCGTGTTATCTGAGACGGCTATCGTCTTTGCCCCTGACAATGTGAGGGCCGCGGCAGTGACAGCTATTTTATATCAAAAGTTTAGCTGATAATAAACTAAATTTTGAGTGTTCAAGAACTATTACTATTTAACTATTCATTATTAAACATAAGGACATACGTTTGAGTAGTTTAGAACAAGAATAACCGTGAAATACCCAGAAAAAGTAGCACTGGCTGAAAGAACATCATTCCTACTGGTCTGTCCATTAGACACTAACGGTCACGGAGGGTGATGGAGGTATTTAAGACACTCTCATCACACCTGACTCACCAGTCAGGTGTACCATCACACTGTTAAAAGGATGGTAGCGAATTTTTGTTTGCCGACTGTACATACTACCGTGCTATATTTTACTCTTTTACAGTCAGTTATAATGTACAGTTGGCTCCACTTCCGCGTATACCACTTAGCGTTGCCAATGTTGAGCCATCCAGAAATTTGAATCCCGAGCCACGTGTGATCATGATGCGAACCAAATCCCTACCGAGTGAGATGGAAAGACGAGTTGGGACAGGGAGAGTGACTATGATACGTTGTGGGTGCAGGAAATTATTTCAATTTCTCTATCACAGTTCACTTCAACACTTGTGGTTGGTTCACTGACCTGGTTGACATTATTTTATTTTCTGGAACACTTTTCACTTCAACACTTGTGGTTAGTTTACTGACCTGGGCCTGTTAATTTCTGACTAAAAGACATAAATCAAGAATGATTTTATTAATATAGTAAATTGATACAAACTTTATGTAGCAATACAAATAACTCATCAGCAATTACTAATTATTTAATTATTGCTATATTAGTGAGTCATGTAGTACTCATCTAGAAAAGAGATGAGGAATAATCATTACAATAACATTCATTACCCTTAAAGGTCTTGTCCATGCACTTTTCATGGTGAGAATTCTATTGGCGCTATGATTATAATTTTATCGTCTCTGTGATTTGTTGTGGTATACAGATAATTGTAGTATTACAAGTGAGAGTAATCTCAAGATGATAAAAGTTCCTTTAATTAATAGCTTTTACATTGAAATTACATGGGTTTTTATATAGTCAATATTGCAGCGTGAACATTCACACACGACTAGGCTATACCAACTGAACACATTCATTCGGAATGAATGCCACTTCTAAGTATGATATGCAATGGATGAGATTCAACATCTTGAAGGAAATGAAGAGGAAGAAAGAACACCACACTGTTCATGGAAGATATAATAAGAGAAGGTAATAGATGCAGAGGAGGAACAGCAAGTATGGAGGATATAATAGGAAAGAAAGGATAATTGAAAAGTTTAAGGAGAGTGGCTTGAGTCAACAGGGGTATAGCCTACCAAACAATTTTATATATTTTAAACTAATGTAAATATTACTATATTATAAAATCTAACCTTCCACAATGCGCCTGCTTAGTATTGTAAGATATTACAAGTTAAGCTAATTTTGTTACTCACCATAAGTCAAGTTATTTTCTGATATTTTTTTTTGTGTTACTGGATACCAAGGGACAGTGAATCTTATATAGTGGAGAGTCTTAACCATCCAATGATAACTCTGTCTCTTCTCCCTCACCATATCTTCCCCTCCTCCCTCCCAGTATTCATTCAAATTCAATCTACTCCATCATGCACTGTCCCTCCTCACTCATTCAATACTGCTCCACTTTTTCCTCCTCACTCTTGTGGGAAGTATGGAAACAGCCGTCTAGTTGCAGTGGTGTATGTATTGGCGAGTTGACAGTGAGTGAACATCAGTGGGGCTGGACAGCCGGCATGTAGTCAAACAATAAGAGAAAGAGGCCCAAATTCATGAAGAAAGAATTAAGAATAGAGTGACAGACACTAGGTGTTAACATTAGCTGAGCTGCCAGTCGACTGAGACAAACATGAGCCGTCATCTGGACGTCAATCGGATACGAAGTTCGCTTGGGTGAAACCAAGCCAAAGCAAGCGGAACTGTTCTTGTCGGTCAAAAGGATTCGACGATCCACCAAGATGGACCCTGCTGCCAGACACTGAAACCAAGACCAACAACGTATCCATCCAAGCTCGCCTCAGACCAGCGATTCGGTAAGCTTGATAGGAGGATAGGAGAAGTATAGCAGTAAATATGGCAGCCATTAAAGATATGACAAGTAAGTTAATAGTATAATAATACATGAATTGTAGGTGCAACAGGCTGTAAAATAGAGCGATAGCAACACAAATAAGGCTTTAAGTATAGCAATGACAGATTAGAGCAGGTGTAGAGTTCATATTAGTTTACCATTTCTACTAAAATAGTAATTGTTAAAACCTGGAGAATCACGATAATGATATAAATTATTATTATTTTTTTTTTTATGTTCTCGTATCTAATTTAACTTATATGAGATTATATGGATTGCTTAGGGGTTATGTGACCCATTCTTGATAATAATGTAATATTATTAAGGTGAAGGGAAGTATTGTACATACCTTAATTTTGTTTGGATAAGAAAATGTATACAGCATTATGTTTGATACTAAGAGTTTATTTTCACGAAATAAAAGCTGCAATCAACACTACATTGCCTACCTATACTGACCTTGAGTTTACACACACATACAAAATACTTGGCATAATATACAACACATCCATGACATTCAAATAACATAATGGCCATCAAAAACAAATGCATGCAAAAATGTAAAGCCCTCAGATCACTTGCCAGCTCAATATTTGGACACAACAAAGAAACCACAACTACAATATGCAAACAATTACTATATTTGATTAATGATGGATTATGCAAGTCCTGCATGAGCCTCAAACTTCACTGAGACTATCAACACCCTTCACACCCATACAGAATAGAGCCCTAACGTTAAAGATAATGACAGACTGCACAGCTACCACACCTACAGACCACCAACCTTACTGAGACTCATCTCCAACACCCTTCACACCCATACAGAATAGAGCCCTAAAGATAATCACAGGCTGCACACCAGAAAACCAAAATCAAGGATCATCTTGACATGAGAGGCACACAAACACTTTATTAGTCCATGAGCTGAGCCTGGAACTTCAGAGAGTACCAAAAAGGTGAATAGATATCATGTGCACTTTCAGCAAGGTGGATGTCTGAAGTGTTGCGAAATGGTTGATGGGCATTCCAGAAAATATAGCTAATCAATCACCTTTTTGGCAACCTATTTCTAGCAAGTATAGTAAATTTTTCACCGAAAATCGAGAATAAAGTAATAAAAATCGCAAGTCTTCAACAAAAGATCATATCAAGAGACTTCTAGTTGGTATCATCTTATTTGTTTCTTAATTCTGCATCTTTTGGTGTATAATACATGCAACTTAGGACACAAATTTGCTTCATAATATGAGAAAAGTGAAGGAAAAGTAGACCAATTTGTAGTATTTTCTTACGACTTTGTTTACAAACTTTCTTTTGTTTCTGCCCAATCCGTATCTGGACGAAGAGAACACAGTTTCTACGTATTTGGTCAGTTCTCGTCACTGAAACCAAGCGCTCCCAAGACGGTTTCGGTACCCCAATCCTCCGCTTGGACGACCAGATGACGGCTATGGTGCGCCAGTCGACTGAGACAAACATGATGGCGTCCTCAGTATGTAGCAGAGTTGATGAACCTACCAAAACATTATTGGAACCACAACTCATGACAATCAAGTTATTTAACACATGACATATTATAATTATATACAATTACACAATATGAAATTACACTTATTTTATATACAATCCTTGTTTCATTACACACTAATAAATTATGCCAATACATTAATCATTTACATGTCTCATTACAATAATAATTATGCCAATACATTAATAATTTACATACACATATTTCACCACAATAATAAATTATGCCAATACATTAATAATTTACATACACATATCTCACTACAATACTGCCCCATCAAGAACGGAGTTCACCTAATAATATAAATAATCAGGTTGTCTCCTGAAACGCACCGTCCTCCCTGAACAAGTTGTCTTAGCATGGTCAAGCACAGAATCATTGGAAAAGGAAGGAGCAGCATCAATGGTAGTGGGTGCAATTGATAAATTAGTGTCCAAGTTAGGTGTTGAACTGTCTATGTCAGAAGTCAAAGGAGAGTCAGTCACAAAATTACTATCGGATGAAAAATCCTGCTTGGGGATTGAAATATATACCGGTTTAAGTCGGTCAATAGAGACTGACGTTTCACCCTGAGGTAATTTGAGAATGAAATATTTAGCTTCTCGGCGCATAATCTCATAGGGTCCTGAATAAGGTGCTTCTAAACTCTTCCTAACCCTGTCAACACGTACCCAGACTTGCGAACAAGAGAGGAGATCATCGGGCACATAAGGCTTAGATCCTGAATGACAAACACCTTTTGCATGGTCATAAAATCCTATAGTTTGCATCTCCTTGACAAGCTGTTCTATGGTAGCTTTGCTAGTTATGACTGGATGTTCCTTAGTGATAACCATAGATGGGCAAAGCATGTGAGCACCTGTGACAGCTGTAAATGGAGAATAAGTAGCTGCATTTGGAGTCAAACGATACCCAAGCAAAACCATTGGCAATGCGTAAAACCAATTTTCCTGTCTTGCACGAATAGCCGATTTGAGAGAGCGGTGATGCCGCTCAATGATGCCATTAGCCTGAGGATGGTAACTAGTAGTCCGCAAATGATGAAATCCAATAATAGAAGAAAGTTCTGAAAATAGTTCACTTTCGAACTGTGCTCCTCTGTCTGTGACTACATACATGGGTATGGATAGTCTGGAAGAGAAGCAGAGGGTAATGGTCCTACAATGTCTATATGTACAGTCTGAAATCGGTCAGTAGGGGCTGAAATTGGAGAAGTAGGTGATACTGTGTGTCTGTGTGTTTTGGCTTGCTGACAATTAAGACAATTTTTCACAAACTCCTTTACATCTCTGTCAATACCAGGCCAGAAATAACGTTCTTTAGTCAGCTTTGCAGTAGATTTAACCCCTGGATGTGAGAGACCATGTAATGAATGAATGATCTTTTCCCTGAGACTGAAAGGAACAAAGGGTCTCGGAGAACAAGTAGATTTATCACACCACAGGGTAAGATTAGAAGGTAATTCATAACTATACAACCTATCCTTGTAAGTGTTCAACTCCTCGTCATCTGTCTGAGAACGAGCAATGCGGCCAATGCCACACAAATCAAAAACATCAACTGTGACAGCACAAGTAGGCCTAGATAGACAATCTGCAACCACGTTGTTGTCACCACGAATATAATTTACTGATGTTATATACTCTGCTATGAAGGAAAGTTGTCTTTGTTGTCTGTCAGATTTAGCAATAGATTTGGAATTAAAAGCTGAAACCAAAGGTTTATGATCCATGAACAGAGTGGTTGAGTGTCCATCAATGAGTACCTTAAAATGCAAAACTGCTAAATAGGCTGCCAAAAGTTCCCTGTCATAGGTCGAGTACGTACGCTGTGTATCAGAGAGCTTCTTGGAATAGAATCCTAATGGTGTTGGTTTGCCATCTATGATCTGATAGAGAGCAGCACCAACTGCTAGGCTAGAAGCGTCAGTTACCAGTTGATACACAGTTGCAGTCTGAGAAGGGTAGGCAAGAGTGGGACAGTCGGTCAAGGCTTGCTTCAAATTGTCGAAGGAGTCCTTGGTAACATCTGTCCATGCGAGAGATTTGGAAGAAGTAGTTCCGTCAGTGGATAAGCAATTGTAGCAAAATCTGGAATCATAGGTCTGAAAAAGTTAAGCATGCCCATGTAACGGCGTAAATCAGTAGAAGTCTTAGGTACAGGGAATTCTGAAATTGCTATGATACGCTCTTGGGGTGGCTTGATCCCCTGTGAACTGATGTTATAGCCAAGAAATGTGAGTGAAGGCTTGAAAAATTCACACTTACTTAGGGAAATTCTCAGGTTGTGATTTGCTAAGGTAGAAAGAACATTCTTGACATCAACAATATGTTCTTCCAAATTCTCACTGGCTACCAAAATATCATCTATGTAAGTGAAGGCATTATTTACATTAACAAGTAACGTATCAATAAAGCGTTGAAATGTGGAGCCTGCATTTTTAAGACCAAAAGGCATATACAAAAATTCAAATAGTCCAAACGGCGTGCACACTGCAGTCTTAGGAATATCATCTATTGCTACAGGAACTTGCAAATATGCACGTTGTAGGTCTATCTTGGAAAATACAAACTTATCCTTAAGTGACATGGTGAGACAACGCAAATGAGGTATAGGATATTTATCATTCACTGTTACATTGTTAAGTCCTCTATAATCTCCGCAAGGTCTCCAAGTGCCTGGCTCTTTCTTAGGAACGAGGTGAAGTGGAGACGCCCACGGAGAGTTAGAACGCCGTATAATCCCGGCATTCAATAAAAACTGAAACTCCTCTTTAGCAGCCTTGAGCTTCTCACCAGTCAATGGTCTCGCTTTGAAATACACAGGTGGCGAGTCACCCGTATCTATGTGATGATGTATAGTTTCATCTGGGTGGTTAGTATATGACAGCTGCAAAGGTGATGTGAGTACTGGGAACTGAGAAAGTATAGAAACTGCTTGAGGATCGACCCCCTCATAGTTTACAGTATATGAAAATAAAGGAGACTCAGATGTCTCTAGAGGAATTTGATGTTGAGTAGAAGAATCCACTAATACTTTATTCTTACAGTCTACTATCAATGCCTTTGCTGCAAGAAAATCAGTGCCGAAAATGGGATGAACCACGTCAGCAATGACGAAAGACCAAGGGAATGAACGTCTAATGCATCGTATTCCAAGGTCCACGTCAACCTCACCATAACATCTAATGGGTGTACCTGAAGCGTTAGTAAGGGTAACTGCAGTAGGTCTTAGAAAAGGTGTAAAATCTGATTCAAAAGGAAGAAGTGATAGTGATGATCCTGTATCTATCAGACATTGGTATGTCTTGCAACCAACTGTGGAAATTAATTTAAGCGGCAATCCGACGGTTGCAAGTGACACCACTTCAGATTGCCCTTCTAGTTTCCCGACTGATTAGTTACAAATGTAGGGGAAGAAGAACGAGAATTAGGGCGAGAATCAGGCAAAATGTTAGATGAAGTAGAAGAAAGTATACACCATCTCTTACATGATTTAGATTTTATCACCATAATATAAATAATACCTGTATACCCTAGGGCGCTGACTTTCATGAAATGCGTGCACCCCCACTGGTATGCTGGATCTGGAATATGAATTATCATAACTACATGCTTTGGAATTTGAGCCTCTATGAAAATCATCTTTGTTACGGTTCACAGACCTTGATCCTGGTCTATATTCTACCACAGAAATATTTGCATCACTAGTTTCATATTTGTTACTGGCACCATATGCTAATAATGTTTCAGCTACCCGAGCTAGTTCCTCCAGTGAAGTACTTTCACAATAAGTCACCAAAAGAGGTCTAATATTACTGGGTAGGGCCTTCAAAAACTTTAACTTTATAAATGCATCATCTACCCCTAACTGGGCAGCTATTTTACGTAACTCTCTTAAGTACATGGAAGGCTTGTCACACATGATATTATGTCTGTTCACTAAAGAGTCAAAGAGCTCTGGTTTAGATCTAGTAAATAATGATATCAAAGATTTCTTTAGTTCATCATAATTTGAGGAATATATAGCCTCATCACTGAGCTGATTAATCACTTTTAGTGGCAAATTAGACAGAATATGGTGGAATTTAGTACTTGAAACAGTAATATTAGCTAGAACAAATTGAGATTCTACTATTGGAAACCAATGTATTACTGATGTTTCATCAAATACTGGTGGCTTAACTGTAACAGCCGCAGTCACTGAACTTGATGTTAATGGTGATGGGTTGCTGGTGGTTAAGGTCCTGCTCTCAGGGTCCATTTTTACAGAAAGGTTACATTAAGATACCTGAATAACCAGCAGCTTAGGTGTTGAAACTGTAGAAAACTGCCAATCCCTACACACTGCAGGTGTCTTGCTCTCACGGTACTGTTGCTAGTTGTTCTCTCCCTCCATGGCCGATGGGTCACTCCGGGGTCACCAATTGTGGGAAGTAGGGAGTATGGAAACAGCCGTCTAGTTGCAGTGGTGTATGTATTGGCGAGTTGACAGTGAGTGAACATCAGTGGGGCTGGACAGCCGGCAGGTAGTCAAACAATAAGAGAAAGAGGCCTGCAGACAATCATCACAATAAATACATTTTCCCAGACACCTTGCATACATATATATATATATATACATTAAATATACAACACAATACTATACAACAATTGAATATAAATGTAAGGGTCAAACATTCCCTATCTAGGTCTGCCGGTTAAACACCCAAGTTCTAACAATAACTCCTTAATACTAGCAATTAATACAACTTATCACTGTCCACACATTAAATACATATTATATAATCAACCTTATCATTGATATACAAAGAACATATAAATGCTTACCCAAATTCATGAAGAAAGAATTAAGAATAGAGTGACAGACAGTAGGTGTTATCATTAGCTGAGCTGCCAGTCGACTGAGACAAACATGGCGTCCTCAGTATGTAGCAGAGTTGATGAACCTACCAAAACATTATTGGAACCACAACTCATGACAATCAAGTTATTTAACACATGACATATTATAATTATATACAATTACACAATATGAAATTACACTTATTTTATATACAATCCTTGTTTCATTACACACTAATAAATTATGCCAATACATTAATCATTTACATGTCTCACCACAATAATAATTATGCCAATACATTAATAATTTACATACACATATTTCACCACAATAATAAATTATGCCAATACATTAATAATTTACATACACATAGCTCACTACAAACATGGTAAAAAGTAATGGTCCCAACACGGAGCCCTGAGGGACACCACTGCTGACAGTGCTCCATTCCGATAATGAGCCGTTGACAGTCACACCCTGTTCTCTACCTTTCAGAAAACTTCTAATCTAGGACAGTGTGCCACCTCTGATACCAAGAGCGGCCAGCTGTGCAAGCAGACGCTCGTGTGGGACAGTATCAAATGCCTTTTCATAGTCCAGGAATATTATATCCACCGACAGATTGTGACTTAGAGCTTCGGTCCAAATCTCCATAGCCTTTAAAAGATTGGTTGTAGTGGATCTTCCAGAGGTGAATCCATGCTGTCGGTTACAGAGGAGATTGTTTGCTCTGAGGTGGTTCATAATCACTGTACTGTTTGAGTCTCTACTTTGTATTGTATATGTATGAATATGTGTAAGTTACCTATTTATTGTACATTGTATTGAGTTACCTGTCTGATCTCTGATTGATATTAATATCGGTGAAAAGTAGCTGGGTCTGCTAGTGAGCCTTGGCTCAGTAGCCCTTTCCATATAAATATATATACTGTATAAATTATGTATTTAAAAAAAATTGTAATGTATAATGGCAATAAATTGTTGAACTTGAATTGAACTTGAACTTGAACAGTTTTCACACAGGACAATAGTAAAGGAGACACAGACACATTCTCTATCAGTGACTATCCCTAACCGTCAACCAGTCCATTGGACTGGTTGACGGTCAAAAAAATGTTCTATCAAACAATTTATATCGTTAATAAATAAGCTCAATTGTCCTGTTATGTAATTTATTTGACAAAGGAATATATTGTTTGGCATATAAAAGCCATCAAAGTTGCACATAAAGGAAGTTGATGGCGCGTATTCATGACGTCAAAAACCAGACGCCTAGGCCGCGCCAACGCTTTATTACCTTTGAAAGCAAGAGATTGTGATGTTTAGGGGAGATGTGCGGTATTCTTGTGCTTTTACAAAGGATACACTTCATATTCACCATGCCAGTCAATAGCTAGCAATGGTGTTTTGTCCCAAAATGCAAAACATTAGTGGAAACGCTCCAGAAAAGAGATTTATTAGTGTTGTGTGTAGTAACTCCATAGTAGCTGTCGGTACACATAGGGTTGGTGACGTCACGAAACAGTGTGAGGTATGATGTTTCTCCAACACTTATTTTCCCTTATTTTTCGTGAATTTCAACTCATATGGGAAAAATATTGGTATCTCCATGATCAGGAGTGCCCAAGTTATGGTATTATATACTTTGTACACGACCGTCAACCAGTCCAATGACTCTCTATTAGTTGGTATCACTAAGACTTGGTGAGCAGCAACAATATTACAGTGTCTGGATAGTTAACAGAGGGATATTTGATATGAGACAGTCGTTATCGCTTTTCTATTGCCATCTGCCCATGTCGTTACCACAGCCAGTTCAACGTGGCCCCTCATTGAACATAGAGTAGGATGAGACATTGTAGAGTGTAGAGGCGCATCCAAATCTATACTGGATAAAGGGCCTCGTGTGAAGTGTATCTGTTGTATTTGTCCACAATTGTACATAACACCTTCTTTCTGTAGTACATAGTATTTCAACCATGCTTCCTCCAACAATAGACCACCCCACTTATTCACACATAAGTATTGCACATTAAATTCAGCACTATCCTTTGAACACAGGCTTCGTTAATAGCTTAATAAATAATATGTAAGGTAATAAGTAACAGAAGCCTAGGAATATATTTGGTTGTCTTTAATGAGGAACTGAGTGAAGATCAAAGTGGTAGAGTAATGACTAACAGAAGCCTAGGAAAATATTGGGTTGTTTCTTATTAAGGACCATGTGATCGTGTATAAAATTGGAGACTTCTGATTCCTCCTAACTATACCACGAAACAAGCTCCTTCCCTATAGGTGGTGTTTCGTGGCAATATTTGAAGGACTCATTTTTCTCAAACTTTCAGACTACATCATAGGGTCCTTAAGGAGTGAGTGTATATATAGTGAAGTAGTGAGAACAAGTATTAATTAATTCACAGTTTATCGAGGGTCTACATTAGATGTTACACCACGTACGTCTTTTGTTTCTTCCAATATGGTAAACCAATGAAAATGACGTCACTGTTGCTTACGTCATGTCACAGGTGTTTATAAAGTTTTCACGAGGTACACATTCGTAAATCATCATAAACATATATTGATAGATAAATATAATATATACAGTATAGTTAGTTACACTGATACAGATGCTGATGAAAGTATTCTTACCCCCAGGGGTCCCTCTTAATTTACACTAGTACACACATTCTGTTTAAATACTATTATTAGAAGGCTACTGATTCCTTCAAACAATTCCAGGAAAAGAATCACCTCAATATTGATAAAAAGGATCTGTTTCGTGGCATAGTATGGACAATTAAGTAGCCCTGTAATATACCTTCAAGAGTTCTAACCTTGACTGTTTCTTTGGTTGTACGATTTAAAATAGAACAAAGAAAATACAACGTTGTCAGGAATGAAGCAGATATTGCATGGGTACAAGATTTCCTCATATGTGTGCTGGCACGTGTCTTTCCCAAGGGCCAACACTAGTCACGATTTTTAGACCATATCGTGCTGTTCAAACATAGGTATGTGAGTTGTTCAATATTTGCCATGAATAGTTGAGAGAGAGAGAGAGAGAGAGAGAGAGAGAGAGAGAGAGAGAGAGAGAGAGAGAGAGAGAGAGAGAGAGAGAGAGAGAGAGAGAGAGAGAGAGAGAGAGAGAGAGAGAGAGAGAGAGAGAGAGAGAGAGAGAGAGAGAGAGAGAGAGAGAGAGAGAGAGAGAGAGATTAATATTAGGCGCCGCAACAACGATGTCATATAGCGCCAGAAAAATGTGATAAAGTGTGACTGCAAGCAGAAGGGAAATAGCAAATAGGAAAAGAAGGAAATAGAAAAGGGACAATTGAAGAACTGAAAGCTGGTGGCTGGGGCCGAATGGGCGTTAAAACTCTTAATATAGGCTACTGCCCACATCACTCCAGGCAATAAACCCCTACGAGAGAGAGAGTGAGAGAGTCTATAATATAATGTATCCCACTTTACATTTTCACTAATCTTTACCACAGCTACATATCCTCTGCCTTCCCCATGTTTACACACAACAGTTATCTCTTCCTTCTACCATCACTACTATTACTATCAGCGCCATCAATATTCCCACCACCACCACTATCATAATTATGTTTCTTTATATATTGAGAAAGGTGAAAATGAAAGGCAAGAAGCCCACCACGTGTCCTGTGAACAAAAACAAAACAAGAACATGAAGGAAAACCCTTCAAAAGCTCCGGCTCTTAATGATTCAAGTGAAATAATAAAATATCCATATGTAAAGGTCTCAAAAATATTAATTATGTTTTATCTGGATTTTCGTATTCATATGGTTATATTGAAATTTTGAAAATGAACCCTTTTTATTGAGGGTGAACCCCTCGGTTGAACCCCCTCTCGGTTGAACCTCTTAAATATTGGTTGAACCCCTTTTAAGAAGTGGTCACCCCAAGAAGAAAAACAGTAATTACGATAAAACCTAGAGCTCTCGGCTTAGGCCGGAGCTAAAACAATGATAATAATAATAATAAATGATTCAATGTCGGTAAAAGAAAATGGATGGGAGGAAGAGAGAGTGAGTGAGTGAATCAGTCAGTTGAACCCCTTTTAAGAAGTGGTCGCCCGAAGAAGAAGAAGAAGAACAATAATTACGATAAAACCTAGAGCTCTCGGCTTAGGCCGGAGCTAAAAACGAGAGGTCAAAATTCAAATCAAATTTCGTTTGAGATGCCTAGACGTATTGCATATGATAGATTATAGATCGGAGTGAAGGTGATTATCAATATAGGTAGATTTAATTAGTTGGGTAACGGATAACACTTGCGTTAAAAAGCTGGATAGAAAATGGGTAACATACAGTCGCTTGATGAGTGTTACATGCCCTCCTGTGAAAAGACAACATGTTATGATATTTTAGAATACCAATAAGAATAATAGCAACAGAAGAGAATGATGCATCTTTCCGTTCAGGAGAGAGCCTATAATTATAGTATTTCAGAAAGAGAAAGAGTTAATGAAATGATTTGATTTCACCCATTCCACCTACATCTCCACAACAACAACAACAACAACAACAACAACAACATTCTAGGTTAGCCTGGGTTTCACGAATCCTATCGATCCTCTCAGCAAACACGAGATTAAAGGCCATATTACAGTGTTGGTAAATCTAGAACAGCTGATTCCTCCAAACTATTTCAAGCAACACGACACTGTGATGTTTGTTTATCATCTAGTCCTGTTTCCTGGCATACTTTGGAGGAGTCAAGACACTCCAATGTTCCATAAGTATAGTACCACCTTAATTAAGGAGACATTCTTTTGGTGGGTGGTAAATTGGAAGGTCTCTGATTCCTTCAAACGATACCTTGAAACAGATCCCCAAATTTTAGTACCATTGAGGGCATCTGTTTCCTGGCATACATTGAAGGAATCAAGGCACTTCAATGTCCGTACCAAAAGGGTATTAGTCCCATAATTAAGGCCTATATTGCTGGTGGTCCCACAACTTCCCTCTCTATGGATAGTTGGACTTACAGCTGTATATAATTATGTCTTCAGCTGATGGTGTGTCCAGTAATACGGTAATAGTGCATTTAATGTCAATCTTTGTATATCATATGTAATAATGTCTTCCCTGGTGTATGTTTACACCTTCCATCTATAACTGAGAGAATGCCTTTTTTTCTTCAGGTTTTACATTAAATTCATATTTTGAAATCACCAATACTTCCTTATTATAGCAGAGCTGACTTTTTCCTTCAGCTCTATCCAAAGCCAACAGATAGTGTATGATTTAAAAATGTTTGGGAAAGATATATTCAATGGCCTTTGAACCCCCTAATTGACCTAATTAGACCCAATTAAGCGGCGGATAACTGGCCTAACAACATAAACACTTCTTGAAAACCAAAATAATTAAACAAAACTTGATCTGTGTGCCTAAGTATGCATAGCCTGAAAGAAAAAAATACATATACAGGTATGGGATTTTTTACTGATTTGCACTCATTGATGTTTGACCTCTGCTAATTGACCTAATTAGGCTGATGATGGCAGGATAAACATCATGGCCGTGTTCAGCATACCCAAATCCTTCACAAAAACCCATTTTGAGAAAATCTGCCTATAGTCTATAACGCCATACAGAGCTTGGTTCAACCTCTCTATGTAAGATGAAGCCGCTGTCGGCCAGTCACGGGTGTTATGGTTTGTATAACACCGACCAGCAGAAAAGAAAAGCAGTAGAACCATGGAGGCTTCCCAGACCAATGTGTTATCAATATTGTAATGATTATTTTAGCCTGTATTTACAGATAAGCCCTGTTTTGGATGACAGAGTGTGCAATTACGATTGTCAATAAGAGATGCATCAAGTTTCCAAATCAGAAATTATCCCTAATGGCAACATTTCTCTGTTTATCAGACATCCCAGAGTTGTTCTCGTCGGAGCCGCTAATCCTGTACCGTGTCACAGGTATTAACTACAATTTGTATCAATAATATATATATGAGGAAGGAAAAAAATATTCAACAAATTTTCTCGCCATTCGGCGGCGGAGCCTCATAGTGTGACAACAAGTGAATTTTCCAAACCATTCTCAACGTTGAGAGAGGTTTAGAAGACTCACTTTTTCGAACTCTGTTCAGTTGCTCTCCAATATTCTTTGGACCCTGGTCCACCACTATCAGCCATGGCTGTACTAAAAAAAAAGAAATAAAGGTTTACTCTTCATCTTAATAATCTTGCTATGAATCCAGAGGCGTTGGTACTCTTCTGACTGGGCAGCTGGTGTCACGTTATCCGACACAAGCTGTATCGTCTTTGCCTCGGCAGTGACAACTTAGCACAACACATTCAGTTTCTGTTTTATATATAAAGTTTAGCTGATTTTAAATTAATTTGTGGGTGTTCTCTTACTATTTAACTATTCATTATCAAACAGGAAATGCGTTTCAGTATTTTAGGACAAGAATAACTGTGAAATACCCAGAAAAATAGCACTGGGTGAAAGGATGTCATCCCTGCTTGCCTGCCCATGAGACACTGAGGGAAGGGCATGGAGGGTGGGCCTGAGTGTCACATACCAACATTACATCACACTGTTAAAATGATGGTAACGAAACTTATTTTGCCGACTATACAGAGGTTACGTCGTTGGCTAGGACATTAATTATTAATAATATTATTATTAAATTACCAAGAAACAAAAATAATTAGTTTATAAGTTTAGTTTTTAAGTAAACTTGTAATAATAATAATAATAATAAATGCATAAATTATTATTCAAAAAAGTATATATATATATAAAATAAAAGAATAATAAGAATAAGAAATAGAAAAATAATAAAAATAAAAAATAGAAAAATAATAAAAAATAACAATAAAAAAAAATACATCAACATAATAAAATGAAAATAATTAGAAAAAAATAATGGCCTTCATAAGGTCAATAGGACGAACAAAAATCGGAGTAGTCTGGGAAGGAAGGGCCATGTTAATTCAATAATTAAACACTTGGGCTGTATGTTAGGGTGGCATATATAGCCCTTATTACTGTACTGTACCTAGCGACCTCTTGTTTATTATGTATAATATTGTTAAGTGACTGTGTACACTCGTGATACATAATTTCTGACCAGAGCGTGAAGAGCAGAAAGCTTCGAATCGCCTGGTATTGTTCATTTCCCGACCCAGTACACATAATAATTATAGAGGCTGAGTTCGAATGCAGGGTATACAGTATATATGTGGTGCCTGCCGTTCGTCTCGGGTTAGGGATTAAGTATCACGAGTGTACCAATGATTCTTATTGTATACTGGTGTAGGAGAATAATTAAATGTGTATTTAATGTTACCAGTGTCACATATAGGGACCTGATAACCCCAAATGGTTCTGTCTTTGTTAGCCGTTGTCTGGCCATTACTAATAGATGAGACAACAATAATTAACATCACTGCCTACACCAACAATACCGTACCGTACCACTTACAGTTCTACACCAATACCACTACCTTCACCAACACCAACAACACCACTACCTTCACCAACACCAACAATACCGTACCGTACCACTTACAGTTCTATACCAACACCACTACCTTCACCAACACCAACAACACCACTACCTTCACCAACACCAACAACACCACTACCTTCACCAACACCACTACCTACAACAACACCACTACCTACAACAACACCACTACCTACAACAACACCACTACCTTCACCAACACCACTACCTACAACAACACCACTACCTTCACCAACACCACTACCTACAACAACACCACTACCTTCACCAACACCACTACCTACAACAACACCACTACCTACACCAACACCACTACCTACAACAACACCACTACCTTCACCAACACCACTACCTACAACAACACCACTACCTTCACCAACACCACTACCTACAACAACACCACTACCTTCACCAACACCACTACCTACAACAACACCACTACCTACACCAACACCACTACCTACAACAACACCACTACCTTCACCAACACCACTACCTACAACAACACCACTACCTACAACAACACCACTACCTACACCAACACCACTACCTTCACCAACACCACTACCTTCACCAACACCACTACCTTCACCAACACCACTACCTACAACAACACCACTACCTACAACAACACCACTACCTACAACAACACCACTACCTTCACCAACACCACAACCTACAACAACACCACTACCTACAACAACACCACTACCTACAACAACACCACTACCTACACCAACACCACTACCTTCACCAACACCACTACCTTCACCAACACCACTACCTTCACCAACACCACTACCTACAACAACACCACTACCTTCACCAACACCACTACCTACAACAACACCACTACCTACAACAACACCACTACCTTCACCAACACCACAACCTACAACAACACCACTACCTACAACAACACCACTACCTACAACAACACCACTACCTACAACAACACCACTACCTACAACAACACCACAACCTACAACAACACCACAACCTACAACAACACCACTACCTACAACAACACCACAACCTACAACAACACCACAACCTACAACAACACCACAACCTACAACAACACCACTACCTACAACAACACCACTACCTACAACAACACCACTACCTACAACAACACCACTACCTTCACCAACACCACAACCTACAACAACACCACAACCTACAACAACACCACAACCTACAACAACACCACTACCTACAACAACACCACTACCTACAACAACACCACTACCTACAACAACACCACAACCTACAACAACACCACAACCTACAACAACACCACTACCTACAACAACACCACAACCTACAACAACACCACTACCTACAACAACACCACAACCTACAACAACACCACAACCTACAACAACACCACAACCTACAACAACACCACTACCTACAAGTCCAACACCATCATCAACACCACTACCTACAACAACACCACTACCTACAACAACACCACAACCTACAACAACACCACAACCTACAACAACACCACTACCTACAACAACACCACAACCTACAACAACACCACTACCTACAACAACACCACTACCTACAACACCACTACCTACAACAACACCACTACCTACAACAACACCACTACCTACAACAACACCACAACCTACAACAACACCACAACCTACAACAACACCACTACCTACAACAACACCACAACCTACATCAACACCACTACCTACAACAACACCACAACCTACAACAACACCACTACCTACAACAACACCACAACCTACAACAACACCACTACCTACAACAACACCACAACCTACATCAACACCACTACCTACAACAACACCACTACCTACAAGTCCAACACCATCATCAACACCACTACCTACAACACAACCTACAACAACAACACCACCAACACCACAACCTACACCAACACCACTATCTATAACACCACTATACCTATACAACAATATCACTGCCACTCACCACTACCAACTAATGCCACCACAATCATCGATCACTCCTCTCCCCTCCCGTCCCCACCATTGACATTTCACAACTTTTTTACTTCACCCTCGTCCTCATTCTTTTTGTAGCCATTCTCTTCCTTCTAGCAGTCACCGATCGTTCACTTGGCTCCTCTTCACACACTCACTCACTCACTCCCTGTGATTTCTCAGTACCACACTGCCATAGTACTTTGGCTACAGTTTTATTTCAGTATGGAAATGTAGACTGAATAATTATATTCCAGACTTCAAGGGCACATATATATATATATGTGATTATTTGTCTTTACGATAACAATCCCACTAGTTCACTAACGAATTCATTAAGTCTCCTCTTATTGATTTGGTAATGGTAAGCATACGCTTAATGTCTGAGAAGCCTATAATGAAGTGAAGAGAAATTGATAAAAGAAAACTTTAATTATAACATAATAATTACGGCACATTGAGCTCAGTGTTACACGAAGAGAGGCGACCTGTGTGAGACACAGTATGATGTTTGTAGTGTTAGTGTTGGTGGTCCAGGTTGTGTTGGTTAGGCCTTTGGGAAATACGAAATTCATAAAATTTACTAAAGTTTCACCTGACTACTGTCCTACTGCCGATCATATCCAGCGCAACATTACAGCCGTCAGTACGGTAAGAATGAAGTGTACAGGTACTTCATACTGAATGAGTGATATATCATATGTAATGTTCACTAAGTTGAATCTTTCTTCACCAATACACAGATGACATGTTCCACGTACTGTGTTAAGGATGACTTTTGTCAGGGTTTCTGCTTCTTACCTGTTGACGGTATCTGCCTCATCACTCATACGGACCAGGACACAGTACTCGGGAGTTTACAGGCAACGGCAGAAGCAGCCACCTACTTTATTGGTGAGTATAACTTGATTTGAGGTTAATTGTCTGGTTTGGCTTGGATTACGTCGAGTAAAGTTAAATCTGAAGAAGAAGATTTTAAGGCTTTATGCCTATCGACTCGTATTGGTCATTAAGGAAGTCAGTCTTGTTACATCAACATATCTTCCCCCAGCCTACAAGGTTGCTATCCTTGTTTTTACAGCCGGGTACCTACTTACTGTTAGGAGAACAGGGACATAGGGGCTTGGGAAAATTGTCCAACAATTCCACTGACCCGGGAATCGAACCTGGGACCTCTCGCGTGCTGTGCTAACCATTACACTATCAGCACCCCTAGATTAAATCTCAATGGGACACTTGGGAAGCTGCTTCAACATTATGTCTCTCCTATATTGATACGGTTAAAGATCCAGTAATATATCACGATAAACCTTCTTTGTATTATTTGGCATCATTTGCTTTTCATAAAAAAAAATCTTCATCTTACACCGCTTCATTAGATGGGAAAGGGCAAATGCATTTTTGGACTAATATTGGGAAGCTTCACATTACAAAAAAACATATATTCACATTATAATGAGATTAGACTAATAAAGACAAGCTCTTGGCGAACATTGGATGATCATGTTACGAGTATATCAGGCCTGGATGGATACAGGACCTGCTGGCCTGAATAGACTCTCAATCTCTATTCTTTGACCCACCTCAGTTGCAGATCATTCTAGTTGACGTTTTGTTTTGTGTTGATAGTTGACGTGTCAAGAGAGGCAACGTATAAACAAACACACAGCACTCTGAGATGGAGAGGATCGAGTACCCTTGATTCAATGAGTGGGTGATATAACCGTTGTTTTCTCGCTGTGTTTCAATGATATATTTTTTATAAATTAAATGCATTTATTATATCATTCATAACTTGACTACTACAGTAAGGATTATATATTTTTTACATAACAACATGTAAAGTTGTAAATGATTGAAGCACCCTCTCTCTCTCTGTGTTATTATGTAATGGTTAGCAAACCCGCCTCGCAAGCGAGAGACCCCGGGTTCGATTCCCGAGTCAGTGGAAATGTTGGACAATTTTCCCAGCCCCCTATGTCCCTGTTCATCTAGCAATAAATATGTACTGTACCCGGCTGTAAGAGCAAGGATAGCAACCTTGTAGGCTGGGGTAAGATGCGTTGATGTAACAACACTGCCTGCCTTAATGACCAACACAATGAGTTGATAGGCATTAAGCACTAAATCTTCTTTTTTGCCTCTATCACAAGTTGAGATTGATACCACCTACTGTGCTACCCAGCCAATAATATACTGTATATGGAGTGAAGTAAGTAAGAGAAACATGAGAGAATATTTTGATGCATGCAGTCACAGTTTATTGAATATAGAAATTTATTATGACAGCATTCCGTTAAATTCGGTATTTCTAAACACGGATTCAAACGTGTTATACCATGATTCAAGGAGTTCCATGTGGTCCTTTCTGCTCTATGGCAGACTAGTACAATTCCCCATGACAAGAAGAGGGTGTATGTCATCCCTGTCTGAAAAGAGAAAGGGGACCAAAGGGATTGTAACAAATAACGTGGAAAAACTCTGCTAAGTGTGCTTGGGATGGTTCTTAGATAATTATCTATATATCGGTAGAAGTCCTGTCGCCTCACCTGCTTCACCGAGACGAACAGTGTTCATGGACTTGATACATTTACATGTTTTCTACACTTAATAATCTCGAGTCTATGAACATTGCGTGCCTCGGTGAAGCAAGTGAGGCGACAGGATTTTTGCCGCCGACTGTACAATCGGCAGCATGTGTTCGCTTCATTCCCACCTGCAGAACGATGTGTCTAGTGATGTAGTAGTACAATCTAAGTGCAGATATGACAGACATGCATGTACACTCTCTAAAAAAATGTATCGGCATTAACTCAAACGAAAGAGGACAGCAAGAAACGTAAAATCCTGATACATCTCGAGGAAATTTGGAATGTGTTGGTAAGCCAATTCAGTATTTATATATGTTAAACTTTTGAAATAGGACCGTAACATGGCTATGCATACAGCATGTGGTCACATATCCTATTGCATGACTACCTTAATTCATAATGCAAAACAGTGTAGCCCATTGGAGCATGGATATCCCGTAGTAAAATAATAAAAAGCAACTCACTGTCACGAATGCCAGCCAACCCTAGGGAAGTATCGCACCTGTGATTGCGGTTCGTTTTTCTATACCAGCTAGACACTCATGCCAATACTTTTTTTTAGAGAGTGTACAGTCTCGAACTGATGGGATGGAAACACGAGCACTTTCCTCATGGGGTCGCTTCTAGCCTTCTACCTGACGAGTTATGGGGGAGTGAGAGAGGAAGAAGGGAGGGTATGGAGGGGCTGGTGGAGGGAGAAAGAACAAGACAGACGCCAATAACCGTGGCTGTTGAGAAGTTTTTCTGTATCTTGAAGATTTATGGTTGACTATGGTCGAAGGGACTAATGGAGATGGAGTTCGCATTAACAAACCTATATATGTACTGAATTTTAGCATTGTCATCGTACTTTTAAGAGTAGGCTAAGTATTGTTCGATATCAGCAGAACTGTAATGACATCAGATGGGATGGGTGTCTATAAAACCTGACTTATTTAATGAAATTGCTATACTCAATGATAAATTTTTTAATGATAAATGAACTCGGTGAGTAAACTATGCAGTGATCATTATTATCTAACTGTTTGATAGATTTTGTGAATGTGAATACTCAGCTTTTGGAAAATAATGAAGTCTTACAAGTGTGGTTGGTTGGGAAGCAAACAAACGAATACCATTGTGTAATCGACCCTTAAGTATTAATGTTAGCAATCTATCAAATGGTCCGTCCAATGCATTTTGAAGGGCCAGCAGAACTGTAATATTATTCTCCCGACAAAGAGAATAATATTTTATGTTTGATACCTCTGATTCGTCCAGGTTTAATAGAAACCGTGGATTGGCGATAAACTTTAAGGTGGTAATTCTTTTTTGTTACATTGGAGTGCCTTGATTCCTCCAAAGTATGCTAGGAAACAGGACCAGAAGAGCGAAAATAATGGTGTTCTGTTGCTTGCATTAGCTTGGAGGATTTAGTTGCTCTATATATTAACAATTAACTTAATCATTTGGTATTGTAATTATTGATGAATGTTACGTTGCAATGGATAATATGTTTTTTATTACTTAAAACTTTTTAAGCTAACTATCATACAGTTCACAATGGTGAGTTTAGTGTGGCGAAATATTAGTTATATATTCGACTCGAAAATATTAGAAAACACAAGAAAAAGGATCAAAGGAGAGGTGTCTTCTTTATTGTCCTCATTGTGGGTCTCAAAACCATGAAAAGTAATGCTTGTTCTTGTTAGTTTTATACTACCTGGACAACGACTGTAAACATGATATAGATTGAGTGAGTCCGTTT
The DNA here is from genome assembly GCA_034508575.1 of Petrolisthes manimaculis. NCBI lineage: Eukaryota > Metazoa > Arthropoda > Malacostraca > Decapoda > Porcellanidae > Petrolisthes > Petrolisthes manimaculis. The sequence continues at coordinate 530,374 of JAWZYT010000628.1, read as the reverse complement.
GTGTGTGTGTGTGTGTTCGGTTTCCTGGAATGACTACTCCTTGCACTGATTGAACTTTGCATGTTTTGTCGACAGATCTGAAGGCAGGGTTTGTCAGGAAGGGTGACAATGGCTACATGTTGGTGAAGCAGCGGGTTACACACTTGGTGGCCAGGAATGCGTGCTGGAATATGGGTACAAATATGAGTCTCCCAAAGGTACAGTGAAATATTATGTGTTTGTCTCCCAAAGATATAGTACAGTGAAATATTATGTGTTTGTCTGTCCTAATAGTTTCGCAAACACAAGTGGACCGTAGCAACATATTAATCAGTGTTGCGAAATGCAGGGGTGTGAATTATTATTGCACCTTTTTACACCGCCCCTCCCCGAAGGAGGGCGGTGTATTGTTTTCTGTGCCAGATATTTATTTATTTATCTGTTCGTGTGTTTGTTTATGGTCTAGCGTCCACAGGTTTAGCCGTATGATGTTCATTTATTTTCTATTGATAGATATTCATCATAAAACAAAAACTTTTGGGCAAAATCGGTCGAAGGTCAAGGTCACAAAAAAATAAAGATAGCAAAGGGCGAGTGGTCGCTGTGGTGGCGGAAAGGATCTTTATTAAGGGGTGGTGTTGGCATCGAATGATATCTTGTTTCTTTTTGGAGTGATTTTACCTTGCCGAGCTGCATTAAAACATTTATTAATAAAAATTGAAAAAATATGAAAATAGAAAACAATTATCATCTAAAATATCAAATTCTCGTAAAATCCTTAATGAGTTAGGCGATTATGCAAAACATAAAATAAATAAATTAACAACAACAACAACAACAACAACAATAAGAATAAGAATAAATAAAGGCACATGGCAACTTCTCAGCTTGTTATCTCATACAATTGTTCAAATGATCAAAGCACTCTTTGGCCATATGAGTCAGATACTAAAACTATGAAATAATCAGTGATTCAACAACTGTGAGTCACTAATTTGAAATGAATAAATACTACTCTTGTTACCCCTTTAATCCCTCCGCGACGGGATAACTATGAATAGCCAATCTGTCAGTCCGGGGCTAGTCTTACTATCCCTACTGCCTGTCTGGGCGCTTTTGACCGATTTTTCCAAAATCGCTCTATTTCATTTACTCTGTACGTCTAAACTACGATACTGAACAACTTAAATTTGGTCTTGTTAGCACCATCAACTCTTCCTCTTTCCAATAAAATCAAACCCAGCTCTCTACAATTCTCCGTTGCCGAGAAATTAAGTGAGGAATGAAGGGTAATTTCTCGGGCGGAGCGCGGTTGCGTTCGTGTACGTGTAGTGGCTCTGACGACAACTGAACGCGGCCCACGCGGGTGGCAGTCAGTGGCGTATGGTAGCATGACGCAATACAGAATCGGACACGCACGAGAAATCTAATCCACATCCATCCGTGTTCACAGTCAGTAACACATTGACTGACGATGGTGATTTGTAGGGCTGGTGGTGAAGTATAGCCAAGTAAAAAAAAAAACGCCAAATTGGGCTCGCAAATGTCGACATTGGCAATAGCGGTGCTTCATCCCGCCCGGTCACCACATAGCATTGGCGTATAACACTACCCGGGCGCTCCTTGGGAGCGACCATCACCGCAATCCGGACATTAAGGGTTAAAGAACATAGTACCTAACATTGGAAGACAACTACAACTAATAGATTACACTCCACATAATACGTGACAATATAAGCAACACATTTGACGGATAATAGCATTTAACCCCTGCAGTCCGGCTGACGTGATAGACCTTCAATACGTGCAGTCCGGCTGACGTGTTATACCGTCATAGCTATTTAGCGTCATTTTGAGCTATGTAGGGATATTCTGAGCGGGTTTGCTCAATGTAGCGATGTAGCAGCCATGCTCACAATAGCAGCAAAGGGTTTAGACAGTCAGATTCATCAGTTGCTTGCCCTACACCTCACTCTCGCGCATCCGAATCTGTGCGCGCTACACATAGTCGCGCTCCACTCGCCACTTCAACACCATCTTTGCCTCCACGTCGTCGTCGCCCACCACAATGCCTTTCTGACTCTGCCATAGGACATGAGTTGGAATTATCTGTTTCTGCGTGGGACAGAGATCATCCTGTACTAAGTGATTCTGACCCAGAATGGCCTTGCCCTAGGGAGAGATTAGTGTATACAACGGAGGAGGAGGATATTATAACCTCTGCCCAACCTCTCTCCCAGGTAAGTGAGCCACCAGTGAGTGTCTCATTGCAGCTTGTAACCTCTACTGAACCAGTTGAAATCCTGATGACGAGTAGGGGGATTTTAGGCAGCCCTAACGTATCTCCAATCGCTGGGCCAAGTGGAGTTTGTCACTCCTCCACTCGCTTTCTAGCAACCCCTTCACCCCCTAAGAGGAATTGATTGATTGATGGATATTAGGCGCCACAAAATCGAGGTCCTATAGCACTAGAAAAAGGTGATAGAGAGGTGTGACAGCCAGCAGGAAGGAAATAAAATGAAAAGAGGGATAGTTGAAGAACTGAAAGATAGGAACTATTTAGTCTGGTCTCTCACTGGCGACCTTCCTAGCATGGGAAGCCCTCTCTCCCCGATATTGGGGCAGAGCAGGGGCCGGAGCCCCCTCTAGTCGAGCTCGCCAGGTCTCAGAGACACACAAACCCCCCCCACCTCAGCAAGGCGGTTCCCGTTAGGGGGGCCCTAAGAGGAAGAGGAGGTTACATTTTACCTCTTCCTCATCGTCAGATGAAGATAGTCCTCCAATAAAAGGAAGGAGTAGGAAGAGGTAGAGGAGGTAGGACAAGACCCCGTATCTCGAGAGAGATAAGCCAGCCGTCGCCTGATCCCGATAACCCTTCCTCTGTTGACACAGCGGACCTCACACTCTCTCCCTCTCTATCTTCACCACATCCACGACAGCCATCACCACAACCACAACAACAACCACCACCACAACGACGACGACCCGCCAGAGTAGGAGAAATTGATGCGTTTGTGTGGACAGATGGTAGGGAATTTAAGCCTGATAATCCTGATTTTGATACACGGGAATCAGGAATTCAGCAAGAATTTACCTGTACAGCTGCGTCGAAGATGATAGATTACTTCGTCGCATTTTTTGACGTGGCTATAATGTCATGGTTTGTTCGGGAGACGAACGATTATAATCAAGTAGTCAACAACTGGCACCATAGAACACAACGGGAGCATACTCATATGCATGATTGAGAAGATGTGACCGTTGCAGAAATGTATGTGTGGATTGCACTAACAATGTTGATGCCACATAACAAAAAACATCGATTGCGGGATTACTGGAGCATGCATGGATGACTTATTATCCTCACCTATCTTCGGGAGATATATGTCACGGGACCGCTACAGGGACATCCTCACCAACCTCCACTTCACTAGCAACCTGGGTCCCCCCCCCCACCCCCCCGAGTGATAGGCTGTGGAAAATTCAGACTATTATGTCCATGGTGCTCCAGAATATCCGTGCATTCCTACGACTATTCCAGAAAGTGGTAATCGACGAGTCTCTCGTGCTCTTCAGAGGTCGACTGTCCTTCATTCAATATATCCCGACTATACTCAAACTAGAATGTACTGAGCTCTCGGATGGAGATGAGGATTTAGAGCGGCGTTGTCAAATCATCACCAAAACATACCCACATGGTATCCACATGGAGCAACTGATTTAGAGGGATGTAATAGGAAATATCTATTTACATTATAAATAATTTCCTTAGCTTGGCTGTGGAGAACACCAACGTGCTTGGGAGATGTGTTGTCCCATAGTGGTTGGTGCGTGAATGACCAGATGACATGTATGAGTACACGCATCCTTGACCCGCCATTAACCCTTTGTCACAGGAGATGTGGCAACATGTGCAAAATAACAAGTCACATGTTGTATAGAGTTGTTGTAAATATACTTACATAAACCTAACTCGTCATTATAAATACTTCTTTTTAACGTTGTATTATATATCGAAAACTTAGAGCTACTACAAATTGGCTTATGCATTAAAATTTTAACAATATGGGTTTGTTTTGGTGATGATTTGGCAATGCCGCTCTTAATCCGGACCCCACCAGAGAACTCAGTACATTCTGGTTTGAGTATAAGAGGCATCGATTTGGCATAAAATTTTATGTCATCTGTGACTGTCAGACGGGATATGTTTTAGATTTTGTAATTTATACGGGTTCAGATGTGGATATCGCTGAGAATGATCCTATTGGCTTCTCAGGTGCTGTTGTAAAGCACCTGATGGACCATTTCCTTGAGCGAAACCACATTCTGTACACGGATAATTATCGCACATCTCCATTGTTGAGCCAGTTCCTAAAAGAGCACAAAACTGAATCCTGTGGTACTGTTCATCCCAACAGGAAGTGGTATCTAGCCTTCCCTGCAACACATCGGGGCGACTGTCACTCAAAAATCTGGCCCTCTACTGGCACTGAGGTGGCACGACAAGAGGCCAGTGCACATGCTCACCACTGTGCACAAGGGTGAGATGTTGGATTCCACTAAGGTCGAGCGTGGCACAGGTAACCCCATCCTCAAACCTGATGTCGTGCTTGATTATAACATCAACATGAGACTTGTTGATAAATCAGACATGATGGTCAGTACAATCGATTGCCTGAGAAAAACCTGCAAGTGGTACAAGAAGGCGTTCCTGCACCTCATCGACATCTGTGTGTTGAACACCCAGCAGCATCAAGGCACGACCGTCACCCTTCGCCAGTTCGAGAAGACGGTCGTGAAGGAGCTGCTGGTGCATTATGGAGCAAGAGTACCACAGCAGCAGGCACATCCACCGGTAGGAGGGTAGCTTGACAGGCAGCAGGCACAAGCTTGGGCCACTCGTCACTACCTTGACAAGCTGCCTCCCCACGCGTCAGGCAGGGCTGCTTTCCGCCGGTGTCATGTCTGTTTGCACTCGACACGTCGGCCCACCAGAAGAGAAACTAATTACTGGTGTACTGGCTGTCAAGTTGCACTGAGCCCCGGGAAATGCTATTCAGACTATCATACCTTGAAAGAAATATAGGTAGCAGGAAGTGTGGGAAGTGAAGAAAAGTGACACTGACACAAATTTATTCATAAGAGTGTATGGTGATAGTGACACACGATAGATAAGGTTTTAGTGCAGTGATAGTGACACACGATAGATAAGGAAATAGTGCAGTGATAGTGACACATGAAGAGTGTATTTTTTTACTCGTTATTACTCCCACACTTCATCCCGGGGCACAAAAAACACTCTGGAATGGTCGGCAATCCACACAGCAGAGGTTGCAATCAACGATAACTGCGCGTTGAGCGGGTAAGTGGCGCTGTGTCTAATGGCTCACCCTACACCGTCGCCACTGCCACCGCGCACTTAGCACTTCCTGCGCAAAACATGGCTCACTTCAACTCGCCCTATCTCCGTAACTACATATCGTACAGCCCTCCAGATGGTACCATTCGATAGAGGAAGAGTTGAAGGTATGTAAGAAACAATATTGAAGTCAGTATACAATATAGGTTAAGAGTGAGAGCATTGTGAATATAGGGGAAATCGAGGAATTTTGACGCTAGCGGCGGGGTAGAATGTGGAGGCAAGCGCGCCCGCTCCCTGTCTCTAGGGGTTAAACCACTTTAACCTACATGCATATATGATACAGCATATTGAAGTACATACCTTTAGATGTTTGCAAATGTACTTTGAAGACTTTGTGACCATTCAGAGGACGGATAGCGATTTTAGAATATACACTACTCAAAAAACATGTGTACACTCACCAGACCTATCCAAAGATGTTTCCACACTCTGATAGTAAAAAACGTGTTAGAGTAACATTTCTCAACACAACAATATGAAATATAACGTCACTGACATTTTACGTTATACAATCATATGAAGTCTAACTCTTTAGATCTTGGCCTAACCTAACCAAACCTAACCTAGCTGTTGGGGAGAGCGGTGCTGAGCCAGTATACAGTTCGTAATAATGGCTTCGGGAAGTACTGTACCATACAAAAGTGTAGAACCCCCTTACTCTCATCTACATTTTCATTGGATGGGGAAGATTAATTCAACAACAACAAAACAAGTATCAACACCACCCCTATGGACAGTGATATGTAGGGTTGGTATTCCTGAGTACACATACACCACTCACGGTCACACCTCTGGCACCTCAGTATGGTCTTGGTAGTCGGAGGGGAATGACGTGTGTGTTTCCCTAAGCTCTACTTTTGTTTCTGCTGAGTTTTCAAAGTGTTCTCTTGTTCTGAAGTATTTAGACACTTTAAGTACTCTCAATTGCTCTTGATCACATATTATTCTTTCCCGAATTAGAGGATATTAAATTAATTATGATGAATGGACAAAAATACTGAATGTGTTCTGTAAGGTAAACTAGAAAAGAGAGATTTTGTAATAGCTCCCTTAACCCCTGGGCGACAGGGTAACTATCCGGGCCGACTCTTACTATCCCCTCCGCCTGTCCGGGCGATTTTACCAAAATAGCTCTATTTCACTTACTCTCTACGTCTAAACTACGATACTGAACAACTTAAATTTGGTCTTTTACTCACCATCAACTTTTCCTCTTTCCAACGAAACCAATCCCAGCTCTCTGGAACTCTCCGTTGCCTAGAAATGAAGTGATGAATGAAGGTAATTTCTCGGACGATCAAGTCAAACACATAGCCAGTCTTACACTCGCAGATGACATAGAATTTGATGCCAAATCTATGCCTCTTTGACGGGATGTACTGAATAAAGGACACTCGTCCCCTGAACAGCACCAGAGACTCGTCGATAACAACATTCTGAAATGGTCGAAAGAAACCTCGTATTTTCTCCTGGAGCATGGACATAACGGGCCTAATCTTTCAAAGCCTGTCGTTCAGGTGTGGACCCATGTTGGGGGCGAAGTGCATGTAGGAAAGTATGTCCCTATATCTATCCCTGGACATATATTTCCCGAAGACAGGCGTCGAAAGAAGGGAGTTAGTGCTCCAGAAGTCCTTGAGGCGATGTTTCCTGACATGCGGCATCAGCATCGTCAGAGCTAACCACACATACAACTCAGCAATAGTGACGTCAGTCCAGGGCAACATCTTGCTGTGTTCCCTCTCTGATCTATTGCCGAGTTGTCTGAAGTTGTTTACCTCCTGCGTCAAGTATGTCATCAATACTACGTCAAAGAACGCAGTGAAGTAGTCTATTATTGATGACATCGGACGACAGGGGAATGCGGCTTGTATACCGGACCGACTGTCATCATAAGTCGGTATATCAGGCACAAACGCATTGCATTCCGTCCACACGTACGGATGAGGTGCGCCACGATGAACTGCTGGTGGTGGTGGTGGTGGCAGGGGTGGCGGTGGGGCAGGCGACATCGTGGGGGCAGGCGACAGTGATGCGTCGTCACCACCCTGGTTGTCAGGCATGGGAGAGGGAGCATGAGTAGAGGGTGGTGGTGGTGGTGAGGGAGATGGCGTCAGGTCTGGAGGATTATCAGGGTCCAGGTCAAGCGAGATAAGCCGCTCCTCTGTTCTCTTCCCTCTTCCCTTAGCCTTCCCTCTTCCTCTTCCAACACCTACTCTTCTTCCTTTCACATTTTTGGTTTTTGCAACACCTCATCCGAAGAGGAGGAGGAGGAGGAAAAAAAAATCTAACCTCCTCCTTGGCCTCTTCTTACCTTGGGGAGTAATCACGTAGTGGGGTCTGGAGGTGGAAGCTTGTTGTTCTTCTCCTACAACCACACGAGAGGTAGTAGAAATGAGAGACAAAGGAATATCTCCCAAACTACCTCTCTAAGCTCCCTCCCCGCTGCAACATTGGATACGTCTTGAGCACCTGATGTTTAAGGAAGAGATGTGTGGGATACAGCGTCACACACTTCTTCCTCTGATGACTGGTCAAGGTGCCATTCCGTATCAGAAAAGCTGTCCAGGTCGTCACTACTAAACGAAAGTTCTGACATATCGTCCAACTCCCTCACAATTGCTGAGTCTGAGAGCCTAGCAGTTGGCTTGTGAGCTCTTGCAGGTTGCATCCTGGGAGTTGAAGTCACGATAGATGATGCGCCTGGCAGGGCGGTAGGGGGTAGCGAATCGGACATGCGTGAGGAACCTAATCCACGTCCAGCCATGTTCACGGTCAGTAGCACACTGATTCATGATTGTGATTTGTAGGGCTGGTGGTGAAGTATAGCGAAGTAAAAAAAACCGCCAAATTTGGCGCGCTACGCTCGACATTGGCAATAGCGGTATATCCCTCCTCCTGGACTCCGCGAGGGGAGCGGCATATACCGCTACCTGGAATCTAAGGGTTAATGATCCCTATTTCAGAAGATAACCCTGGGAGAATTTCTCTCGATAATTATATAATCGAAATGAAATACTTATGCTGATAAATATTTTATTTGAAAAATATTCAAAGAAAATACATCTTGTACTCTATTATTGAGCATAATATAAATGAGATCATCCTTTATTTTATAAATGTTTATGAATTACTAAAAAAAATAGATAAAGATATTTTTTTGTTGGTGAAACTTATTAATTAATTTGACAAAAAAGAAAAAAAAAAAATCATACGCTTTATATTTTTTTTCTTTCTGGTGTAGGAGTGTTCTTGGGTCATGGGACTATGCCCTGGCTGAGTCCCATCCCTCTAGCTCGTCTACAATCTATATGGGAGACAAACAAATAAGAGTAAAGTTTTCAGTACGTAAAAAAAATATTATATTTGTTATTTATTCTTTCAACACTTGCAGTATGACAAATTATGCTTCAAATTACTCAAAATACATCAATGAAACACAAACAGTAATATACATACACTCACCTGTTAAATACAGTCACCACAGACAGAATACAAATGGCGAGGACATATGGGCTTGACGAAGTTGTTGGATCTGTGATGTGTCTTCCTATCCAACTTCACCGGGCACTCACAACAGTGCACCCCTGCTGTCTGAGAAAGATGTCCCTGGTGATCCTGGAGCACTGCCTGGTGAGGGTAAACTCGTGATGCATAATTTCTGACCAGAGTGTGAAGAGCAGAAAGCTTCGAATCGCCTGGTATTGCTCATTTGCCCAACTCAGTACACATATAGAGGCTGAGTTCGATTGCAAGGTACTTTATGTGTGGTGCCTGCCGTTCGTCTCTGGTCAGGGATTATGTATCACGAGTGTACGTTGCAGACAGTGGTGATCAAGAACTGCAGGGATCGGGGCAAGGGTATAAGCAGCCGTGACGTGGCCCATGGAGTGATTAGTGCCTTCCCGACCTGCAGCATGAACTTCTTGCGTGATATGATTTGTCTGTTGCTCCCTCTTTCCATATTCTCCTTGTAGGCCCTATATAATGTAAGAGTTCACGTTGGCAGCATTCAGCATGCCATAAAAGATACAGAGAGGCCAATGTCTTGTTTTGCGTGAACAGGAACCCACGGAACACATCTGATCAAATGTATCGACTCCTCCTTTCGTTCACAAAATAATACAATTATACAGTATCGGTAAAAGAAGATGCGAACTGCCACTGACATCGAAGGGAAGATGTGCCACAACTGAAGTTAATAATACAAACAACCTTAGTATCTTTTAAACGTATTTTTCACCGTATGTCTGGCAGAGGGCGGTATCCTAGAAACCTATTGCTGCTGGGCACTGGCTGACAGATTTCAAAATTTACTAGTTACGTATGCGTGGGTGGAATCAGTGCACTGACTTTTTTGTGCCCAGATTGTTTTCAAACTGAATCTTTACCCCGTGATTCTGGTGGCCCTTAGATTTACCCTAGTGCATTGCCATGGGTGCTACAACAACTAGCAAGGAGGAAAGGTCCCGTAATTTGGCACTAAGTGAAGGAAAAGTGCCAATTAAAGAAATATGCAGGCGGACCGGCAGGCATACCGCAACCATAATGTTGTATCCTTCTTGCTGAACGTCACCTGCCTCCTACCAAAGTCCATGAGCCTAAACCTCAACCTGGCTAGGTCTGTGCCTAGACGTCTGCAAGAGGTTATTAAAATGAAAGGAGAAATGACGAAATACTAATTGGTGAGTACCAGAACAATATATTTTGTTTTTTTATTTGAAATCTCCCATAATTTTATGCCATGATGTCGTAGGTAGCGTCGATGTATGTGGCAGTTCGCATCTTTTATTGCCGATACTGTACAGTAGTAACAGTGGGAGAATTCCACCCACATAAAAGTGCACAAAATAATACGAATATAGTAACAACGGGAGAATTCCACCCAGGCTGTACAACATACGGTAACAGTAAGTCTGGAGAGAGCCAGACAGCGTACCCTCTACCAACCAAGTCAGACAAAGCACTGAACTGGCTGAAGCCTTCTGAAGGTACTGAGCCCGCCAAGCCATTCTCGTACAATGCCTCGTGAGTGAATTGCATCATCCCTAAATTCACTAGGTAGAAAATCACCCCAGGTTACCGTTCTAGGGAGCCGACTGTACACTCGTGGACATAAGGCTACAACACACATATGGTTAACTCAAGCACATTGCTGACGAATTATTTCACGTTCTTTGTTGTTGTTATTGTTTTGAAAAGTCAGTTGCTACTAGCAGTGTAATAACAAATGTTGCTGAACCTACGTTCTTTGCAATATTTTTCTGCTAATGTGCCCATGTTGGGTTATCATAACTTGCCAATGTATTATGACCTTCTCCCCGGCAGAATGAGAAGGAGAGCCAATGCATCAAGGATTATGGACTGAGTGCAAATGTTTGGGTTTTGGCTGATGATGAAGCAGAAGAAGGCGTTTGGAGGAACACTGATACTGGTAATTATATATATATACTAAACCATAAGCAAGTGAAGTATGCCCTTAAGGTAAAAGAAGGGTACGATATTTTTTCCTTCCCAGCGGTGGCAGCGTGGAATGTAAATAAACCGAGTGGGTTGCCAGGCGTACGATACCTACTGAAGTGAAGTATGTGTAATTAAGTAATTAGTGTTTTTTTTCTGAGTGACGAAAATGTCCTCTGTCCCCCCTCGTGTACGTGCACTTCCCGTGTGTGAATTCCTGGTGCTGTAGGTGGTGACATGACAATTTGTATAGAATGACAAACAAACAGAGTCTCTTCATTTAGATATATAGATATATTAGTGATGTATCCACATCATCATTAACAATGCATGTAATATCTGCATCCGCATCAGCATTGACAATCCATGCAAAATCCGCATCCACATCCGTGGTTTGAGAATGAGGATGTGAGGATATTTTTCAGCATACTGACCATAGTGCATGCTGCAGAAAATTTCAAGGATATTCTGAATACTTTTCTGACAATTATTGTAATCTGTGTATGAATGGGATTTACCATTATATTATTGGACTGGTATTCTAAATAAAATCACGACTACGATCCTGGTAACACATAACTTGAAATTATTTGGCGAAAATTCTTTTTTCATAACTGAAACATGCATATTTCTAAAACATAAAATCATCCGCATTCGCGAGGATATGACCATCAGACATCAGCACCCGTAGATTTTAAAGGTTGATATCCTTACCTGCAACCGCATATCCGCATTATTAGACGTCCAATACATAACTAATATATATATATATATATATATATATATATATATATATATATATATATATATATATATATATATATATATATATATATATATATTTAACCTATTTATTGGAAAGTTTATCATCTAAGGAACAGAGGGGAACCTGTCAAACTCTTACGTGAGTTACCCCTATATGGATTATTATATATGACCGCGACTGTACATACAGGGATTTGTGAAGGTGGATAAGGAACTGGACTGGTAATAGGACAGGAGAACAGAGGTCAGAAACTCATGTCTATATTAGCAGTGGACAAGACACTACCTCTACACAGACAGGTTTCTCGTTGTCAGGATTCATAAAAGTAGAGTTTGACTATCCTTACTTGTGACCAGTGCTTCCATTTTAGGGTAAAATACCCTAAATTAGGGTAATTGGACCCTTCCTAGGGTAGTGTCTAGGATAATGCATAAACTAGGGTAATCTGCCATCCTATGTATAGGTGTGCCTGGGATGGTGCCAATATGGTGGCTGGCTGGTTCTCATTCAACAGTATTGGTTAATGTACTATACAGTATATATCATCCCTGTGACGTAAATAGTTGGTAAGGAAGAATATTGCGTATTACCATGAGGATTTTTCCGCCTTTTCTTCTCCTGAACTATTCCCGTTCGGTATTGTGGGGGTGTAACCAAGAGTCATCCATAAATAAATATGTTGTACGCATGAATATTCTAAGCATAACCATGAGTGCTTTTATGACTTTTATATTATTGTATCTTTCAAACAAGTGCTATGTGAATGTAAATGTAAAACTGTATTGGTTATACATTTTTGCTAGCTGTCTACAGTATATATAAATTATATTTATTTTTTTATAAAAAAAAAAAACCTTTATTCTTTAGTTCATGCAATATAATTGTTTTTATATTTTACTTGTCTTGTTTAAAGGACTTCATTTCATATGTTAGCCCATTACAGTAGGTATATGAAATACAAAAGCATAGAAAGTATAATTTTTAGAGTATGTTGCTATAACAGCATATTTCTAAATAACATACCCATTAATTAACGATGCAATTGTGTTTTTCCTGTGTGTTGGGGGGGGGGGGGCAAAACACTCGAATCTAGGGTAAAATCGACAACATTCTAGGATAAGATTTCATCAACTCATGGAAGCCCTGCTTGTGACCCATGCAGGTTACGATATGTGTGTGTATAAGAGAGAGAGAGAGAGAGAGAGAGAGAGAGAGAGAGAGAGAGAGAGAGAGAGAGAGAGAGAGATGTATGTGTGTGTATAAGAGAGAGAGATGTATGTGTGTATAAGAGAGAGAGAGAGAGAGAGAGAGAGAGAGAGAGAGAGAGAGAGAGAGAGAGAGAGAGAGAGAGAGAGAGAGAGAGAGAGAGAGAGAGAGAGAGAGAGAGAATGTATGTGTGTATGTATGTTTGAAAGAGAGAGAGATGGTAACACTGCAACTCAGGCGCTGATTGGCTCAGACAGCCAGCTCGAGCTCTGATTGGCTCTAATTTTCCCTATGAAATATACTCTTCCAGACTTGACTAATATGCGAGTGAAGGAGACTGTATGTGTGGAAAACTAAATAGGGTTTACTTACACTAACTTGTTTCACTTCTCTCCACAACAAAGAGTAATCGATCAGAAGTTACCATCACTATAATAAGAATAAACATCATGCTCTATTTATTTCTAGCAGAAATTATGACCATTTTGTTTTCAGATAATATATCATATAAGTTTTCTTTCATTCCCAATTCATAGTATGACATTTACAACTCTTCTTCCTCTCAATCATTTTGGAACGTCGCCAAAAATCTGTGACTACTTTGCTTTTTCCATTTTTCTCTCCAGTTAATTTTGTTTGGCAAGAGGCATGAACCATTACATAACCAATTCTGTAAATTAATATATCTCGTTACAGGTGAGATACTGACCTACTTTGAATGGGCCTCCACTCAACCTGACGGTGGCACGGACCAGAACTGCATCATACTTAGACTCACTGAGACAAAAGGCTTTTCGGATACTCCTTGCTCGAACACATATTGGTATATTTGTCAGTATATGATCTAACATAACAGCTGCAGTATTTGGGAATTACCCTCACTTCCCTCTCTCTGTGGCTGGGTACCAATTCGGAAGTCGTGACGTGTGTGTGTGTGAGCAGCAGTTGACCTGGGCCACGATAACGGGCTTCATGAAGCCTATGTCCAGTGTCAGATCATATAAAAAAAAAAAAAAAACATACGCACACACACACACATATATATATATATATATATATATATATTTTCTTTGAGTTCGTAACCTGGGCCAGTCTTTGCCAGATTTTTACCTCAGAACATTTCTATTTGATCTCTCTACCTCTTTTCATTTTCTTAAGAGTTCAGTCCGTGTGTTTCTTCTCGAATCTGTTCTCTCTCATTCTTGTTACATGCCCTGAGAATCTCAATGTCTGTTCCTTATAGTGTCTTCAATTATGTCATTAACTTTTAATTTGCTCCTCCATATATTGTTGGTCTGCTTATCTCTCAAAAATATTCCTAACATTAACCTTTGTATTGTTTTTTGAAAATGGATTAGTCTGTTTTCAGTTGATTAGCAATCTGGTCCCAGCGGAGGGGATGGGGAGGAGGGGGCTGTGACCAGGGGTGATGGGAAGCTTAATAAGAAGCACAGATCCCCTCAAGGCATTCTAAATCAAAGCTTATGATGCTAAGGTACAGTTGCTCATCTGGCAGCTGGTACCTAGACGTAGTAAACATTTCTATTATATTAATGGATCACTCAGAATCTACAACCTTTGTATGGATGGATGAGATTGGCTGAAGCGGTAAATGCAAAGATAAAATATTTTGTCTCTTCTCTACTACTTAATAGTGACTTCAAATGATGTTTAAATTAAGTAGCCTACAAAATATATATACTGTATATATATTAAAATAATTAATGTTATAGTAAGATAATTATTTTTATTTCGTTAACATAAGGAAGTATTAAAGGGGATGGTTTCAAATGATTAATTCGACCTTCGAAGTAAATGAATATATCCTGTCCTAGGCAAAAAGTTCAATTGGTATAGGTATCTATCAAATGTGCAAAGTTACCCTTTCCTAACGAAATAAACATATATAAAACAGTGGGTAATTCAACACTCTATGGAATTTTATAATGTTATGTATAAATCATATATAATTGGATATCACACAGGAGGATTCTAATTATGGTTTTATGGTATTATGGTTTCAGCCAATCACATCCATCATTACAAAAGTTGTAGGTTCTCAGCAGTAATCCATTATTTGAATACTAGTGTTTACAATTAACGGAGCAGCTGCCACATACAGTCATACACCACTAGGATATTCGGCTCTAATCATTTCTTAGCAACTGTACCATGAAACTTATTCCTTAAGGATTGTAATACACTTTTGGTAAAGTCATGGTCAAATGTACTGCAACATCTTCCAATGAGATGGCTTCGAAAAATGATCCGAAACTATAGCTGTTGGTGTGCAATTTTGGTTCATAAAATTAACTCAAATAGCTCGCTTTTATTCACCAGGTTGCAGTACATTAGACCATGACTTTACAATAGAGAAAATTGATTTCTCCAAAGGAAACCGGACCAGATGAACCAAAATAATGGTGTCATGTTGCTTGGAATAGTTTAGAGTTTAGAGGAAACATTTGCTATAGATATACCAACACTGTATTACCTAATTTAATGCAAAATGATCTTGTGTCACCTTTCTCCAGTCACTGCATTTGAATAATTTTCATTAATTAAAATGGAGTGATGGAAATATGAGGAAGCAAAGCTCTACATATGTCGTCTTTTTGTTGTCCAAGCGACGTGAAGCTCGCTTGGACAACAAATACTGTACACGACATAACAGGGAGTTATACTTTTTATAAGAAAAAAGAGCAATGTCCACCCATTATACATGTCGTGTTTTTGTTGTCCAAGCGAGCTTGGTGTCGCTTGGACAACAAAAATACATTAGGGCATTCAATACCAAAACTAAGGTTCACTAAAGTCATGTCCACTTCCACCATAGTGTAATCGCTGGCTATGTGGTGTAATAATTATACAGTATAATAATCTTTTTTTTCATACAGGGCTTTGCAACATATTCCACTCTAAAGTTCACATAGGAGCCACGTTTTTTGGTGAATAAAAAAAAAAAAAAACACTCCACAAACCAACCTTGTGATTACCGCGACATCTGCTGGAGATAACGGATATGATTTTAGTCCTAGAGTGTACACACCAATTAATTATATTTTAATGTTATAATATTGTGTACTGTACAGTCGGCAACATAAGTTCGCTTCATTTTCACCTGCTTATGTATGAGTTAGTTATAGTGATGTTATAATACAATTTTAATACAGAGATGACATACATACTTCTCACTTAGTAAATCACACATGTTGTTAGAATAGAAATAACTGGTTCAGAATGCAGCTGTCGGGTCATATTAGCATTATTATTAAGTTCATGAGATGGACGCGAATGTATGCTGCCGGCTGTACACCCTCAATACAAAGTTACGATACCCTAAACTTCCTAAAATCTACAGGACGTCAGAGCAGGGTCTGTATTCATAAAACTCAAGTTCACTCCTACGCTAAGAGTTTATTTGGTAAGAGGTCATTCATGGCAAGGAGTATGATTTCGTTGGTGAGGTCAGTAGTGCAGACATGCCAACAAGTTGTGAATTTTAAACACTGGCTTTGACTTTGTCATGGGTGTGTTGAAACTTTGAATTGTACAGCCATGGCTGATAGTGCTTGACCAGGGTCCAAGGAGTGTTGGTGAACAACTGAACAGAGTTCGAACAAGTGAATTTTCTAAACCATTCTCAACGTTGAGAGAGGTTTAGAACTCACTTTTTCGAACTCTGTTCAGTTACTCTATAACACTCCTTGGATCCTGGTCGAGCACTATCAGCCATGGTCTAATGTACTGCAACCTGGTGAATAAAAGCGAGCTATTTGAGTTAATTTTATGAACCAAAATTGCACACACTAACAGCTATACGGATCATTTTTCGATGCCATCTCATTGGAAGGTGTTGCAGTACATTAGACCATGACTTTACGTGTACCGTGCACTGGAGGTAAGAAATTGTGTCCCGATCTCCTGGAAATATGAATTACTTTGAAGATTCGAACAACTGTGCATCTCCCTACAACACACAGTAGTTCGAATCATCAAAGCTCGACTAGTTGCGATTCATCATGCCAAGGGATCAGGACACAATTTCTGACCGAGAGTGTACAGTACCTTAGACTTAGTATATGTTATAGTGTCTTCTGCACTCTATCATATGACTGAATGTTATGGTAACTATAATATTCAAACTTTAGATTGTGAGTGTACTTTATTATAGACATTGTATAATATCTTATAGAGTGTACAGTCGCGAACCAAAGTTTCGCCTGGCAGGAATCTAGGAGAAGTCTGTGTTAAAGATAGGCTGAACGATCGTACAAACTGGTGTATCGAGTTGGTAACAAGGCAGACTGAGGTTCACTTTCCATAGTTTCTGGTTTGTTGGTTGTGGAAAGTGAATCTCATCCTGTTTCGTTACAAACTCGATGCACCAGTTTGTCTGATCATTCAGCTCAAGTCCAATATATCTTGGCCATGGTTCAGCCAATCTCTTATGCTGACTTTGCCTTTCTGCCAGCTAAAGGAGTGGCGAAACTTTGGTTGCGATTGTACTGTATTCTATCATATGATTAAAGTTATACTTGCTGTACTTAGTTGTCAAACCTGTAATGAAGCACCGTCTTAGTGTATATTTGTATCTTTGTTTCTATCCTAAAGACAAAACATATTGTCAGAGAACTAAAGGCTACTGGTGCCATAAATTAACTTCTTCATTCTACGTGCTATTTTCTGAAATACAAAATAAATTATTCTTGATTTCTCAAAATTACGCCAAGAAACAGGACCAGATGAATAATATTAATGGTGTCCTGTTGCCTGGAACAGTTTGAGGATCACCTACTTTATATCTATAGTCAGCAAAAGTTGTGTCGTCATATCTGTCAAGTTATGACCCTCATTATCACAAGTGTGTGTGTGACCCTCATTATCACATGTTAATAATGGTGTTGGGCCGTATGAGAGTATAGGCATCATAGTGAGAATTATTTTATTCTATGACAATGGTTATTCAAATTACGAAGTTACATAGTCATACTTTAATTGAGCTCATTAAAAGCCACACTATAAACATCAGCATAATGGTGGACACACACACACACAGGGAAGGGGGGAAGTAAATGAGAGGGAGCAGGGAGTGATGGGATGGGCGCTAGACAACGTTCAAATGTATACATTAGTTATGCCGACTCATTTCACTATGACTTTAAACGCTAAAAGTAAACCTACAACATTTGCCATTGCTCTACATTGCTAAAAATCGGTTTGAGGTGTGTTGTACACTGTGCCAAAGAACAAATCCGATATAACAATTACTTTGGAAGATCATTGCAAAAAAATATGATTAACAGGTCTGAAACCCATAGCAGTATTTTTTTAATGTACAGTCGGCGGCAAAAGTCCTGTCGCCTCACTTGCTTCACCGAGGCACGCGATGTTCATAGACTCGAGATTATTAGGTGTAGAAAACGTGCGTATTTCTCGAGTCTATGAACACTTCTTGTCTCAGTGAAGCATATAAGACGACAGGACATATGCCGCTGACTGTACTTATAAGAGAGAGAGATAAAGGATGTACAAAATTTCAGATTAATTTCCTGAAAATATGATGAGTACATGTGGTGAAGAATCATCTCAGTGAGGTCTCTAGAGTTTAGGTAATTATGTCTAGGATTTGTGTTTCTAGTTCCGAAGTTGCTTTGTTGAAGTTCCTCAAGCTGTCTGGCCGAGCAGCCCCGAGCTCCTGAGAAAGGGCATGGTTCTGTATGGTTTGAAGTGTGTTGTGATGAATCTCAGCGAGGTTTGAGGCCCAGGCAGGGCTTGCATAATCCATCACTGATCGAATAATTATACAGTAGAGTGGTGTGGTGCTACAATGAAGAAATAGGAATGGTGTGGTGTTACAATGATGAAGTAGCAGTGTTGTGTGAAGTGTCAGAGCCGGTAAGTAAGGCAGAATAGACTGAGTGATCAAGGTGTCAGGGGGTAGAGAGGCAGCTAAGGCCTGTAACTTGTGGTGTCTGTGTGATGGTGACCAATCCTTGGGTAGGTACCGTGGGCGTGAGGTGGCCAGGAAGTGGGACCTCCAGAGATGTTCCAGGGAAACCAGACCACTTTGTCGCTGGTACATTGTTACCACTGCAAAGCCGTGTGGCACGTGGTCCTCATTAATGACACGCACCTCCAAGGCAGCAGCAGCCTGCAGGAGTCATAATGACACTGCACCACTTCCACTAGTTCCTGTATTCTCTTTGAAGGTAATTTTGCCCTGGATTTTATCAGAGCACGGGCTGCACTCCTCACTGACATCAGTGTTGAATCAATGTTCATTCGACTCTGTGAGCAATGTCTCAGAATTGCTTGACATTCTTCGGTCAGGTTCTGTCGCAAGGAGACGTCATAAAGGTTTGCAGCCTAGTGACAGGGAGGACACAACAGTAATAGGTCATGACTGGCATGTTCTTTCAGTATGGCAGGAAAGTATCTCCGGTATTCATGTGGTACAATACTCTTCCTTGCCAACCCTTTCTCTGCCCCACATACCACACACAAGTTCTCTCTCTCTCTCTCTCTTGAACATAATACATGTCATCCCCTGGTCCCGGTTCTGGTCGTCCTTTTGGCTCAAAGGTGAGTTGCACAACCAAGCTGATCCCTAGAGATTTCTTTGCTCAGGCCACGAGCTATATACCATTCAGCCTTCTTGGTGTCACATGTACACAGTGGTGATCCATCTGGTGCTAACAACTGACAATTGTCATACAGGGGTGACTTTAGCAGTGGGTGACAATATCGTGTAGCAGCCACTCTCTCCTTGCCATCTCTTAACCTTACACTCTCTCCTTGCCATCTCTTAACCTAACACTCTCTCCTTGCCATCTCTTAACCTTACACTCTCTCCTTGCCATCTCTTAACCTAACACTCTCTCCTTGCCATCTCTTAACCTTACACTCTCTCCTTGCCATCTCTTAACCTAACACTCTCTCCTTGCCATCTCTTAACCTAACACTCTCTCAGTATTTTATTTCTTATATTTATTTATTTTTCATTTTAGAACACGTATAAGACCACAGGGCATTAATTATACTTTGATATTGTTAAACATTTATTATTCGAATAATTGTCAACCACCACATAACATTTTATATTACAATATGGGTCTAATATCTTGTCTAGCCCCCCTGAGCCTCAATAACATTAATTCACTAACACGTTGGGAAGTAGGAATAATGGAGGGGCGTGGGTCGATTCAGTTTTTCGAATCCTCAACCTACAAATAAAACAACGAGCCAGCAGTATATAATCGGAGAGACTGGTTGTAGTCCTTGCAGTCAGCGTCTCAGATGCTAAGTTATGTGGTGGTTGACAATTATTTGAATAATAAATGTTGAACAATATCAAAGTATAATAAATGCCCTGTGGTCTTATATGTGTTCTAAAATGAAAAATAAATAAATATAAGAAATAAAATACTGGGAGATAATAAAGTTGATACAGCTGTTGCTTCATCACGTCAAAGAGGAATGTGAGGTTTACTCCATGTCAAGTATTTGAGAAGTCTACAGTTATCAGGGCCAGCCAAGCGTTTGTAGATACTGTAGATACGATATTATACTCCATGTGATGGAATACACACGAGTTTTTCTTGTTTGTCTATATGACATAAGGGAGACCGTAGCAGTCTCACACCATATTATGTGTATAGGTATTCAATTGTATTATTTTATCATAATAATTGGGGGTAAGTAGCAAAAATTCCCGTGGTGCCCCTGTTAATCTTCAGAGATCAATTATTACACAACCCACAAAGACGTTCTTATACCAGAGTCATAAAAAAGAAGCAAATGACTGACCTAAAGTGAATACAGTTTTGGCGCGACAACATAATTATGATGATGATGATTATAATAACTGAAAATAACAAAATAAAACTACACTATTTTTAAGTTGTCAAAATAATAAAACACATATATAAGCAGACAGGATGTGGAGATTAAGAACTATACGTCTTCCACTTATCCCCCTTTCTGACTCTCCCTCTCACCAGTGAATGCTTCATATGGAGCTTCACAACTCATGGTTCGGGATTCGGGAATACTATCTTGGCTAGAGTCGACAACACTGTGGTGGCTACCGTCCGTTTACCTACCCTCTCTGCTCTCTCTGACTCTGACTTCCACTGAGGGGGTACAGAAACTTTGGTGCGTGGCTGTACCTTAGCAGAGGGAGATTAATGTGGCGGAAAATAGGATTGCAGCAGCTACTCACCAAATTTAGTACTCGACTAGACCATAAGCCCGTGCAACGCATGGAAGCATGGAAAGTAAACAAACTGAGTGGGTTGCTAGGCGTACGATAAAAGTGAAGTATGTGTAATTAAGTATTTAGTGGGGTGTTTTTTGTGACAAAAATATCCTCTGTCCCCCCTCATTGTCACACACTTTCCGTGTGTGAATTCCTGGTGCTGTAGGTGGTCACATGACAATTTGTATAACATGACAGACAAACAGAGTCTCTTCATTTAGATATGTAGATAGTGTTTCCTTTATTCTTCTTTACTAACTGAAGTCAATTAGGTAATGAATTAGCCAAGTGATAGGATTTAATTTGTTCTTCTTTACTAATTCATGTCGCTTAATTAGGTAGTGAATCAGGCAAGAGAGAAAAAGTCAGAGAGAAAAGAAAAGAAAGGGAACTATACAAGGAAAAGGTATATAAAAAGGAGAGGAAAGGAAAGGGAAGAAGAAGAAAGAATGAGTATAAAAATATAGTAATAAATGAGGTGGGAAGGAGAGATGAATGGAGGGCTGGTAAAATTACTCTACATAAAGGCAACACGGCCCGTTAGAGTTGCCACATATTTATAATTCCTCAAACCGACACTCTATTAACTCCAGCCCTCCAAGGGGAGGGTAGCGAATGAATTTGTAGGTGGCGATAACACGTTGGTTTTGCGCCATCCACCGCCGCCAGTACTGTACTGTATAAAATTATGTAGGATAACCAATACAAAAGTAATTGTTGTATTGTTGAAGGTAATTTACTCTATTATATTCCATATTTGTAACATAATGTTACAAAGAAGATGGTTAAAGAATAGTTGAATACATTGATGAAAAATATGAATGCAATAAAGTATCACACACCCAACATAGAAACCGACACACAATCATAATTATTGTATTGTACTCCTAAATGAGAGAAGTGAATAGAGGACGCAACATGCATGGCTAAAATTAGTTATTCAAGTAAACTCCCTAATACTAGTCCTGTGTAAATTACGGTGTGTAGCGACCTTGAGGGCTGAGGACCACTATAAAAGCATGAGTATTAGAGCAGCATACACAGAGCTATAAGAATCACAGTAAAGCAAGAGTATCACAGCAACATACACTACAAACTCTACTGAAATATCTCCTTTGGATAGACCTGCAGCATGAGGTTAGTTTGGGTTTCACAACGTTTTGGACACATCGAAGTTATAACGTTAACAGTGTCTGTCATGTGTGAGGGAGGGCGGGCCTTTTTAATCCAGTAGCAAACTCACTTTCTCCCAAATAGGACAGTTTCCCAGTCAGATAGCAAGGACGGTTTGGGTATTCGACATAACATTCACCAATATTCCTCACACAGGCAAACACTTAGGACCCCAACGCAACTACTCAATACATCATTAAAACATAACCACTCTTACCACATGCCTACACAAACACTCTTGCCACATCCCAACACAAACATTCTTACCAAATCTTTAATTTACTGAGAAGAAATCTCAAGCATGAAAAAGTTTATCACAACACATTAGCCAGGAAGCTATGACGTATACTAACCTCCTTGAATATCTTACACCTACCAGACAGCAGTACAGTTACGACCAGATGAACTGGAAACACGGCTTCAACCGCTGTACGTAAACAATGGGTGCTAAAGAATGGCTACTTTCAGATTCTCACTTGTTCTGATGGTGGCCTTGGCAATGTTGGCCATTACCTCGGCAATGTCAATGGGAGGAGGGAAGAGAGAGGAGTTGACGGCCAATGATAAGATGGTGGCCATTGGGAAGTTTGTCATGGAGGAAGACCAATACGAGGCCAGAGTCAAGAGGTAAGACAGAAATACTACTGGAAGTATATTAACAGTCTTGGGGTTACAGTGTTGTATGTCAATAATAATAATAATAATAATAATTGCCCCACAAGTGCATTATTCTGGTAGAGTTGTACAGTATATGAAGACAATCCAAGACTGTCTGAAACGTTGTAACAACTCATCTGAAATATTACAAATGTTTGGAAATGCTACACTTTTTGAGAGTTGTTGTTGCATCTCTGTAGTTCTTAGCATCTAATCTCCTCTTCCAAACACTGTACCACGGTTGTAGATGAAGTTCTATACTGACTAGGATCACAATCTTCTGAAATAAACACTTTGGGCAGAGAATTTGGAAACGTTTGGGCCCTACTGCCCAAAATTATAATTATAATATTATTAATGCATGACAATAGATTAGACATATATTGTATAGACTATGTTAATACAGCCTAAATAATAAATACCTCCATTACGAGTATAGAGTACATTCCTGACAAAGTACCAACACAAATAGTAAAGTATCTTTAGGTAATGTCCACCAGGTTTGTGTCTACATAATTTTACACACGTGTCGGTGCTTGGCTACCAACAGTAATACGAAGATGGTAGAACACTTTTGTGGTAGTGTTTTATTCTATCTAGAGACCTGTAGGCATAAAAAGTCATGTGAAAGGCGAAGACAATACAAGGAAGGAACCATGAAAGAACCATGGCTGCATAGAGAACAAACACACTTCTATTAATGACCATTATATGTGGAATAATGTTGTTTCCTTGTTTACAGAGATACTTCAGATCCGAGTTTTGGTGATTCTTCTTCGGAGGAGGCTGGAAAGTAATGGTATAGTGAATACAGCGACGGACTGCTAATGTTTTAGATCTAGGTTCGAATCTACGAAGTCATCTGATGGCATTTGCTGTCCGTCCAGTATCCTGGCTACTCCGACACGTCAAGAAAAATACCCCCTATATAGTCAGTCGTCAATTTAAAACATAAGATATGCCTGACCATATTCCAAGATGCTGTGAGTGACGATGTAGCTATTACCCTCTCCTGATAGTGACGTGTATAAATAAGGTGTGGTCATCTATTGGGACACAAGAGAACCTACCAACACCATGAAGCTCCACTGTCTCATATAGTACCACACTTAATAATCTCGGGGCCTCATAATATTCACGGGCTACTGACATCCTCCAGTCTCGAGGAAGACTTATAAAATAAAAAAATAATAAATATATATATATATATATATATATATATATATATATATATATATATATATATATATATATATATATATATATATATATATATATATATATATATATATATATATATATATATATATCGGTGATTGCTTCTTTGAAATGATGTTTCCAAAATCAAAGTCTTATTCGACACTGTTTTACAATTTAGTATAATTAAATATTTTGATATATTTTGTCATGACTTCTGTACTTTTATTTGCAATATGCACTGCAATTCAAATATAATAGTATTATGTTTAGTGAACAAGAAACTTATAGATAATAAATAAACTGCAAATTTCAAGTTCTTGTTTACCTAGCCAAGTTTTATCAAATCTATTGATGCTCTCGTGGCTTACAGTGTTATTTACTAAATACAAATTCCAGGAAAATGTAGGGAAACTTGTTGGTAAAAGAAAGGATCCTTTTTTTCACATAGCATAAGATCTTTCATAGCTGTGTAACATTTTGGTCATATAACGACGAATGTATAATTATACTGTACATATGCAATACAATAAATAGACTAAACATTTTATGAATAAAACATAAAAAAAAGTAATCATAAAATCATTATTAAATTTATAAAAATAATTATTTAGATGAAACAGATATTAAGATTATGAAATAATAAAAATACTTCAAATCATAGTGCCATTATTAAATCATAAGAGGCGTAACATTCCTGACTTCTCAACAAAGGAGAGTCTATAAATGTACAGCTCTGGACAAATCAAGGCTCCACACCCTATCCGTCAGTGACTTGGTTTGGGCCTCGTCGGATCTGACAACAGTTGCTGGTGGAGGAAGGGGGGATGTTAGTGAGAGAGGAGGAGAGAAATGTGGGCTGGGCTATGTAGGAGATAATGTGGGAGGGTAATGAGTGATTAGGTAGGAGTTGTGTTTCATCAGGAATGAATGAAGCATACACTGTGAATGGTATCGAATCACTTATAGTATAAAGCAGGGTTCTACAAATTTGTTTAAGTCGAGACCCAATGTTTACTATGCCATCAAACTTGTGACCCATACAGAAATATCTTTTACACATGACCAGAATATACAAGGTCAGAAACTGAAATGCAATAATTATTATAAAAAGACATTCTAACAAGAATTATAAGCAGAATTATATACACGGCCTCACCTCTCTCTCTCTCTCTCTCTCTCTCTCTCTCTCAAGAAGACTAATATTTGAGCAATGATTTTGATTTATTGATAATTAAATATATGAATATTCGATTATAAAAATAGGTTAGGTGGATTCATGTATGAACTACATATTTATTTTTTTGTCACGAACAGTATTATTCTATTTTGTGTATGTATTTATTTT
Organism: Petrolisthes manimaculis; assembly: GCA_034508575.1. Taxonomy (NCBI): domain Eukaryota; kingdom Metazoa; phylum Arthropoda; class Malacostraca; order Decapoda; family Porcellanidae; genus Petrolisthes; species Petrolisthes manimaculis. Next base: position 504,906 of record JAWZYT010000628.1, on the reverse strand, counting down.
GTGAGGCTGCGACCCAGTATGAATTAATTCGGGATACGTAGTTTGAATAATCCGGGTTTAAAGAAATGCAAACTGCATTACGTAGGTGGATATAGGAGAGAAGAAATGTGATGAATTGAAGCGAGAAGGAGGGGGAAGAGGGTAAGAAAAATGAAAGTGATTAGTTGATAAGTAATAATAAACAAATATAATTGGAATAATTGGAATTACATTATATTCTTTAAATAAAGACACTGTTTATAGTTCACCACCAGTTGTTGAAAGGATTCTTTTCTGTGGCTTCCATTTAGGGCAACTTTTGTAGTTGTAAAGCTGGCATGGTTTCTCTGGTGGACCAGCAACCACACCGGCTACTGGACTCCTCCCACCCTCCTAATAAGTTCACATAAAAATAATTAGAGGAAATTTATTGACAAAACCACATGTAGGATCTTCACCCGGACAACGTCGGGTATCGCTGCTAGTTATTAATAATAATATTATGTCTGCAGTGGTTATCACTATTCCACTCTCTGAGTGACAAGGTGATAAGTGGAAAAATAACTTGGTGGTGTGGGGATGTTGTGGTGGTAAAGAAAATCCAACTATTATTTATTGTATACTAAATAAATCAGTCGTTACTTAGTTTTAGTAGTTCTAGGACAAATATTCATATACACATATGAGTGAAAAACAAACAGGCAAAATCTAATGTATTGTTAATAATAAAATAAGTACTGTAAGATGCAATTACTTGAATATGGCAATAGTGTACATCCTCTCCCTGTCCCAGTTATACCAATAATAATCTGATGGACGAAATTTCCCTCTATTTCTGTGTGTCTCTATCTATCTGTGTCTCTGTGTCTCTATCTCTGTGTGTCTCTATCTCTGTGTGTCTCTATCTATCTGTGTCTATCTATCTGTGTCTATCTATCTGTATCTATCTATCTGTTTCTCTGTGTCTATGTGTCTCTATCTCTGTGTGTCTCTATCTATTTGTGTCTCTATCTATCTGTGTCTCTATCTATCTGTGTGTCTCTATCTATCTGTGTCTATGTGTCTCTGTGTCTCTATCTCTGTGTGTCTCTATCTCTGTGTGTCTCTATCTCTGTGTGTCTATCTATCCGTGTCTCTATCTATCTGTGTCTCTATCTCTCTATCTATCCGTGTCTCTATCTCTCTATCTGTGTCTCTATCTCTCTATCTATCTGTGTCTCTATCTCTCTATCTATCTGTGTATCTCTCTGTCTGTGTGTCTGTCTGTCTGTGTCTATATATATATATATATATATATATATATATATATATATATATATATATATATATATATATATATATATATATATATATATATATATATATATATATATTTCAACAACTACTGTCGAGTTCTACAATTGCCATTATATCAGTATGCTTCTTATATTTATAACCTACCAAGGTGCAACTACCAAAAAACTCATTATTTCGATCAATATCAGCTGATATAATCTTTATGCCTCATACTTTCCCTAGTAAGCGGGCAAGGTTTGTGCTCCAGCTAGCGACTGAGCCTCCCGTGACGTCACGGATATCTACGACGTCATCACTGTGACGTTGCAGTGGACTATCCTTTATAGTCTATTATCCTTGGTTGCAATTAATTGCCACTTGCCAACTACTCAGTTTGCCACTCTACTTAGATTAGTGATGGTACAGTACCAGATTACCTCAAAACGTACCAAAATAAACAAAAATTGAATTTATTCACTTTATTTGCACGTTTTTCTTATGCTTCTCTGTATTCACGTGTCTTTCCAGATGCGTTACACTTCCTGATAATTCACTTTCACGTGCAGATCAGTATGATTTAGTTGAACACTTCTTGGCTCATGCTATGAATCATCCATGGAGAAAACCTAGGCCCGTACTAAGAGTGAGGAAGGTCGAGGGTGGAAGGTACAGGGGAAGGCATTACTGTACCAATAGTCAGACCCGTTATTGGAACGAAGGTCTATAGGAAGGTCGAAGGCAAGGCTAGGGTATACCCGTGTCTTCTCACTGACCTTCCACAATTATTTAGCCTCTGGCTAGCACAGTGGTAACAGTTGTGGCTGCAATTCTGTGGCCCAGCGTTCGATCCTTGCTCGGGACACGTTAAAAATACCACTGATACCAGAGGTTACCACCCCTGTGAGCAGGGGGTGGGGGGTTTGAGTCGGCTGTCTGAGGTCTTCCTGCTTAGTCAGCCATAGCCGAAGCTGACTCGGGTCTCAGGTGGGTGGAGAGGTCGCTGGGCCATACATTACAGGGATTACATCCTTGTGATGCGTGCTATAATTGTGTTTCATACACACAGTGTGTGCTACACTCTGTCCCAGTGACTGCCACTCGCTGGCACCTTTAATTTCCAAACTTATACAAAACTACTGTGAGAAAATAGATATGATGAACTGAAAACAACATCAGATAATGTATGGACAGGTGTTAAGTCGATACTTTTGTTTCGGGGAATATGTGTCTTGCGGAAACTGGATGAAGACGCTTTTCAGGGAACAGTTGTGGATTTGAGCCACTCTTGGCCAAAAAAATATTTCTATGGAAACATCATGCATAAGATAATAAGATTTAGGATTCGTCTTGCATAAGATGAATCGCTCATTGAGGTCACACTCAATAGGTAAACCTACTGTACAGTCATATATTTCTTGCACTTTCCACATTCTCAACTGTACACTCCTGCCCAATAGTCCTTATTTCTGGCAATCAGTTTTGAACCTTTACATTGATTTGCATTGTCTTTTTCTAGTTGATACTGTAGCAACAAGGGAAGCAAAATCTGGCTGGCTGAGTTAACTAACTTATGGGTGAGAGTGTACAGTTGGCCGTGCTTTGGTAAGGGCCACACAGCATTGTCAACAACTCTGGTCGAGATAATAATCCCAAACCACCAGCTCAAAGCAGATACTAGTGGCTGTGAATGGAACTTTAAAATTAGTTGTTCAGGGCTACCATCTCGGCCAGAGTTGACAACACAGAAGTGCGACCAACTGTGCCACAAGTATAATACCCCCTTAAACATATGTTATATTGCTTTTATAGAGACAACTCTAATGATACAGTCGCAGTCATTAATAATCATCCACATAATGGTATCTCAAACTATTTACTGTCTTATGTTTTCACGTTCACATAATGATGTTATTGTATTAAGTAGTGTGTAGCAGCTTGTAATAAATTAAAAGATGGTAGTTAACCTATTTATTGGAAAGTTTATCATCAAAGGAACAGAGGAAAACTGTCAAACTCTTACGTGAGTTACCCCTATATGGATGATTATATTTGACCGCGACAGTATGTCATTCCTGTAGTGAGCAATACAAATAGTGATTAAGTATTTGTATCCACCACTCCACCACCACTTCGTTTTACACTCAGGCACTCATTGAATACCACCCAATGTTTTCCCAGGCTTCTGTTATTCATTACCATACACACTAAGTGGTCTACTGAGTCCATGTTAAAGGGATATTTTGTCAGATTATGTGGCATACAAACTAGAGTAACTCTTGTACTATACCTCCATTGAATGTATGTGGGTTAAGGGGATAGTAAAGCAGTGGTAAATCTGGAGCACCTGAATCGTCCAAACTACTCCTTACAGTGGGACACCTGTATTTGTGTTCATTTGGTCCCGATTCCTGGCATACTTTGGAGAGATCAAAACACTCTAATGTACACACAGTCAGAAATTGTGTCCTGATCCCTTGGCATGATGAATCGCAACTATCCGAGCTTTGATGATTCGAACTAGTGTGTGTTGTAGGGAGATGCACCATTGTTCGAACCTTCAAAGCTAGGCTATTTGCGATTTATTTTGCCAGGGGATCGAGACACAATTTTTGACCGTGATAGTACAGTTGCAATCCACAGTCCCTAACCCGCCTGAGTCAAATCCCGAGATCTGGAGCAGGCAGTTTCTGGACGACAGCCCACCCAGGCTATCATGAGGCCACACACATTTCGAACCAATAGAGGCTTTGGGTGGATTCCGGTGGGGTAGGGATTGTTGATTGCGAGTGTACCAAAGGTGTATTGCCCCCTTCATTATTATAAATCATATTTGAGGCCTTACTAAAATGTATATGAGATTAAAGTAACCTGTGGATTATTCTGCCAATGCAAATCCATTCAGCAAAGTTATTAGGAAACGGAGATGATTTGGCTGATTGATTTATGCCTGGAACTGTACAAGGATTAGAACAGAGGGATTATTTTTTGTTTCACACTTACAACACTTATACATGTCCTTCAACTATATAGCACTTTTAGAATGGCTAACAAGTACAATATATTTTGCTGATTTGTATATCTATCTTTTTCCACTGCAGGTCATTCGTTTCCTGACAGAGCATGAGCCTCATCAGTTGTTGACAAGAACGTCTATCAGATTATTATTGGTATAACTGGGACAGGGAGAGGATGTACACTATTGCCATATTCAAGTAATTGCATCTTACAGTACTTATTTTGTTATTAACAATACATTAGATTTTGCCTGTTTGTTTTTCACTCATATGTGTATATGAATATTTGTCCTAGAACTACTAAAACTAAGTAACGACTGATTTATTTAGTATACAATAAATAATAGTTGGATTTTCTTTACCACCACAACATCCCCACACCACCAAGTTATTTTTCCACTTATCACCTTGTCACTCAGAGAGTGGAATAGTGATAACCACTGCAGACATAATATTATTATTAATAACTAGCAGCGATACCCGACGTTGTCCGGGTGAAGATCCTACATGTGGTTTTGTCAATAAATTTCCTCTAATTATTTTTATGTGAACTTATTAGGAGGGTGGGAGGAGTCCAGTAGCCGGTGTGGTTGCTGGTCCACCAGAGAAACCATGCCAGCTTTACAACTACAAAAGTTGCCCTAAATGGAAGCCACAGAAAAGAATCCTTTCAACAACTGGTGGTGAACTATAAACAGTGTCTTTATTTAAAGAATATAATGTAATTCCAATTATTCCAATTATATTTGTTTATTATTACTTATCAACTAATCACTTTCATTTTTCTTACCCTCTTCCCCCTCCTTCTCGCTTCAATTCATCACATTTCTTCTCTCCTATATCCACCTACGTAATGCAGTTTGCATTTCTTTAAACCCGGATTATTCAAACTACGTATCCCGAATTAATTCATACTGGGTCGCAGCCTCACAAAATAAATACATACACAAAATAGAATAATACTGTTCGTGACAAAAAAATAAATATGTAGTTCATACATGAATCCACCTAACCTATTTTTATAATCGAATATTCATATATTTAATTATCAATAAATCAAAATCATTGCTCAAATATTAGTCTTCTTGAGAGAGAGAGAGAGAGAGAGAGAGAGAGAGAGAGAGAGAGAGAGAGAGAGAGAGAGAGAGAGAGAGAGAGAGAGAGAGAGAGAGAGGTGAGGCCGTGTATATAATTCTGCTTATAATTCTTGTTAGAATGTCTTTTTATAATAATTATTGCATTTCAGTTTCTGACCTTGTATATTCTGGTCATGTGTAAAAGATATTTCTGTATGGGTCACAAGTTTGATGGCATAGTAAACATTGGGTCTCGACTTAAACAAATTTGTAGAACCCTGCTTTATACTATAAGTGATTCGATACCATTCACAGTGTATGCTTCATTCATTCCTGATGAAACACAACTCCTACCTAATCACTCATTACCCTCCCACATTATCTCCTACATAGCCCAGCCCACATTTCTCTCCTCCTCTCTCACTAACATCCCCCCTTCCTCCACCAGCAACTGTTGTCAGATCCGACGAGGCCCAAACCAAGTCACTGACGGATAGGGTGTGGAGCCTTGATTTGTCCAGAGCTGTACATTTATAGACTCTCCTTTGTTGAGAAGTCAGGAATGTTACGCCTCTTATGATTTAATGATGGCACTAGGATTTGAAGTATTTTTATTATTTCATAATCTTAATATCTGTTTCATCTAAATAATTATTTTTATAAATTTAATAATGATTTTATGATTACTTTTTTTTATGTTTTATTCATAAAATGTTTAGTCTATTTATTGTATTGCATATGTACAGTATAATTATACATTCGTCGTTATATGACCAAAATGTTACACAGCTATGAAAGATCTTATGCTATGTGAAAAAAAGGATCCTTTCTTTTACCAACAAGTTTCCCTACATTTTCCTGGAATTTGTATTTAGTAAATAACACTGTAAGCCACGGGAGCATCAATAGGTTTGATAAAACTTGGCTAGGTAAACAAGAACTTGAAATTTGCAGTTTATTTATTATCTATAAGTTTCTTGTTCACTAAACATAATACTATTATTTTTGAATTGCAGTGCATATTGCAAATAAAAGTACAGAAGTCATGACAAAATATATCAAAATATTTAATTATACTAAATTGTAAAACAGTGTCGAATAAGACTTTGATTTTGGAAACATCATTTCAAAGAAGCAATCACCGATATATATATATATATATATATTTATTATTTTTTTATTTTATAAGTCTTCCTCGAGACTGGAGGATGTCAGTAGCCCGTGAATATTATGAGGCCCCGAGATTATTAAGTGTGGTACTATATGAGACAGTGGAGCTTCATGGTGTTGGTAGGTTCTCTTGTGTCCCACTAGATGACCACACCTTATTTATACACGTCACTATCAGGAGAGGGTAATAGCTACATCGTCACTCACAGCATCTTGGAATATGGTCAGGCATATCTTATGTTTTAAATTGACGACTGACTATATAGGGGGTATTTTTCTTGACGTGTCGGAGTAGCCAGGATACTGGACGGACAGCAAAAGCCATCAGATGACTTCGTAGATTCGAACCTAGATCTAAAACATTAGCAGTCCGTCGCTGTATTCACTATACCATTACTTTCCTGCCTCCTCCGAAGAATAATCACCAAAACTCGGATCTGAAATATCTCTGTAAACAAGGAAACAACATTATTCCACATATAATGGTCATTAATAGAAGTGTGTTTGTTCTCTATGCAGCCATGGTTCTTTCATGGTTCCTTCCTTGTATTGTCTTCGCCTTTCACATGACTTTTTATGCCTACAGGTCTCTAGATAGAATAAAACACTACCACAAAAGTGTTCTACCATCTTCCTATTACTGTTGGTAGCCAAGCACCGACACGTGTGTAAAATTATGTAGACACAAACCTGGTGGACATTACCTAAAGATACTTTACTATTTGTGTTGGTACTTTGTCAGGAATGTACTCTATACTCGTAATGGAGGTATTTATTATTTAGGCTGTATTAACATAGTCTATACAATATATGTCTAATCTATTGTCATGCATTAATAATATTATAATTATAATTTTGGGCAGTAGGGCCCAAACGTTTCCAAATTCTCTGCCCAAAGTGTTTATTTCAGAAGATTGTGATCCTAGTCAGTATAGAACTTCATCTACAACCGTGGTACAGTGTTTGGAAGAGGAGATTAGATGCTAAGAACTACAGAGATGCAACAACAACTCTCAAAAAGTGTAGCATTTCCAAACATTTGTAATATTTCAGATGAGTTGTTACAACGTTTCAGACAGTCTTGGATTGTCTTCATATACTGTACAACTCTACCAGAATAATGCACTTGTGGGTCAATTATTATTATTATTATTATTATTATTGACATACAACACTGTAACCCCAAGACTGTTAATATACTTCCAGTAGTATTTCTGTCTTACCTCTTGACTCTGGCCTCGTATTGGTCTTCCTCCATGACAAACTTCCCAATGGCCACCATCTTATCATTGGCCGTCAACTCCTCTCTCTTCCCTCCTCCCATTGACATTGCCGAGGTAATGGCCAACATTGCCAAGGCCACCATCAGAACAAGTGAGAATCTGAAAGTAGCCATTCTTTAGCACCCATTGTTTACGTACAGCGGTTGAAGCCGTGTTTCCAGTTCATCTGGTCGTAACTGTACTGCTGTCTGGTAGGTGTAAGATATTCAAGGAGGTTAGTATACGTCATAGCTTCCTGGCTAATGTGTTGTGATAAACTTTTTCATGCTTGAGATTTCTTCTCAGTAAATTAAAGATTTGGTAAGAATGTTTGTGTTGGGATGTGGCAAGAGTGTTTGTGTAGGCATGTGGTAAGAGTGGTTATGTTTTAATGATGTATTGAGTAGTTGCGTTGGGGTCCTAAGTGTTTGCCTGTGTGAGGAATATTGGTGAATGTTATGTCGAATACCCAAACCGTCCTTGCTATCTGACTGGGAAACTGTCCTATTTGGGAGAAAGTGAGTTTGCTACTGGATTAAAAAGGCCCGCCCTCCCTCACACATGACAGACACTGTTAACGTTATAACTTCGATGTATCCAAAACGTTGTGAAACCCAAACTAACCTCATGCTGCAGGTCTATCCAAAGGAGATATTTCAGTAGAGTTTGTAGTGTATGTTGCTGTGATACTCTTGCTTTACTGTGATTCTTATAGCTCTGTGTATGCTGCTCTAATACTCATGCTTTTATAGTGGTCCTCAGCCCTCAAGGTCGCTACACACCGTAATTTACACAGGACTAGTATTAGGGAGTTTACTTGAATAACTAATTTTAGCCATGCATGTTGCGTCCTCTATTCACTTCTCTCATTTAGGAGTACAATACAATAATTATGATTGTGTGTCGGTTTCTATGTTGGGTGTGTGATACTTTATTGCATTCATATTTTTCATCAATGTATTCAACTATTCTTTAACCATCTTCTTTGTAACATTATGTTACAAATATGGAATATAATAGAGTAAATTACCTTCAACAATACAACAATTACTTTTGTATTGGTTATCCTACATAATTTTATACAGTACAGTACTGGCGGCGGTGGATGGCGCAAAACCAACGTGTTATCGCCACCTACAAATTCATTCGCTACCCTCCCCTTGGAGGGCTGGAGTTAATAGAGTGTCGGTTTGAGGAATTATAAATATGTGGCAACTCTAACGGGCCGTGTTGCCTTTATGTAGAGTAATTTTACCAGCCCTCCATTCATCTCTCCTTCCCACCTCATTTATTACTATATTTTTATACTCATTCTTTCTTCTTCTTCCCTTTCCTTTCCTCTCCTTTTTATATACCTTTTCCTTGTATAGTTCCCTTTCTTTTCTTTTCTCTCTGACTTTTTCTCTCTTGCCTGATTCACTACCTAATTAAGCGACATGAATTAGTAAAGAAGAACAAATTAAATCCTATCACTTGGCTAATTCATTACCTAATTGACTTCAGTTAGTAAAGAAGAATAAAGGAAACACTATCTACATATCTAAATGAAGAGACTCTGTTTGTCTGTCATGTTATACAAATTGTCATGTGACCACCTACAGCACCAGGAATTCACACACGGAAAGTGTGTGACAATGAGGGGGGACAGAGGATATTTTTGTCACAAAAAACACCCCACTAAATACTTAATTACACATACTTCACTTTTATCGTACGCCTGGCAACCCACTCAGTTTGTTTACATTCCATGCTTCCATGCGTTGCACGGGCTTATGGTCTAGTCGAGTACTAAATTTGGTGAGTAGCTGCTGCAATCCTATTTTCCGCCACATTAATCTCCCTCTGCTAAGGTACAACCTCTTGCGCAGTATGCATGGCGCCAGTACTGTATATTCAACATATATATATATTCCATGTAAACCTACCTATGGGGAGCGAGTTACATCACATCAGGATGTATGCCAGACACAACAGCCTGGGGAGGACATGTTCTGTGCTCGTGATAGTTCCCTGGAATTGACGTCACTACAAATGTGTTAGGAGAATCAACCAGACCCCGACGCATATTCCCGTTCTGTGACCCATTCTAGTAGCTTCAGCCCCGCCTCCTCCTTCTCGCTGCCTTTCAGTCATAAACACACTGCCAGACATCACTCTCTAACGAGCCATCATTCTACACCTTTTCACCCTCAAATTAAAAAAGATGAACTTCAAATTTAAAAGTTGACTTTCAAATATATAAAATTGAACTTCATATTAAAAAAGATGATTTTCATTTAAAAAAAATTGAACTTCATATTAAAAAAGTTGACTTGCATATTAAAAAAATTGAACCTCATTTAAAAAAAATTGAACTTCATTAAAAACAAATTAAACTTCAAATTAAAATAGTTGCCACTCGGTTTAAAAAAGGGCCGTTCAAATTAAAATCCTGGTATTTCATTTAGAAAAGTTGGATTAAAAAAAAAGACACATTCAGTTAGAAATAAAAAAATGTCTTATAATATGTCATAACCTCATTTTTGAAGCTAGTTGCATTACTTAGAAGCTCACAATTACATAGAAATAACAATTAACTTAAAGTACTTGAACACGTTAAGAAGCAATAGCAGATCATATGTTCAACTGTAATCTATTTTCATGAATGCAAAAGCATATCTATTTTACCATGTTAGCAGAAACTTGTATAGGGTTGCTACAGTAATGTTTACAATTGCTGTTTCAATGTTAGTTTTCAGTTCGTCTAATGTGTGTGGGTTAATATGGTAGACCACACCTTTCAGATGATACCATAGAAAGTAATTGGGAGATGTAAGACGTGGTCTATCAGAATAACCCACACACATTAGACGAACTGAAACTTAATATTGAAACTGCAATTGTCAACATTACTGTAACATTTCTTTTGAATAACCCTATATAATGCATATATATTTTTGTACTTTGTGTGATATTGTACCTTAATTTTGTTTGGATAAGAAAATGTATACAGCATTATGTTTGATACTGAGAGTTTATTTTCACAAAATAAAAGCTGCAATCAACACTGCATTGCCTACCTATACTGACCTTGAGTTTACACACACATACAAAATACTTGGCATAATATACAACACATCCATGACAATCAAATAACATAATGGCCATCAAAAACAAATGCATGCAAAAATGTAAAGCCCTCAGATCACTTGCCAGCTCAATATTTGGACACAACAAAGAAACCACAACCACAATATGCAAACAATTACTATATTCGATTAATGATGGATTATGTAAGTCCTGCCTCAGCCTCAAACCTCACTGAGACTATCAACACCCTTCACACCCATACAGAATAGAGCCCTAACGTTAAAGATAATGACAGACTGCACAGCTACCACACCTACAGACCACCAACCTTACTGAGACTCATCTCCAACACCCTTCACACCCATACAGAATAGAGCCCTAAAGATAATCACAGGCTGCACACCAGAAAACCAAAATCAAGGATCATCTTGACATGAGAGGCACACAAACACTTTATTAGTCCATGAGCTGAGCCTGGAACTTCAGAGAGTACCAAAAAGGTGAATAAATATCATGTGCACTTTCAGCAAGGTGGATGTCTGAAGTGTTGCGAAATGGTTGATGGACATTCCAGAAATATAGCTAATCAATCACCTTTTTGGCAGCCTATCTCTAGCAAGTATATTAAATTTTTCACCGAAAATCGAGAATAAAGTAATAAAAATAGCAAGTCTTCAACAAAAGATCATATCAAGAGACTTCTAGTTGGTATCATCTTATTCGTTTCTTAATTCTGTATATTTTGGTGTATAATACATGCAACTTACGACACAAATTTGCTTCATAATAATATTATGAGAAAAGTGAAGGAAAAGTAGACCAATTTGTAGTATTTTCTTACGACTTTGTTTACAAACTTTCTTTTGTTTCCGCCCAATCCGTATCTGGACGACGAGAACACAGTTTCTACGTATTTGGTCAGTTCTCGTCACTGAAACCAAGCGCTCCCAAGACGGTCTTGGTACCCCAATCCTCCGCTTAGACGACCAGATGACGTCTCAAGTCGATGGTGGAAGAAGTGTTGTCCATTGATCTGTCCGGAGCTGTACATGTATGCATATGTGGATATGTATATGTATATTTATATGTTTTAAGACCTCTGTGTATTCCCTCTACGTATATGTATGATTTTTTTCCAATATGTTTTTTAATTGTGTCTTTTTGTTTTTTCTGCTATAACTTGTGTTTATTCCCATTTTTATCATTATTGTTTTAGTGTAACATGCACATTTTCAGCTTCCCAGCTGCTATTATTTAATAAACCGATTATTATTATTATTATTATTATTATTATTATTATTATTATTACACTCACACACATTATCAGGTTTGATATAAAGCCGTGATGTTGCATACTATCTGTTGTTATATATGCGTTTAGCAAATATTGAAGACCATGTCAAAATAATATCATTATCACCTCATAATTATTTCAGTTTACGTCTGCTCATTTAAATAGATAAATATAAATAAACATTAGATTTAGTATAGCAGGGATGTATATAACACCTTGGTGTAACCACATAATTACTGTCAATACATACAGAACTGTTTCATAATTACGACTTCAATGTTGACTATGTCTCCAACTGAATTAATAATAATAACATTTCTTCATAGATTTACTCATACATATCATTACCTAATGTTTTATTTATATAAACTTAAATATCCATAGCTCAATGGTTCTTCATTTCAGTATAATTTAAGATGAGAGTTTCAGACAAGCTGGTTTTAACATTTAATATTTGTATCAATGATTATTCTTTGGCATGTAAGGTTAGATTAATTAATTAAATTGAATAACAATCTTTACAGTGATAACTAAACACACAATCATACTTTGGGGGTTAACATATATAGGGCACTTCGCTCTTGTGGTCTGTCACTGAACGCCTCATTACCTATTAATAAAATATATCACTGATAGTATGGCTACCGTGTCAATGAGCCCGGTAGTAAGGTTGTATTGTTTGCAGCTCACTTGGATGGCAATCAGTCTAGGGAGTCTGTAGAGTTGCCCAGTTACAGGACAAAGAAATATAAATACAATGCCAGATATATATTTATTGGATGCAGTACATGTATTTAATTCATGAAATATCACACTTATTCAGTACTCTTCCAATTCAATGAAAATTTATGTTTCTATGATATGCGGCTTAACTCTTCAATAGCTAAAATTCCATACAGTAATTGTGTACCAATTAAAATATACTTCTATATTCATACGTATATTGTCAAGAACTTACTTGAAATAGACTTACATTCCTTCTACCCAGAATTAAAAAAAATCATCAATACCTATCGCACAGGTTTTGTTTGACAATAAAAGATTTAATTATTAAGAACAGAAAATGTACATTGTTTGCTGATAGCCACATTTATATAACCTCAAGCTCTGAAAACATCTATTATCTTTTAAATTTAAAAGGAGCTGTCTATTAGTTAAAAGAGAGAAGTCAAATTTATAAGTGCTATGCAAACTTAAAACATTAAAGAAACACTAGTGCTGTGAAGATCTATATGAATATTAACTGTGAACTGTTCTGCATCTGTGTATTTCAGTCTCTTTTCTGCTTGAAGAAAGGATGTCCAGGTGGCTGCGGGTCTATGTGGGGACGACTAAAAAAAAAAAAGGCAGAAGGAATATGAAACAGATAAAAAAATTACAATGTACGACACGAATACAATATATATATATACAATATCTATAATAAAATACATGGTATTAGTCAAGCGTTTGTCCATAATCACTCCCATTATTTATTTTGTGTCTAATATACTTCTTAATATTTGTATGTCATTTCCTTATTGAGTATTTCCGTCACAAATGCATTAACATGAACGGTCGGTTCCAGTATAATAATATCAATTCAAAATGGCCACCAAATGTTTACATCCACCCACGTATTTTGCTAAGTTAGGTCTCGTTAGTTTGTCGCGGTCCTGATTCGGTTATCTAATTCTATTTAATGCGCTGTAGTGTTTTTCAGACGAATCTAGTTAAATATGGCGAAAATTAGGTGTTTTTGAGATTGAGTTGGGGGAGGCAATGGGGGTAGAGGTACAGCTGGTCAAACTCCTGGGAGGTCCACCCAGCGTTGTCAACGTTGGCCGAGATAACCCCGAATCACTAGTTGTGAGTAAGGAGGGGTTTGAGGAGGGTAATGGGTGGGGGGGGGGGGGGGTCTATAAAAGAGATGAGAAATTATTCTTCGGGAGGGTAAAAATGTGTGGATGCCCAGTTATCAATTATTTATATACCGATATTCGTGTCAATTAATAACATAATTAAATGTAGGATTAGCTTTTTAATATTATAATGCATCACAAAACGAGGTAACATTATTGTATACTGTTTTCATATAATATTCACTAGCTACTATCAAGGACTACATGCTGAAAAATACTTATACAATAACTGAATATGAATCATGAACCAGAATGCTCTTTATTGAATGAAGCAAATGTGAATGCCTTTATATTACATGTGTCAAGTGTTGATACCACTAACACACTTCCATTTCCCCCGTATCTACCTAACAGTTTATAATAAAGGCTCACATTATCCCTCACGTGATAGTGGCCTTGTAATATTCTGAATACTTTTAATAATAGCCTGTTGTATTGAATTATTCGAATTTGACTATGAAACCCTTGTGTTGTCATTTGTCTCTTGGTAGCAAAAATTATTTGCTCTGTATCTCTCATTTCTGTGGGCATGTAATATACTTATATGTATATAAGCAAGTACACACACATAACATAATATTTTTGGTGACAGAGGTTCTATTGGTTTTATCTGTCATGAGTTGCGAGAGAACTATATATATTCATAATTATTTAATCATTGTAATAGTTCCATCAAGTAATACATGGGATGCTCAGTTGAGGTTTCATCAAACATGTTAATAAAGAACCTGGCAACCATTTTCAACATTTCTTAAAATAAAACTTTATTGAAGGCGTGTTAAGGTCTGAAATTCTGTGTTTCCCATCATACAACACCTTCCCAATACTCATACGGTTGTATTTATTGCCATATTGGTCTTTACTGTCTTCTGCTTCAAGGTTGATATTAGTGTGACTTTCCATAATTATACACTCTACCACTACTCAAACCGTTGTATTTGATGCCGTGTTGGTCTTTATTGTCTTCTGCTACAAGGTTGATATTAGTGTGAATCTCTATATACACGTTGCCTTGTGAACTGACTGACTGCACCACCTTACACATCTTCAAGTCATCAACACTGCCAACATAATGGAGAGGGAAAATTTCCACACTCAGTCTTCAGTATCCTTACCAGTTTAGTGGTTTTCAACCAACTCATAATCCTCTTTGAGTATCAAAACTAATGTGGGTTAATAAGACTAGAGTCAACGTCAGTCTCTAATTAATGGGGAAAAAATACAGTTGACAAGCCTGTGGATGTGAGACACAATCTCCCTGGCCTCTGCTCTGCTCACTAGTATTATCTGCCAAAATAAACATGCTACCTAGAAACAGATGAAATACCGAGGGATTCATAGTAAATTACCAAACGGCACGTGTTCACTATATTCAATACAACAGGATATTATTAAAAGTATTCAAAATTACAAGGTTGCTATCACGTGATGGATTATGAAAGTCTTGATATTTGACACGAATATTATAAACTGTTAAGTAGATACGGTGGAAATGGAAGAGTGTTATTGGTATCAACACTTGACACATGTAATATAAACATTGGCTTCATTCATCATGATTCTTATTCAGTTATTGTGTAAGACATTTTTCAGCGTTTAGTGCTTGATGATAACCATTGAATATTATATGAAAACATTATACAATAATGTTACCTCAGTTGTTTATGTGTTACTTCATAATATCAAAAAGTTAATCCTACATTTAATTATGTTAATAATTGACACGAATATCGATACATAAATAATTGATAACTGGGCATCCACACATTTTTCACCTTCCGAAGAAGAAGAAGAAGAAGAATTTTAGGGCTTTATGCCTATCGACTCGTAATGGTCATTAAGGCAGTCAGTCTTATTACATCAACATATCTTCCCCCAGCCTTTTACAGCCGGGTACCTACTTACTGCTATAGGTGAACAGGGACATAGGGGCTTGGGAAAAATGTCCAACAATTCCACTGACCCGGGATCTCTCGCGTGCCAGGCGAGTGTGCTATCCATTACACCATCAGCACCCCTCCCGAAGAATAATTTCTCATCTCTTTTATAGGCCCCCCCCCCCATACCCTCCTCAAACCCCTCCTTACTTCTCCCTCCCACCAGTGAATGGTTCGAGCGAGCAGAGCTCACAACTAGTGATTCGGGGTTATCTCGGCCAACGTAGACAACGCTGGGTGGGCCTCACAGGAGTTTGACCAGCTGTACATATAAAAAAAGAATGAAAAAACAAAGATAATGTTATAAACCATTCGGTTTAGTAACAAATTGATGAGTAGTAAAATGAAATATGTAATTTACAGTATTTCAAGCCTTAATGTGTTCATAGAAGTGTATATAAATAGTGTATACACTGTATCTCATCGTGGCTAAGGGTCTCTAAAGCAATACATATATAGGTGCTTATAATAATGATAAGAAAACAAAACAAACATTACACATGCTTAATGCAAACGTGAGGTCGAAGTAAAAACTTCAGGTTATAATAAGTTAACAGTTATTATAATTGTATGACACCAACGTGTTCATCATTTACAGTGTGGTGCCTACAGACCCAGTTGGATTATGGGTTTGAATGCTTCGTGACGAGGACTTGTGGAGCTTTCACAAACTGATAAAGTCATGTAAACAATAACCAATGAATATCTGATTTCAAGTTTCCCTGTTTTAATTAGTAATAACAGTAGAGCTGATACAATATCCTCTAAATTTTGTGATTGGTTCACTAACACTGGCGTCTGAATGGCTGGCTAAGATGTTGACCTTCGATAAATAAATAATGGTAATAAATATTTTTGTCATATATTATATCGGATTGTATTTGCATACCAAATATCACTTTTATTTTTATTGTGGTCTTGTTAGCGCATTAACAGATTATGCAGCATCACACAGAATGATGGTGGTGGTGGTAAGATGGGAGTATAAAGGAATGCTGGCAAGGAGGAAGAGGAATGAGTGAAATGAATAAGGGAGGATGGAGTGGGGGAGAACATATGGAGTAGTTATTGGGTAATTAACATCTTACACTATAACTATTATCCTTTGGTAACCAGTTACACAATAAAAGTTTCTTAGAATATGTCGTGAATGATACAGGGTAACGATAAAGGATTTAGGCTACTTGAAATTTATTTCAACACTGAGTAGGTGGTGCATGGCTTGATATATTAGTCATCATAAACTGGTGTCGTGTTAATTGTATTAGTTAAAATATGTATTCATTTCAAATAATAAAGAATATCCCATGGAATGCAGCATCAGAGTTGAATTTAGATTACAGAAGAAAACATAATAAAGGCGACAGTCAGCTTTGTTCATTTATAATCTTTAGCTACTTGATCCAATAATTCTCTCCATCTCGATCACTGGTGAACTTTAGTAACCCCCTCTCACCAACCCAACCCCTCCTCTCCTACCACCTTCAAATGAGTGGTTCACATCCATGATCACAAGTGGTTCGGGATTCAAATTTATGAATGGCTCAACATTGGTAACGCTACGTGGTAAAGACTCCCACATTACCCCTATTTAACTCCGCCCACATTTCTCCACCCCCCCCCCCTCCACCTGTCAGTGATACCATATCCGCTGAGGCCCACACCAAGTCGATGGTGGAAAGACTGTGGACCATTGATCTGTCCGGAGCTATACATCTATATATAATACGATACAATATTGTCGACAGTACCTGAAGCGCAGCACACTTCCGTGTCAGCGTCGCAACCACATTCCGGTAGAGTGGGAAAACCATTGCAGATAAGATCCTTATTGATGCAATTTATATCAAAGGTACACGGAGGAGGCGCAACACAACACCTGAAAATAAAGAATGATTGGATAAATTATTCCCCCTTTGATATTTGATATTTGAGGCGCAACACAACACCTGAAAATAAAGAATGATTGGATAAATTATTCCCCCTTTGATTGATTGATGGATATTAGGCGCCGCAACATTGAGGTCCTATAGCACCAGAAAAAAGGTGATAGAGAGGTGTGACAGCAAACAGGAAGGAATTAAAAAGAAAAGAGAGATAGTTGAAGAACTGAAAGATGGGAACCATTTAGTCTGGTCTCTCACTGGTGACCTTCCTAGCATGGCAAACCCTCTCTCCCCGAAATCGGGGCAGAGCAGGGGTCGGAGCCCCCTCTAGTCCAGCTCGCCAAGTCTCAGAGACACACCTCGTTCTGACACTTCACCAAAAATCTCTCAATCCACTTTTCGCCTTTCCCCTTTTCCCTCTCTCATTCTTTCTGATGGTAATATTACCAGCTTTTAACCTGATGATGCTGAACTCTTCTCTCAAACTTTATACTCGAACCCAACTGTGGACAATTCTGACACAATTCCTCTATCTCTGTCACCTTCTGACTTACCTTTACCTGCCTGTTTACAAGTATAGGGGAACTTCAGCCAACCCTCCAACTACGGTCTCATTGCTCTGATATCTTGTTTATCAAAAGTTTTCGAGTAGAATAACCTTATTTGCAACTAGCCTCTCACAACTTTCTGTAGGATCGTTAATATGGTTTCCGTTAGGGCCGATTGACTTGTAAATTTTCTATTCTTGCTGTTTGATTCATGGTCATAATTGTTTTGGACTTTGTTGAATAATATGCTGTTATGCTACACATATCGGCCTAATAAGAGTCTTTTTAATAAAATCTGGGACAAAACTTTAATTTATAAGCTTTGTCCCAGATTTTTTTCTATCCTACCATCTCCACTTGTATGTATATTGGATGTCATTGCTTGCTGTTCTCTGGCTGGTGTTGTAGATGGTCACTGTTATGTTTATTAACAGTGATGTTTCTCAGAGTTCTGCCAGAGTCGTTATTCACAAAAAAATAATAGAGTTTGGACATGTTCGTATGTTTCCAATTCTGACCTCACCATAGTGTTTCAAACTCATTTCGAAGCAGTAAATGATTTTGCTAATCTATTTATATTATGTTATTATGATTTCGAAGTAGTGCTCTCTCCTAGTCCTTGCCATGATTAAACGTTAACGAATAAACTTTTAAGTTAAGAACGAACTTTGCTTTAGTGTATATCATCTGATTCAAACCAACTATTCCTATAGCTTCTCACTACATCATGTGACACACGTAACATCTGACTTATCCATAATCTCTGATTGGGGAAGAGGGACCTCATGATTTTCAATATTGCCACAATACAGTACTTTCCTCGAACACCTTGCTCAAATCTTCCTTTCTGTTTCTTTGAGTACTTCCTTTTTTTTTTTCAACATTGATTGAGATCAGTGCATAAATACACATGATGTAAAAGATTAACGATTGATTGATATTAGACGCCGCAACACGGTCATATAGCTCCGGAAGAAGATGAGACAGTAAGCTGGAAGGATATAGAAAGAAATGAGGGACAGTTGAAGAACTGAAAGGGAGTGGTTACGGCAAAAGAGTACCCACATTTCTTAAAGTATTGCCCATATCATTACAGGCAATACCCCCTACGGGAATAATGTAAAAGACTTTAGACTTCTCAGTAATAATAAATAGTTTTTTTTCTGAGATGACACAAAAATGTCTGAAGGGAGTCCAAATTATTACAGATATTGAGTACAGACACATGCCAATTAACTGAATTTGAGTGAAACAAATTAAAATTATATTTAGAGTAAAAGCTCAGAGAAGGGAATTAGTGTACAAAACGAAGTCAAACACAGATAAAAAAGCATACATTCCCCAACAGAGAAAAAACTAACCTTTATAGGTTCAAAGATATACTGTATACAGAATTAATTAAGGACGAAAAAGGAACTTTACAAACATATCTCCCTCAAGCATTCCTAAAATTAATAATGTATTCGTTAAGGGACCCTGCAATGTAGTAAGAAAATTGGAAATGAATGAGTCCTTCAAATATTGCAACGAAAAGCCAACTTTATGGAAGGTGCTTGTTTCATAGCATAGGTAGGAGGAGTCAGAAGCTTCCATTCCCATACTTGATCACAGGGTCCTTAACCCCTGCAGCCCGGGACCCCCCTCCCTGCATCAACATTTCTACCCTGCCGCTAGCGTCAAAATTCCTCAATTTTCCCTATATTCAGAATGCTCTCACTCTTAATCTGTATAGTGTACTGACTTCAATATTATTTCTTAAATACCTTCAACTCTTCCTCTATCGAATGGTATCATCTGGAGGGCTGTAAGATGTGTAGTTAGGGAGATATGGCGAGTTGAAGTGGATCATGTTTGCGCATGAATCAGCAGTGTGTCCGACTACACGTGAGATTAACTCGACTGCGGCTATAGTGTCCAGTTGCCCGCGAAACTCCCTTGTCTACTCACTCGTATTACTACTATTATGTATCGTATGTCATGATTACAACACTAAAAATAGTATGAACACTTGTAGGAATATATCATCGTGTAACTGTCACATAGAAAATGATGAACAAACTGATTTTTACCGTAGGAAACAAATATATTTACCATCACTCTCCCCCGCCTGGGCGTGTTTGTGGTGTTATTTTCTTATTACTACCATTATGTATCCTGTGTCATGATCTAAGTACTAAATAATAATTTGTAACCTTGTAGGAATATCATGGTGTCACTGTCACATATATATATTCACTACGGTATTGTTTTACGATCGTTAGAGCACAAATTCGGACAAGGGCAAATATTTAAAAATAGCCCAGCCATCATGGGGTCCCAGAATCTTCTGAGTGGATAGTGGATCAATATTCTGATTCTGTTTACTAGCCCGCTGACAAGAATAACCAGCCCTACATAGCCGTAAATGGCACTAAATAGCTATGACGGTCTGTCACGTCAGCTGGACTCAACCATATGACGGTCTATCACGTCAGCCGGTCTCTAAGGGTTAAGTAAAAAAACAAAAACAAAAATACATATAATATAATGAGGAATATACTGGAAACTAACGTGCAAGAAGAGCCAGTACCGCAGGGAATTGTTGAATCAGCTGTTTCAGCACCTACACATCCACCCATGGGTCTGCATTCGCCATTAGCGTCCATGCATTCTGTAGTGGTCTTACAGTCTGCAGGTATATGCCGAAAAAATATTTATGTATGGAACTCTTCATTTATGGAAAGTGACAGGCAGTAAACAGAGTAAAGTCTTTTACGAACACTAATAAGTATACAGTTTTGGTTGAAGGTTTGAATAGTCCAATTCACCAACAAAGTCATTCCAATGGAGGTATTATTGTGCATTTATTGAATGTCTTTAGGTATTCGAAGGACAACTGAATACTTATTATTGCTCGTATCTGTACTTACATGATTTTCAATGTAATTTGATTGAAATCCTTAAATATTCCAACATCAAAACAAAATAAACTCTGTAAAATAATCATTAATATAATACTATCACATTTAAAGTTTCCATATATCATGTTTATATTGTTTTAAAAAAATAATTGAAATTATACAAGATTCAATGACATTCCTTTCAAGAAGTCTTTTAAATCTGGCTATAAAATTATTATCTTTGCACCAAATCAGTCAATATAATAATCATATGTGTCTTTGTGTTGGAATTAACCACTGCTAGACTGTAACATCCTAACACAATACTTGTCATGTACTGTACAGCCATAATCAAATAACCACCAACACTTTCCTTCCATCATAGTAAATATTTTGGTAATAAAAAACAGCCACTCAAAATAATAACCGAGAGTGTTGTGGTGACGTAACTGATAGATTTTCACGATATATTTATGGAAATTGTCGGTGGTTATTTGATTGTAGCTGTACTATCCTGGTATCCATATCTTATTTGGTTAGAAAGCTTATTTTGGTGCCATTCGAAGGACAAGAAAATTCTGCTTATAATTACTTTTGGCCAAAATCTGGATATACCAGTAAGTTTTCGCACACATGGAATGGGAATATATATATCAAGCTCAATTAGTTTTTGTTTTCATATAAATATAATTAATTCGGTATTAGTCAAGCGTTTGTCCATAATCACTCCCATTTTTTTATGTCAAATATACTTCTAAATACAGGTATGTATGTATTTCCTTATTGAGTATTTCAGTCGCAAATGCATTAACATGAACTGTCGGTTCTAGTATAATAATATTACTTCAAGATGGCCACCAAATGTTTACATCCAGACCCGTATTTTGCCAAGGTTAGGTTTCGGTAGTTTGCCATGGTCCTGATTAGGTTAGGTTAGGTCAAGTGAGGTGTATCTAATTCTATTTAATGTGCTGTAATGTTTTTTCAGACGAATCTAGTTTAAATATGGCGAAAATGAGATGTTTCAAGATTGAGTTGGGTGAGGCAAGGGGGGGGGGGTGATATCTCCCAAAACATTAATTTGCGACGGTTGTAAACAATGAATTCGTTCAAAACACACCATAAAACATTACATTCTGAAAGCCTCGAGTTGAAAGCAGATTATGGACAAAGGCTTGACTATTACCATTAATTCTAGTAGTGAAAATAAATATTTATGTGAATAGCTTTTACAACTAGTATGTAATAATAATGATAGAATATTAAATCACCAAAATATTTTTTACCATTTAGATATTTGAACAATAAATTGGAGAACATGTAAAAGTAAATATGGTCGCCACGGGATATTATTGAAGTTTGGGAATGAAAATAACACAGATCATCAGTTCTACATATTCACAAAGTTTTAGCTTGTCAATTTAAATATATTTATTATATTGTACTATATATAGATTGACTTGTGTAACCATTATCTCTGAAAAAGTTCGTTTGAATACTTACTTATACAACACTTGCAGTCACGTTTCCACATGCATTTCATATCAATTAAGCCATCACATGTCTCCGGTGCAGAATCAGGATAGTAGCATGTAGCGCCTAATTCAGAACACGAACAACTCCAACAAGTTTTCCAGTTTAGCAGACCTCGTACATCCACGTCCTTGGTGAGACACCAACACGTTTTCACAAAAAAAAAAAAAAAAAAAAAAAAAAAAAAAATATATATATATATATATATATATATATATATATATATATATATATATATATATATATATATATATATATATATATATATATATATATATATATATATATATATATATATATATATATATATATATATAATAATAATGCATGTGAAAACTTTGTCAGGAAATGTTACTTTATATGTGATAATTATGAGAATCTGGTCTAAGACTAATTGAAACATTATTCATTTTGCTTTTAGATTATTAGATTATTTCAAACAACGAGCTCGTAAACGGTCATGAATAGTTTTCTAGTTGTGGAGATGTTTGTGTAAAGAATATGTGGATACAATAGTTAAAAGTTAGTTGTTGTTCCTTGCAATCAACTAGAGGATACTAGACTATTACTATTGTAAATGTTTGTTTATTTAACAAGTGCATGAAGTAAAAAGAATATAAAGAATTCATACATTATTTACACACATTATAAACTAGTGTGGAAAGATTTCTTCGTTATAGCAGGTAGTTGTCAAGTAATGTATACATCATTATCCTTATCATTATCATCATCAACAAGGTGTCATGCACCACAATTACCTGTTTACCATGAATAATGATAGAGTAAGAGGCATTTTAATAATCTGGCGGACATATTGGTTTGCCATTTTGGATTTTGTAATCATGCAACCATTTAAAAAAAAATTAGGTACAGCTACAATCAAATAACCACCGACAATTTCCTTCCTTGGTGCAAATAAATCAGTATAATATCAAAATATAATCATACAACACCTTATGTCAACTCAACCCCCTCAGTTATTATTATGAGGTGCTGCAAAATCACGTGTTGTTTTTTATTACCAAGATATTTACTATGATGGAAGGAAAGTGTCAGCGGATATTTGATTGTGGCAGCCCGCTTCGCTGATCCAACCAAACTTGAAGTGATTAGGTACAGCCACAATCATATATGGTTTTGCAGCACCTCATGAAAATAATTGAGGGAGTTGAGTTGACGTAAGTTGTTGTATGATTATATCTTAACATGATACTGATTTATTTGAATGATGGAAGGAAAGTGTCTGTGGTTATTTGATTGTGGTTGTACAGTGTCAGTAGGAGGAGTAACAACAATCAATGTTCAAGCTGTTGTTGTTTTTGTTATTTGTATTTCAACATGGTTTACATACAGGGTTTTTTGGTCAATTCTTTACCAGTCGTATTTTCTTTATTTTCTTAAGTTTTGTTTTGGTAAGCTGATGTCGTACTGAAATAAACTGTATATAACATAAACAGCATAAACTTTTCTGTGTTTTGGTCAAACTTTTATTGAAAATCTTCAGTTTACACAAAATCTCTATCTAGATGTTCTCTGCCTTTCCAACACGTGAAAGTACAACTTAGAGCTGCCCATGTGTGAAGACTGAATTTTCAGAGAGATCAAGCCCTATAGATGTCATAATTTGACCTTGGCTATTTTTAATAGTCATTCCAAATGACCACTTCAGAGGGTATTGTAATGTTAAGTTTGTATGTACACCAAAAACCTTTCCTGGGTCTTGCCCTTTTAGAATAATTATACAGTATATGGTTTGTACGGTCTATTTTTTTTACTTTGGGAAACAAATGCACACAGACAATATATATATATATATATATATATATATATATATATATATATATATATATATATATATATATATATATATATATATAAATGATAATATCTACACATTGAGATTTGTAGATTCATTATTTCTCATTATTTAAAAGGAAGCAGTTATATTATACAATCCAAAACACCGAGATAAACATATGTTACAAATTAGGCGAATGCTTAAGAAACAAAGTGTCCTGATGGTTATATAATAAAATCTGACCTCAAGACCAGACAAGCTTATTTCAAGCAAAAACCACCAACCATTGACAAAACGGATTAAATTTGTATATTTCTCTTACACTTCAGATTTAAACAATGAGTAGATTGGTATTGTGTGTCATATAGTCTGGACTTTAAAATTACCCTTTAATCTATTTCACTGTAAATTCTTTATGAATAAAAATAAACCTATTATTTAATTAATCCAAAGTAGGAGTACACCAAATCCCTTGTGATGATTGTGATCAAGTATATATTAGTGAATATATATTGAAAATGCATATAATTTCTTTACCGTAAAAAAAAGTCAATGTATTTCTGTGCGCATATAACATACACTGATAAGTTGTAACTTTAAGGTATTCAACTAGTAAATGTTGTTGGAGTGAACTGACCTTGGCAGTACCTAGTACCAGGAGGATGGCAGTGAGGAGCAGTGTAAACATTGTGAGTCTTGATAATCCTTGTTTTCCTTAATAATGCCTGCAACCAAAGAAACAAATGATTAACATTGCATAATAAATACAGGATATATATATATATATATATATATATATATATATATATATATATATATATATATATATATATATATATATATATATATATATATATATATATATATATATATATATATATATATATATATATATATATATATATATATATATATATATATATATTATCAAAATGATTTTTAAACTCAAATGTTCCGAGCTATTACTGTGAATGCTTTGACTAGGGGTCGATTCCACAGTGGTGTTAGCTTCCTTGCCAACAACACTTGTAAGGCTTTATTTTTTTTCCAAAAGTTGAGCTCCACATTCACAAAATATATCAAACATTTAGATAATGATGATCACTGCACCGTTTATTCACCAAATGCATTCAATAATTCGGCCATAATTAAGTCATTTACACAGCTGAGATTATTTCGTTGGATTGCTTATAAACCACTAACAACGACTGTGGAATCAACCCTAAGTTATGGTTAAAATGAAGCTGAAGAATGGACGAATGTTTCATTCCGTGTCCAGACTTTTGTTGGGAATTTTGGTGTTGAGACAGTTTATTCTGTCCTTAAAGGGGATATTCTATTGTTGGTGAATTGGAAGGTCTCTAATTCATCCAAACAATGACACGAAACAGATTCTGTATTAGTACCACTGAGGGCGTATGTTTTCTGACATAGTTAGGAGGAATCAGCAGCCTTCCCATTATTAACCAACAAGTGAATCTGTCCGTATTAATTAAAACATTGGATGGTTCTCAGAGAAACACTAAGAAGCATATTACAAGTCACTGACTTGGACTAAAACTCAGATTACAATGTCTCATTTCATTCAACAATTGTAACAAAACAAAAAATCTGATAATAAGATTAGAAATGTAATAATTACCTACTGTTTATTCTACTATTGGTACATTCCTTCAAAGTATGCCCAGAAAAAAGAACAGATTAAGGGCCCTGTGATCGTATATTAGAACTGAAGGCTTCTGATTCCTTCACACTATGCCACAAAACATATAGGTGGTGTTTCGTGGCATTATTCGAAGCACTTATTTACCTCCAATTTCCTGACTACATCACTGGGTTCCTTAACAAAAATAATAGTGGCCTGGTGCTTGAAAGAGTTTGAATGGATCAGTTGCTCAACATTTACCAACATTACTATTCTCTTAATATCCTTGAAATCTGATAATAAAATTAGATGTGTAATCATTGCTACTGTATATACCATTGACGCCATTACATTTCTATTCTACTATTGGTACATTTCTTTAAAGTTTGCCCAGAAACAGGGACAGATTAAGGGCCCTGTGATCGTGTATTAGAATTGAAAGGCTTCCACATAGGTGGTGTTTCGTGGCATTATTATTTTGAAGGACTTATTTACTTCCTATTTCTTGACTACATCACTGGGTCTCTTAACAAAACTAATGGTGGCCTGGTGCTTGAAAGTGTTAGAAGGAATCAGTTGTCCCAGATTTACCGACACTACTATCTTCTTAATATCCTTGAAATCTTCATTTGACTGTTCCCTGCTGCAAAACTTTTATCTCTTCATATCTAAATAAGTTTTCCAGAACACACACACTATCTCTCTCTCTCTCTCTCTCTCTCTCTCTCTCTCTCTCTCTCTCTCTCTCTCTCTCTCTCTCTCTCTCTCTCTCTCTCTCTCTCTCTCTCTCTCTCTCTCTCTCTCTCTCTCTCTCTCTCTCTCTCTCTCTCTCTCTCTCTCTCTCTCTCTCTCTCTCTCTCCTAATGATGATTACTAATATTCGCATCAATGTAAGTTGTTCATGTCACTTGATAACGCTCTGTTGAACCAAATCTAAACATTGCCATTTCCAAACCTTTCTTTAACCTTCTTTACATTACTGTACTTTCCATGCATCACATCCACTTTACACTGAATTACATCGTTGCTAGTTTGAAGGGAAATAACCGCCATTTAAGGAGAAATTGTGTTATTAAAAGCTAAATAAGCAACAATTCTTCCTCCATATTCATATTTTTGGTTTCAGGTCCATAGGTTTAAAGTTAACGAAGATAATAATAATTAGGTTAAGTTTGGTTAGATAAGTCTTTAGTTTGTAACAGCATATGACACTGTTCCTGTGATTATGTATGACCATTGTTGTTCGTATTTTTTCGTATCATTTAACACTTTTCCTTCT
This sequence comes from Petrolisthes manimaculis, assembly GCA_034508575.1. NCBI lineage: Eukaryota > Metazoa > Arthropoda > Malacostraca > Decapoda > Porcellanidae > Petrolisthes > Petrolisthes manimaculis. Next base: position 477,361 of record JAWZYT010000628.1, on the reverse strand, counting down.
TGCTGGAAGTTTGCTCTGATCCAACCAGTTCCGAAAAAAGGAGACCGTTCCCAACCCTCCAACTATCGCCCTATTGCTCTGACCTCATGTCTATCTAAAGTCTTTGAATCTATTCTTAACCTCAAAATTCATAAGCACCTTATTTGTCATGACCTTCTTTCAGATCGCCAGTATGGTTTCCGTCAGGGACGATCTACTGGCGATCTTCTATCCCTCCTCTCTGATTCATGGTCATCCTCCTTTCGGAACTTTGGTGAAACTTTTACTGTTGCCCTCGACATATCCAAAGCTTTTGATAGAGTCTGGCACAAAGCTTTAATCTCCAAACTGCCCTCATTCGGTTTCTATCCCTCTCTCTGCACCTTTATCTCTGATTTCCTTTCTGACCGTTCTATAGCTGCTGTTGTAGACGGTCACTGTTCTTCTTCCAAGTCTATCAATAATGGTGTTCCTCAGGGTTCTGTTCTATCACCCACCCTCTTTCTTTTGTTCATTAATGACCTTCTTAACTGTACCTCTTCCCCTATCCACTCCTATGCTGATGATTCCACCCTACACTACTCCACTCATTTTGACAACAGTCCATCCCAGCAGCTCCTCTTCACATCACGTGATGATGCAGTAGCACGCCTGACCTCTGATCTTTCCCTCATCTCTAATTGGGGCAGAGAGAACCTTGTTGTTTTCAATGCCTCAAAAACACAGTTCCTTCATCTTTCAACTCGTACTAATCTTCCTGATGTCTATCCCCTCTCCTTTAACGATACACAACTTGACCTTTCCTCTTCTCTTAATATTCTTGGAGTCTCTTTCTCTCATAATCTCTCCTGGAGAGATCACATTACCTCTCTTACTAAAATCGCCTCAAAGAAGTTAGGTGTGCTGCGCAGATTCCGTGAATACTTCACCCCTACACAGTTACTGTCTCTGTACAGGGGTCTCATCCGCCCCTGTATGGAGTATGGCTCTCATGTGTGAGGGGGATCAACCTTCACAACACTACTGGACTAGGTGGAATCAAAGTCCTTTCGTCTCATCAACTCTCCTCCTCTTACTGATTCACTACAACCTCTCTCTCTTCGCCGCAGTGTTGCATCACTTTCTCTCTTCTATCGCTATTACACTGGACATTGCTCCTCTGAACTCTCTCAATGTATGCTTCCTCCCCTCAGGAGAACATACAACACTCGTCAAGCCTCTCGTTCTCACCCCTTTTCTGTCCAACTCCCTCATGCAAGAGTTAACCGGTACTCTCAGTCTTTCATATACACAACTGGTCAACTCTGGAACACTCTACCTTCATCCATCTTTCCACCTTACTACGACTTATGTACCTTCAAACGCAATGTGTCAGGGCATCTCGAACGAAATTGGACATGATTTTGGACCACTCTCTCACTGTACTATGTAGATGAGGAAGGTAAGCGGGCCTGTGGGCTTTGTCCTCATCTTTGTTAATATAAAAAAAAAAAAAAAAAAAAAAATGTGTAGGTAAAGATGGTTATTATCTCGGAGTTCATTTCCCATTGATTCCAACATCTTCGCCACGGGGGGGGGGGGGAGGGACTCCATGGGTTCTACTTTCAGCGATTTACATTTCTTGGTGAAATGTTACCAGTCCACACTTAAATAACTACATATATAAAACATATATATACTCACCGTGTCGATATCTTGCTATAATTATGTTCTCTCATATTCATTATTACCTTCCTGTTTACTGTACTGGAAAACTACTTTCTCTTATCACACACCTTTCAATATATTGACACCAATATAATAATTGAAATGAAATAACATCTACTGTTTCACCTCCATTTCTCCTATGTTCGCTTACAACAAAAACAAACAATATATATATATATATATATATATTAAAGGGATGTTCTTCTGTTTGTTAATTAGAAGGTCTCTGATTCCTTCAAACTATACCACCAAACAGATCCCTTATTAGTACCATTGAGGAAGGCTGTTTTCTGGCATAATAAGGGGGAATCAGCAGCTTTACAAGTTACCGACATGAGAATCTTTCCTTAACGATAGCAGAAATGAAATCAAGTCTAAGTAGTCGTGTTACTCAACAAATTGGAGGGCTATAACCAAACACAGACCTAAAAGGCAATGTGATGGAGATTATCACTAAGGCAAGGCAATTTCACTATTATTATTATTAGTAGTAGTAATAATCAGTGAACAGGCTGGAAGAGAATAAAATTATTCATAGATCCGAAGACCCCAGACTGCGACCACGATCACGGAAAGTTATATTAAAAAAAAAAAAACTAATCTAACCGACAGAGCCAACGATTAGCACGAGTCTTAAAGCCGCTAACTCCTACACCCTCAAAAACAGAATCAGCTAACCCATTCCATGTTGCAGTTAAACTAGGTATGAATGATCTTTTAAACTGAGACGTCCTACACACTGGACTACTTAGCACGTTACGATGGGCCGAGGCTGCACCACGAGTGACACGACCACCAGCTACAAATGGTGCAGGAAGCATCTCATTCAAAGGATGCAGGCGGTTAGACCAGATCTTGTAGTACATACAAAGCGCCGACACACTACGCCTGTACTCAAGATCACAGATTCTACCCGGCCCCTCCCGCAATAAATTCTGCACATCTAACCACTCTATCCAACAACACTAAGTGACAAGTAGCAGCCGATCCCCATACTGGAGAACAATATTCAAGAATAGGGAGCACAAAACATTTGAAACACCGGACCAACAAATTACGATCACCAAAGACTCGCCAAACTCTACGCATAATACCAATCTTCTGGGAGACCGATTTAGCGAGAAAACGTAATTGCTTCTCAAATGTAAATTTAGAATCAAAGTGAACACCAAGAATAAGAAGATCACTGGATTCAACCAAGTTCACTCCACTTAACACCAAGTTAGGGAACCCAGGCAACAATGTACGACTCCTTGACACAATCATAGTCTTAGTCTTATTAGCATTTAATTTCGTGCCCCACATCACACACCAATCACTGATCCTCTGCTGTGTACGTGAAGCCAACTATGTATACTTATCAATCAACACCTGTTCAAAACACACACATGTATACCTGGTGAAGGCCAAACTCATCGACACGTGCTATATGACGTTGGCAGTAACTGGTCCGTCCGCCATCTTGGACGAAACATGTGATGTGCTGTAAGATGGATTGATAGTGCCGATTTCACAGTGGTTTGCTTTGGTTTGTAAGCACCATAACAAAAGAAACTCAACTGTGTAAATGACTTGAGTGAATTATTTGATGAAATTGATGACTCCACTATAAAACTATCGTAATAATGGAACTACTTGACAGATTTTGTGGATATGGATACTGAGTTTGTTGGATATAATTAAGACTGATAAGTGTGGTTAGGGAGGATCATAACAAACCAAAGCCATTGTGGAATCGGCCTATATTGTTGATGGAAACAGGGATATTGCTACATGGGAGGCTAATAACTCCATCAAAGGGACACTGTGATGTAGTCAGAACATTGAATATTAGGGAGTCCTTCAAACACAGCTACCAAACATCACCTATATGGAAAGAGTGTGTTTCGTGGCATAGTCAAGAGGAATCAGAAGTCTCCAATTTTCATACTCTATCACAGGGTTTTGTAATCAGACTGAGAAAAGTGCATGTGTATGCAATAATTTGATTAAAGATATCGAAAGAAAGAGAGCTCATAGATGTAAATCATAAATGTACAGCTGTTGAAAGCGAACAGCGAAGAGCATTTGAAATAAAGTCGCAGTAGGATAATTATGATGTCAGGAGTGTAGATTTATTTTATTAAGTTAACATTAGAATGACCATATTGGGTGATAATTGCAAACGGTTTTAGTAACCTTATCAAACCTAACCTAACCTATCTAGGGGTTGAGACAATATACAGATGATAATAATTATAATGCGTGAGTGTGTGTCCAGATGATAGTTGAACAGAGATGAAATATATACATATGTGTATGTTTGTGTGTGTTAGTTTAATTAAACTGAGGAAAATGCATGTGTATGCAGAATTTAATTAAATATATCGAAAGAGAGAGAACTCGTAGATGTAAATCATAAATGTACTGCTGTTGAAAGCGAACAGAGAGAGGAGAGAGAAAATTATATAAAAGGAGGAATAGTAAGAAAATGAATTAATAGTATAAATAGAGAGAAATTGGAATGGAAGAAGGACTGGAGAGAATCTTGAATAGAAGGAGAAATAGAAAGGAATAACTGAAAAAGATATATAAAAAATAATGGAAGAAAGATTATAGAGTAAACAGAATGAAAGGAGCAATAGGGAGAAAATGAAAAAAAAAAGAGGAATAGAGAAATAATTGAATAGTAGGAAGTAAAGAGAAAAAATGGAATTATAGGAAGGATAGAAGGAAAATAGAATAGGATGAAGAATAGAGAAAAAATGGAATAAGAGTAATAGAAAGAAAATGGAATAAAATTAATAATAGGGAGAAATTGGAATTACAACATTAATAGAAAATAGAATAAAAATAGAAATAGAGAAAATTGAAATATACGTAGGAAAAGTGAGAAAATGGAATAAAAATAGTAATGAAGAGAATATTAAAATAATTGAGGAAAATAGAACTAATCAAATAAAAGGATAAATAAAGAGAAAATGGGATAAAAGGAAGAATAAAAGAAAATTAAAAAAAGGAGAAATACATAGAAAATGGAATAAAAGGAGAAATGAGGAATTGAGAATATTTTTTAATTTGATGGACAGACAACACATTAGATAGACAGAGAGATAGATAGATATATAATAGATACATTATTGACTAAATAATTGATTAGATAAACATACAATACATTAGATAGATAGATAAATAGTTTCATAAACTATACTAAATAGATATACAGGCAATTTACAACAAACAGTGACTGACTCGTTTTTTTTTATTTTTTTATATATATACACACACACATACACCATTAATACACACACACAGAACTACTCACCATTAACACACACACACATACTCAGCTACTCACCAGTAACACACGCTATTCACTGTTAACACACACATACACAGACACACAACTACTAACTATTAACATACACTCACACAAAGCTACTCACCTTTAACACTCACACAGCTATTGATTATTATTAACACACAGACACACACACACACACAAGAGCAACTACACACTAATAACACATATACACACAAACAGAACTAGGGCCTACTCACTATAAACATATACACAGGAATAAGTATCATCTTCTAATTTATTAAATGCAGCTATTAACTTACTATTCAAAACAATATTATTATAATTTATGTAAACGTGAAAACATTAGTCAGTAATATGTTTTAGTTATCTATATATGTATTGAAACTTATGTCCACGACTGTACAATGACTTTATAATGTTATCTTGGTTAAGAGGAGGAAATACTTTAGATACATTGGAGTCCCTTGATTCCTCCAAATTATGCTAGGAAACAGTACCAAGTTAACAAAAATAATAGTGGCCTGTTGCTTGGAGTAGTCTGGAGGAATAATTTATTCCATTTATACCAACACTGTATCTCCCCCTTAATTTAGTAATAATAAAAGAAAGTAGATATTAAGGGGAGATTCTTTTATTGGTGAATTGGAATGTTCCGATTCTTCCAAACTATACCATGAATTGTTTTTCTATTAGTACCATTGAGGGCATATGTTTTCTGGCTTAGTTAGGAGGAATCAGTAGCCTTTCAATTTGCCAACAATAGAATCTCCCCATAATTAAACAACATTAATTTGTATTTCTGGAAAAGCAGAAAATGGGTATATATGATCTCTTCCATTAATTCTTACCTTCCTATTTACTGAACTGGATAACTACCTACTACTATTGCCCAGAGAGGCTGACTTTATTCTCTGTGAATACTAGCCATACCCCACAGGGCTAGAATATTGATTGTTGTTGGATCTGGTCACTTTCCAGTGGATTTGAGGAGATCTGACCACATGGATTAAAATTCCACGTGTTGTGAGTGAACCTCTTTTTTTTTCACTGTTGTGTGGACCTCCGACCTCCAGCACACGAAGGTGTTATATCCCCTTGCATGCAGCAGTCTACACCAGGGTTGGATCAAATACAATTGTATTTGTATTTGACTTGTATTTAAATACAATTTTAATGTATTTGTATTTATATTTTAGCATCTAGAGAAATAAATATTTTGTATTTGTATTTGTATCATGACACCCAGAAAAAAAGTTTTTTGTATTTATATTTGATATTTCGAGTCCAAATCATTTGAGGACGATATGCAGAGAGAGAGAGAGAGAAAGAGAGTCAGACTATGACGGGTCAAGTCGCGTATGAGTATCATCCCTGTCGCACTCCCAGCCACACTGGCTGTTGCTGGTGGTGTGAGTCTGAATTAGGTACTTTCAGTTTATTGACAACACTGACAACCTCAAGTTGTAGCGAAGAGGGTGGACAATTTACAATAATTCAATTGTGCCATAGCTGAGGTAATTAAGGTGTGTGTGTGTGTTCATTCTCTTTACAGTTCTAATTTTCAATTACTGCCGTACACACGGCAGAAGGTAGAATGTAGATGTAAACTTGTGTGAAAAAATGTTTTATTTTTTGCATATTTTCAAGAGTATTTTTATTTGTATCCTTAAAATCTGGAATAGGAATATTTGTATTTGTATTTTTATTTTCAGATTTGGGATTAAAAGTGTTTGTATTTGTATTTATATTTTTGGAATCCCAAACGAAAGTATTTGTCTTTGTATTTATATTTTTAGAATCCCAAACGAAAGTATTTGTATTTATATTTGACTTGTAAAAAGTCAGTATTTGATCCAACCCTGGTCTACACTCCCTCCCCCTTTATGGTCCCTTCAGTACTGGTCTCATTATTAATATTATTATTAGTTGTATCATTATTATTATTATTATTATTATTATTATTATTATTATTATTTGCTGAGGAGCATTTGAAATAAAATCGCATTAGGATATGATGTGAGGAGTGTAGCTTTATTTTATTAAGTTAACATCAGGATGATTATTGCAAACCGTCATTGCATTAAGGAACCATGTGATGTAGTCAGAAAATGGGAGTTATACGAGTCCTTCAAATATTGCCACAAAACATCGTCTATGTGGAAGGAGCATGTTTCGTGGCATAGATAGGAGGAATCAGAAGCCTCCAGTTCTCATACACGATCACAAGGTTCATAACCATATTTAAAACTGTTATACAATTATGAAAATGCTCTCAGATTTATACATTATATTTCTCCATAATTAAGGAATTGAGTGCATGTCTCAGTACAAGTCCCTAAGACAAAATAGTAGTTGGAAAAACTTAGAACCAATGCTTGCTGTAAGCACAACCTTTATTTGTTCCCCTTTGGCATTTGAAGTTCAGGCCTTAGGAGAGAGAAAGAGAGAGACTAGATGATACCTTAGCAGTATCCCGAGAGATATATATAAATAGTACAAGTGATTATAGTAATAATTATACAACAGTAGTTTTAAAATGTTTTGACAGGAAATCAGCAAAATATACTGAGGGAAGAATATAAACTTAAAAAGGTTACTTAAATATAATTGCTTTATTACCAGATGATATCAGCTGTATTTGATATATTTAACATATTTAATATATCAGAACAGTAAAAGTTTGACTTAAGATTCGAATAGAGAACGACCATGAATCAGGAAGGAGTGATAGAAGACAACCGGTAGAACGTCAGTAAATGAGGACAGTTCATTATGATGGTACAGAAGAATGAGTAAAGTTTGGTGTAAGACCTTTGAGTTTCAGTCAAGAATATATTAGAATTTTTTCGATAGATAAGGTATCAAAACAATGGAGTGATAGTTAATGAGTGGAAGTAATATTGTGTATGCTTATGAACAGGTAGGAAGAGAGGCACAGGTGGATAGACTGTTTCTTGGCAGGGAATCGGCAAATACAGAAAGAAAATTCTTTATAATGTCAGGGGAATTCCTACCAGAAACTGAGTGTCAAGGTCAGAGAAGGCAGAAAGTACTTTCTTTGAATATATTATTCAGATGGCAAGTACAAGTAGGTCAGAGGGTCAGAGATGGAGGAATAGTGCTGAATTAGTCACGAGCGGAATCTGAGACAAAGGTTTAAGGTGATATTTTCTTGTTGGTAAATTGGAGGTTTCTGATTCCTCCTGACCATGCCATGAAACAAGCTCAGTCTATATAAGTATAGGGTTACGTGGCATTGTTTGAAGGACTCGCTGATCTCTAATTTTCTGACTACAGCACAGAATCCCTTAAGAAAAAAGTTCAGCTTTATCAGATAAAGAGATAGTAACATTTTCATCAGGAAGATGAGAGAAAGGAAAGTAGATGAAATAAAAGTGTCTAGAAAATTATTTGAAAAATGACCAAAAAGAAGTTAACATTAATTACACTGGAACGTAGTATTACCAACTGTATACTGGCTCAACCCCGTCAAGGTAATACCAACTGTATACTGGCTCAACTCCATCAAGGCTCTCAGTGGTGGGTGTCAAATAAGTTTATAATGACGCTTGGGCTGTAGTGACAAAACTAACCATGGGATATCCGTAAAATAAATCTCATTGCTTTTAACAGTTCTTTCTACTGTAACCAACCCATCTTAACCAACCTTACATTACCTAACCTAACTCTAGGTCGAGCCAGTATACAATTGGTAATAATGCGTGTGGGACAGATACGTAATTATGTACAGTTATAAGCAGATGACTCGTGGCCACCCCATCCATCCAACAACATCATAGAGTTTCGAAAACAGTTAAATCTACATAGTGATAAATATTCATTGGATTTGTTTCATCCAAATAAACGAATGAATTTCTGTCCAGGTCATAATGCCACTGTTACCAGTTGTTGGTGGACGAGGTGGCCTAGATTTATCTGTGTGTAAGGGTACATACATGTGTGTGTGTGTGTGTGTGTGTGTGTGTGTGTGTGTGTTTGCAGACCAGGTGTGATGGATTGATTGAACTGAGAATTTTTTGTGTGTCTGTGTGTGTTTACAATCAGGTGTGTTGGATTAATTAAACTGAGAAATGTTTGTGTGTGTGTATACAGAAACGTATCAGAAAAAAGTGTGAACTTTACATATAACAGATTAAAATGTGCAAGTGTTGAAAGAGATCGCTGATCACATCCAGAGGAAAGAGAGAAAATTGAATAAAAGGAGGAATAGTGAGCATATAAGATGGAAAGAGTAATAGTAAGAAACTGAAGTGATATAAGGAAAAACAGAAATTGAATTAAAAGGGGGAAGAGATAAAAATGGAATAAAAAAGGAATATAGGAAAAAGGGAATGAAGAGTAGAAAAGAGAAAATATCAAGTATAAAAATAAACAGGGAGAAAAATAAGGAATGAAAGGTGGAATAGAGATAAAATGGAATGAATGGAGAAAGAGAAACAATGGAAAATAAAAATATATAGATGAACCGGAATAAGAAATAGAATAAATGGAATAAAAGGAAGGAGTAATAAAGATAAAATTGGCTAAAAGAAGAAATATAGAGAAAATGGAATAAAAGAAGTAATAATGAGAAAACAGAATAAATAGAACAGAGGTAAAATAGAATAAAAAGAGTAATACTGAGAAAATGGAATAACAGGAGTAAAGAGTAAATGGAATAAAGAAAAATAAAGAGAACATTAAATAAAAAAAGGAATAGAATATCAGAAGAAAAGATAAAGTAGTGAATTATGAGTAATAAATACATAATATATAAATGTCCATCACACACACACACACACACACGTACACTTCTCCACATACACACACACAGACACACACAGACTCCACACACGTACATTTCTCCACATACATAACAATACACACACACACACAGACACCACTCACGTACTGAACACTTCTCCACATACACACACACAGACACACACAGACTCCACACACGTACATTTCTCCACATACATAACAATACACACACACACACAGACACCACTCACGTACTGAACACTTCTCCACATACACACACACGCCACACACATACATTTCTCTACATACATTATCAATACACACACACAAACACCACACATATACAGTTGCCCACACAGGAATCTTGTAAGCCTCGCTACTTGTGAGATACCTACAACAGGAAGGAAAGCCAAGCTACAGGTATTGTACTGTCGGCTTTGGGAATTCGTAAACATCACTGTTACATCAAGGGTTCGTAACAACTGGATAATTTAAGTACTTCAATTTCCTAACACTAAACTAACTTTTCTTGTAATGTTATTTGTCTAATAGTCGAATCAGTCATCAGTTAAAAGATTCCTAAGGGTGGTTATACACTCGTGGCAGGCACCACAAACACACACACACACATATACCCTACATTCGAACACAGCCTCTATATGTGTACTGGGGAGGTGGGGGGGATGAATAAATATCAGGCAATTCTAAGCTTTCTGCTCCTCACACTCTGGTCAGAAATTATGTATCACAAGTGTACAGTACGTCAGCAACAGGCTGGGAGTTTAGGCTGCTGATTGACCGGCTTTTATTAGTGCCGCCGAGGCTGTATACAATATACAGAGTGTATATAATAATGCTCCTCGATCTTACGATTCGTGCGGTTAATTAAGGAGGAAATTCGGTATTGGTTAATTTGGAGCTACAGAATCCTCCAAACTATTTCAAGCAACATAACACCATTATTTTTGCTATTCTGGTCCTGTTTCCTAGCATACTGGCTAGCACAGTGGTAGAGTCTGTGGCTGCAATCCTAAAGCCCAGCGTTCGATCCTTGCTCGGGACACGTTAAAAATGCCATTGATGCCAGAGGTTACCACCCCTGTGAGCAGGGGGTGGGTGGGTTTGAGTCAGCTGTTTGAGGTCTTCCTGCTTAGTCAGCCATAGCCGAAGCTGACTCGGGTCTCAGGTGGGTGGAGAGGTCGCTGGGCCATGCATGACAGGGACCATCCTTGTGATGTGTGCTATAATTGTATTTTATACACACTGTGTGTGCTAAACTCTGTCCCAGTGACTGCCACTCGCTGGCACCTTTAATAACCTTTAATACTTTCGAGAAATCAAGGCACTCCAATGTAGCAAAAGGCGAATTATCCCCTTTATTAAATAAAGTAATTAAGATGTAGGATATAAAATTAAAAATAAGTATTCTGGCATACCGTATCACATTTAAATGTTTTCTTTCACCCATGTCTACAGTCACTACAGCTATACCGTGTAGTGCTTGAGGGGAACGATTGGGATGAAGAGGCCTATGTTTGTACCGATTGCAGTTTTAATTGTTAAAACAGTGAATCTTTTTAAACATTGCTGTGTTCTACCTTTTGTTTTTAGGTACTGTACAGTAAATGTGATTTATTGCGTATTTATCGTGAGGACAGTATAGGTTCCCATTCTTGAGTTGCCATGGCCGACAGGTTCAAGACCACTGCATTAGTACAAGAAAGGTGGTTCGGCAAACACGGATGAAATAGAAGGAAAATATGGAAAACTTTGCTAAAACTGAGGGAGCGATTGATATCTCTGCTTACCAGTTGGTGTGCGAGTAGTAGGAAGAGTGAACTGCGCGTGTGTGACTTTGATGAGTGCTCACAAGAAATTAACTCCTGAAATACGGACCCGTTGTCAAGGTGGCATCAAGAAGGAAACACCTGTTATTGAAATCCTTGGTAGTGAACTAAGATAGCGTGCAGTGAACATCGGTCGTTTAGCCATGTAAGCAACAGCTGCCATGTTCACGGATGATTTGTAATTATAAACTGTAATGCGCATTTACATTACAGATGTTTCAATCAATAGTAAAATTAAACATGAACATATTAATCTCTGTAACTGTTCGTTGGTTTACATCTCTGTCACCCTTTCCCCTCGCCCTACACTACAGGGTCTTCCAGGCCTAGGACGGTTTCTTTCATCATTATATCTCATAAAATCTCTCTCTCTCTCTCTCTCTCTCTCTCTCTCTCTCTCTCTCTCTCTCTCTCTCTCTCTCTCTCTCTCTGTGTGTGTGTGTGTGTGGGTTGATATTTCGAGCTGCCAACAGGTGTATATGATCTGAAAAAATAATGACTTGTGAACATGTTACATGATGGATGGAAGAAGCACAGGTGTTTGGAGAACTGGGCCAGATTCAATCCAAGTGCACCTGTTGATCTGTACATAAATTTAAATATTGAATATTTTATTTACGTGAACATGTTTACGTGTATTATATGCATGTTGTATATTACACATTTCCTAAACCAGCCAAAATATGACTGATTTACCTTTAGTTCGAACGATAAAGCTCATAATTTATCCTCATCCATCCATCTGTTATTCAGTCGTTCGAATCATACGTGATTTAGTTATACTCCGGTTGACAGAGAGAATAACATTTTATACACCATCATACCGTCGGAGAACAGTGAATCTGAACATACAATAAGTGGCGACCCCTGTTAAGGACCCTGTGATGTAGTCAGAAAATTGGAGGTAAACGAGGCCTTCAAATATTACCACGAAACACCACCTACACGGAAGGAGCTCGTTTCGTGGCATAGTCAGGAGGAAACAGAAGCCACCAATTTTCTTATACGATCACCGGGTGCTTAACCATTCTCATCCTGAAAATTCATGAATGGAAGGGTAACGCTTGACATGTCATCATATAATTGGAGAAGATTTTGAGAATTAATTTGCTACGTAGTGTACAGTCGGCGGTAGAAGTCCTTTCGCCTCACCTGCTTCACCGAGACGCGCAGTGTTCATGGACTCGAGAAATAGGCATGTTTTCTACACCTAATAATCTCGAGTCTATGAACATCGCGTGCCTCGGTGATGCAAGTGAGACGACAGGACTATTGCTGGTGACTGTACATAATAGACACTACTCTTTGTCATATAAGTTATTCCCGAAAGAGTATGCGACATGGTCCCTATAACGGTGAGTAGGTGAGCAAAATTTAATCTTTAGAAAGAAGATGATTTTGGGCTTTATGTCTATCGACTCATGGTTGTGTGAGGCGGTATGACCCTGGCTGTTGCGCCGCCAGATGCCTCGTTGCATCAGAAAATCAATCAATCGAGACTCATGGTTGTTGATTGATTGATTGATAATAGGCGCCGCAACAGCGAAGTCATATAGCGCCAGAAAACGGTGATAGAGAGGTGAGACAGCAAGCAGGAAGGAAATAGAAAGAAAAGAGGGACAGTTGAAGAACTAAAAGCTAGTGGTTGTGGCCGAAGGGGCGCCAAAACCCTTAATATCAACTCATGATGTTGGTACATATCTTCCCCCAGCCTACAAGGTTGCTGCAATACTTGCTCTTACTGCCGGGTACCTACTTACTTGATTATGGGCTGATAACAGATCCTACCCTTAATTAAAATAGTTTGACAAAAATATGTTTTATTTGTTTCACATCTGCATATTATTTGTTATATTTAACATCCCAGATAATAATGGGTTTGTCGTAGAATAAATATGAATATTCATAGTGAACGGCATTGCTATCTGGGGTTTATTGCGCTCAGTATAATAGAAGTTCCGTAATGAAACATGTCTGTATGAGTTGCCTAATAGCACATAAAAAAATCGGGGATAATGATGGTAAGGTCATAATATTGCAACTGTGCCACATCATGAGCACATCGGGGGAGGTGCGTTTGTCCCTCATGTCTTTCCGGTTAGCATAGTAACACTTTCAAACCTTTTACAGTCGGCAAAAAAAGTAATGGAACCACCCCTCCATTAATTTTAGAATTTTTATCACGGTAGGGTTGGTACGCCTGCTAAGTGTTCCTGTACAGGGACAATAATACACTATTTCATAACACATATTATAACTGTTATTAATACGTAAGAAAGTGGAGGGAGAGTGAAGGAGAGTAAGTGGAAGGCAGAAAAGAATTGTGAGAGTGGTGGGAGAGTAAGGGGAGGAAAGAGAAGAGTAGTGAGAGTGGAGGGAGAGTGAGAGAAAGATCGGGAGAACAGTGAGAGTGGGGGGAGAGAGGGAGAAAGATCGAGATCGGAAGAGTAGTGAAAGTGGAGGGAGAGTGAGAGTGGAGGGAGAGTGAGAGGAAGACAGAAAAGAATAATGAGAGTGAAAGGAGAGTGGAGTGAGAGGAAGACAGAAAGAATAGTGAGAGTGAAGTGAGTGGAGTGAGAGTGAAGTGAGAGTGAAGTTAGTGGAGTGAGAGTGAAGTGAGAGTGGAGTGAGTGAAATGAGTGAAGTGAGAGTGAAGTGAAAGTGAAGTGAGAGGAGTGAGAGTGAACTGAGAGTGGAGTGAGAGTGAAGTGAGACTGAAGTGAAAGTGAAGTGAGAGGGAAGTGAGAGTGAAGTGAGTGGAGTGAGAGTGAAGTGAGAGTGGAGTGAGTAAAGTGAGAATGAAGTGAGAGGAGTGAGAGTGAAGTGAGAGTGGAGTGAGAGTGAAGTGAGAGTGGAGTGAGAGTGAAGTGAGAGTGAAATGAGAGTGAAGTGAGAGGAGTGAGAGTGAAGTGAGAGGAGTGATAGTGAAGTGAGAGGAGTGAGAGTGAAGTGAGAGGAGTGAGAGTGAAGAGAGAGGAGTGAGAGTGAAGTGAGAGGAGTGAGAGAGGAGTGAGAGTGAAGTGAGAGGAGTGAGAGTGAAGTCAGAGGAGTGAGAGAGGAGTGAAAGGAAGACACAAAGAATAGTGAGAGTGGATTGAGAGTGAGAGGAAGACAGGAAAGAGTAGTGAGAGTGAAGGAAGAGTGAGAAAAAGACAGGAAAAATTAGTGAGAGTAAAGGGAGAGTGAGAGGTTAAGGGTGCATACACACCAAGCGAGTCGCGTCAAGTCGCGTCACGTCAAGTCAGTGTACGTCAATTGGTGCGAGTCAAAACACAAAATCTCCGTTCACACCTACAGCGTCAGCCCAAGTCAAGTCATTACTCTGTTTACTCAGTGGTTTGCCAGATTTCAAGAACAATGGACCCATTTTCATTTGGTGAGGCAGGTAGCTGTTCTGTTAAGGCTTTGTCGTCGTTGTAGACGTAAGATAACCCGAATCTAGATGCATGAACTGAACACCAAAAGGCCAGATTTTGGAAACTTCAGTCATTTATTCCCAGACTTGCTGAACCATCCAGAAAAATTCTACGACTCATTTAAGATGACTAGTGAAAACTTCAAGAAGGTGGTGGACTTGTCAGGATCTTCCCTAAAGCAAAGGAACACTAATTACAGACATGCTGTTGGGGTTGAAGAAATAATGACAATTCTTTTAAGGTAAGAAATATCTTATCGAAAATTCCAACAATAATTATGTGTGTAGGGCAATAATGAATAAAAGTAACATGGTAATAGTTCATTTATTCTTGCTGGTAAGTGAAAATGCAACTGATAAACAAGAAATTCACCACCGTAGACTCGCTGTGACTGACACAAAAATGGGTCTGGCGCCATCGGTGACTCGACGCGACGAGACGCGACGAGACGCGACGCATCCGGTGTGAACGGCTTTGCCTTACATCCATATGATTTAATGTTAACTGCGGGTGGCGAATAATGACGCATCGTGACGTACACTGACTTGATGTGACGCGACTCGACGCGACTCGCTTGGTGTGAATGCACCCTAAAGGTTAAAGGTGCCAGCGAGTGGCAGTCACTGGGACAGAGTGTAGCACACACTGTGTGTATGAAACACAATATAGCACACATCACAAGGATGAGTGGCCCAGCGACCTCTCCACCCACATGAGACCCGAGTCAGCTTCGGCTATGGCTGACTAAGCAGGAAGACCTCAGACAGCTGACTCAAACCCCCCACCCCCTGCTCACAGGGGTGGTAACCACTGGCATCAGTGGTATTTTTAACAGTGTCCCGAGCAAGGATCGAACGCTGGGCCACGGAATTGCAGCCACATACTTTACCACTGTGCTAGCCAGAGGCTAATTCTGACATCATAAATGGATTCCTGGACCCCAAAAACATATATTTAGACACCAAGAACACATTTCTAGGTTGTATATGAGCAAATATAAGCCATATTATGGTTTCGCGGGAGCCCGATGGCGGCCATCTTGGATTTTTGCCTCTGGCGGAGTTAGCCCACATTTTTGCGAGAAGTCCCCGGCTCATTTTGTTCAGCCTCCTCAAATCATCTAAAATCAACCTTCAAACCATGATACTGGGAAATTGGTCACGGATTCTATGGTAGGGTCCTCTACTATATTAGAGAAGGACTTGTGTGGTGTTAGAATGAGAGTAAGTATTATCGCCAGTGGAACAGGCTTACCAACTCTACATAGCACTGGCAATAGGGGTGGTTCCATTACTTTTTTTGCCGACTGTACATGCACGAGCTCGTCTAGGTTAGGTTAGGTTAGGTCCTGGTTTGGTTAGGTTAGGTTATTTCAGGGTCATTTGTAGTTAAATTAGATGGGAAAGAGAATGAGAATATTTCCAATTTTATCCCATGGTTGGTTCTATCGTTATAACCCAAGCGTTATTCTCCTTCCAAACTCTAGATTCTGGCCCAGGAGTAAGTGGTGCCAGCGTGTACAGTTGGACACATGAATGGGTGGTACAGCCCAAGTGAAAAATGGTCAATTTCTCCCAATATCAAGTTCCTTTGTGCTAAATAAGAGACTTCAAGGGCAGAAGTCAGTATTGAGGATGGTAATAAAAAGCAAGTACCAGATAACTGACACTGGTTACTCAAATTGGACAAGTATCTTTCACCTGGGCTGTAAAGTCATGGTCTAATGTACTGCAACCTGGTGAATAAAAGCGAGCTATTTGAGTTAATTTTATGAACCAAAATTGCACACACCAACAGCTATAGTTTCGGATCATTTTTCGAAGCCATCTCATTGGAAGATGTTGCAGTACAGTCGGCGGCAGAAGTCGTGTCGCCACACCTGCTTCACCGAGATAGGCAGTGTTTATGGACTCGAGAAATACACACGTTTTCTACACCTAATAATCTCGAGTCTATGAACATCGCGTGCCTCGGTGAAGCAAGTGAGGCGACAGGACTTTTGCCGCCGACTGTACATTAGACCATGACTTTACCACCCATACATGTGTCCAACATGCGTATTTCTCGAAGCAGGTAAGGCGACACGACTTCTGCCGCCGACTGTACATGCTTGTTGTATAAATCATATAACTTACGTACTGTACGTACTATCGTGGACAATAATATCGCGCCCTTCTTCAGACTGAGAGACTTGATTTGAGCTGGTAACACTGTTGATCTCCCCCCCCCCCTCTCTCTCTCTCTCCAATCACCCGGGACTTGCAAGAGAGAGCCGGAATAAGGCATGACTTTAGATGACATGGGATCAAGTGTTACCAGCTCCAACCTATAGTGTCTCAGTCAGGAGGGGCGCGATATTTTTGTCCATGACTGTACAGCCGGGAACATAAATTTGCATCCATCTCAAGTATTAATATTGCTAAAATAACCAGATAGTTGCATTCTTAACCAGTTTTTCTTCAAACATCATACGTAATTTACTATATGAGAACTATAAATGTCATCTCTGCATTAAAATTGTATTACAACATCACCTTAGCTAATACATACGCAGGTGGAAATGAAGCGAACTTATGCTGCCGACAGTACTTTACTAAACACTGATAATCCTCAGTTTATCAGGGCCGGTAGTATTCATTAATTTTCTCAAAAGTTTGCACAAGGCTACTCAATTCGTTTTAATGTTTTTGGTTCATTTTGAAGCAGTGGACTATTTAATTGCTCTTGGAGTACTGTACTGTACACTCGTGATACATAATTTCCGACCAGAGTGTGAGGAGCAGAAAGCTTCGGATCGCCTGGTATTGTTCATTTTCCCACCCAGTACACATAATATAGAGGCTGAGTTCGAATGCAGGGTATATAATTATATGTAATGCCTGTCGTTCGTCTCTGGTCAGGGATTACGTATCATGAGTGGACGAGTCTATATCATGATTACAAAGCTGTGTCTGATTCTAGTCATTGCTATGAATGAACATTAAATTGACCAAAAACAATTAGTTACGGAGTTAACATTACAGTTATATACTTGTATATATCATTATAATATTGTTGGTGCGCTCCCTCGTGTAACAGTCTGAGCAGAAGGAGGAATGCTACCTTGTTCTTCTTGTTTTCTATTTATATTTTTCAATCGTTGATGAAGCATTTTCTGCTAATCAAACCACTAACCAAACAATACGATATCAGTAGTTTCCGTTCATTGTAATATATATATATATATATATATATATATATATATATATATATATATATATATATATATATATATATATATATATATATATATATATATATATATATATATATATATACAAAACATTCATGGAACTCAAACTATATCCCAATACAAATTTCTCACGTCGCAGATAAATTGTGAATACTTACGAGAGGATTGAAGAATTGGGATATGAACCTCCCCACCGCCTGCAGCTGCCGAGATTAAAATTTTAATTTTTAATTTTAATATTGATAAATATTCAATATTTAAATTTATGTACAGATCAACAGGTGCACTTGGATTGAATCTGGCCCAGTTCTCCAAACACCTGTGCTTCTTCCATCCATCATGTAACATGTTCACAAGTCATTATTTTTTCAGATCATATACACCTGTTGGCAGCTCGAAATATCAACCCACACACACACACACACAGAGAGAGAGAGAGAGAGAGAGAGAGAGAGAGAGAGAGAGAGAGAGAGAGAGAGAGAGAGAGAGAGAGAGAGAGAGAGAGAGAGAGAGAGAGATTTTATGAGATATAATGATGAAAGAAACCGTCCTAGGCCTGGAAGACCCTGTAGTGTAGGGCGAGGGGAAAGGGTGACAGAGATGTAAACCAACGAACAGTTACAGAGATTAATATGTTCATGTTAATTTTACTATTGATTGAAACATCTGTAATGTAAATGCGCATTACAGTTTATAATTACAAATCATCCGTGAACATGGCAGCTGTTGCTTACATGGCTAAACGACCGATGTTCACTGCACGCTATCTTAGTTCACTACCAAGGATTTCAATAACAGGTGTTTCCTTCTTGATGCCACCTTGACAACGGGTCCGTATTTCAGGAGTTAATTTCTTGTGAGCACTCATCAAAGTCACACACGCGCAGTTCACTCTTCCTACTACTCGCACACCAACTGGTAAGCAGAGATATCAATCGCTCCCTCAGTTTTAGCAAAGTTTTCCATATTTTCCTTCTATTTCATCCGTGTTTGCCGAACCACCTTTCTTGTACTAATGCAGTGGTCTTGAACCTGTCGGCCATGGCAACTCAAGAATGGGAACCTATACTGTCCTCACGATAAATACGCAATAAATCACATTTACTGTACAGTACCTAAAAACAAAAGGTAGAACACAGCAATGTTTAAAAAGATTCACTGTTTTAACAATTAAAACTGCAATCGGTACAAACATAGGCCTCTTCATCCCAATCGTTCCCCTCAAGCACTACACGGTATAGCTGTAGTGACTGTAGACATGGGTGAAAGAAAACATTTAAATGTGATACGGTATGCCAGAATACTTATTTTTTAATTTTATATCCTACATCTTAATTACTTTATTTAATAAAGGGGATAATTCGCCTTTTGCTACATTGGAGTGCCTTGATTTCTCGAAAGTATTAAAGGTTATTAAAGGTGCCAGCGAGTGGCAGTCACTGGGACAGAGTTTAGCACACACAGTGTGTATAAAATACAATTATAGCACACATCACAAGGATGGTCCCTGTCATGCATGGCCCAGCGACCTCTCCACCCACCTGAGACCCGAGTCAGCTTCGGCTATGGCTGACTAAGCAGGAAGACCTCAAACAGCGGACTCAAACCCACCCACCCCCTGCTCACAGGGGTGGTAACCTCTGGCATCAATGGCATTTTTAACGTGTCCCGAGCAAGGATCGAACGCTGGGCTACAGGATTGCAGCCACAGACTCTACCACTGTGCTAGCCAGTATGCTAGGAAACAGGACCAGAATAGCAAAAATAATGGTGTTATGTTGCTTGAAATAGTTTGGAGGATTCTGTAGCTCCAAATTAACCAATACCGAATTTCCTCCTTAATTAACCGCACGAATCGTAAGATCGAGGAGCATTATTATATACACTCTGTATATTGTATACAGCCTCGGCGGCACTAATAAAAGCCGGTCAATCAGCAGCCTAAACTCCCAGCCTGTTGCTGACGTACTGTACACTTGTGATACATAATTCCTGACCAGAGTGTGAGGAGCAGAAAGCTTAGAATTGCCTGATATTTATTCATCCCCCCCACCTCCCCAGTACACATATAGAGGCTGTGTTCGAATGTAGGGTATATGTGTGTGTGTGTGTTTGTGGTGCCTGCCACGAGTGTATAACCACCCTTAGGAATCTTTTAACTGATGACTGATTCGACTATTAGACAAATAACATTACAAGAAAAGTTAGTTTAGTGTTAGGAAATTGAAGTACTTAAATTATCCAGTTGTTACGAACCCTTGATGTAACAGTGATGTTTACGAATTCCCAAAGCCGACAGTACAATACCTGTAGCTTGGCTTTCCTTCCTGTTGTAGGTATCTCACAAGTAGCGAGGCTTACAAGATTCCTGTGTGGGCAACTGTATATGTGTGGTGTTTGTGTGTGTGTATTGATAATGTATGTAGAGAAATGTATGTGTGTGGCGTGTGTGTGTATGTGGAGAAGTGTTCAGTACGTGAGTGGTGTCTGTGTGTGTGTGTGTATTGTTATGTATGTGGAGAAATGTACGTGTGTGGAGTCTGTGTGTGTCTGTGTGTGTGTATGTGGAGAAGTGTTCAGTACGTGAGTGGTGTCTGTGTGTGTGTATTGTTATGTATGTGGAGAAATGTACGTGTGTGTGTGTGTGTGTGTCTGTGTGTGTGTATGTGGAGAAGTGTACGTGTGTGTGTGTGTGTGTATTGTTATGTATGTGGAGAAGTGTACGTGTGTGTGTGTGTGTATTGTTATGTATGTGGAGAAATGTACGTGTGTGTGTGTGTGTGTGTGTGTGTGTGTGTGTATGTGGAGAAGTGTACGTGTGTGTGTGTGTGTGTGTGTGTGTGTGTGTGTGTGTGTGTGTGGTGTGATGGACATTTATATATTATGTATTTATTACTCATAATTCACTACTTTCTCTTTGCTTCTGATATTCTATTCCTTTTTTTATTTAATGTTCTCTTTATTTTTCTTTATTCCATTTACTCTTTACTCCTGTTATTCCATTTTCTCAGTATTACTCTTTTTATTCTATTTTACCTCTGTTCTATTTATTCTGTTTTCTCATTATTACTTCTTTTATTCCATTTTCTCTATATTTCTTCTTTTAGCCAATTTTATCTCTATTACTCCTTCCTTTTATTCCATTTATTCTATTTCTTATTCCGGTTCATCTATATATTTTTATTTTCCATTGTTTCTCTTTCTCCATTTATTCCATTTTATCTCTATTCCACCTTTCATTCCTTATTTTTCTCCCTGTTTATCTTTATATTTGATATTTTCTCTTTTCTACTCTTCATTCCCTTTTTCCTATATTCCTTTTTTATTCCATTTTTATCTCTTCCCCCTTTTAATTCAATTTCTGTTTTTCCTTATATCACTTCAGTTTCTTACTATTACTCTTTCCATCTTATATGCTCACTATTCCTCCTTTTATTCAATTTTCTCTCTTTCCTCTGGATGTGATCAGCGATCTCTTTCAACACTTGCACATTTTAATCTGTTATATGTAAAGTTCACACTTTTTTCTGATACGTTTCTGTATACACACACACAAACATTTCTCAGTTTAATTAATCCAACACACCTGATTGTAAACACACACAGACACACAAAAAATTCTCAGTTCAATCAATCCATTACACCTGGTCTGCAAACACACACACACACACACACACACACACACACACACACACACACACACACATGTATGTACCCTTACACACAGATAAATCTAGGCCACCTCGTCCACCAACAACTGGTAACAGTGGCATTATGACCTGGACAGAAATTCATTCGTTTATTTGGGTGAAACAAATCCAATGAATATTTATCACTATGTAGAGTTAACTGTTTTCGAAACTCTATGATGTTGTTGGATGGATGGGGTGGCCACGAGTCATCTGCTTATAACTGTACATAATTACGTATCTGTCCCACACGCATTATTACCAATTGTATACTGGCTCGACCTAGAGTTAGGTTAGGTAATGTAAGGTTGGTTAAGATCTGAATATATTCAAACAAAGTACTTTCTGCCTTCTCTGACTTTGACACTCAGTTTCTGGTAGGAATTCCCCTGACATTATAAAGAATTTTCTTTCTGTATTTGCCGATTCCCTGCCAAGAAACAGTCTATCCACCTGTGCCTCTCTTCCTACCTGTTCATAAGCATACACAATATTACTTCCACTCATTAACTATCACTCCATTGTTTTGATACCTTATCTATCGAAAAAATTCTAATATATTCTTGACTGAAACTCAAACTTTACTCATTCTTCTGTACCATCATAATGAACTGTCCTCATTTACTGACGTTCTACCGGTGGTCTTCTATCACTCCTTCCTGATTCATGGTCTTTCTCTATTCGAATCTTAAGTCAAACTTTTACTGTTCTGATATATTAAATATGTTAAATATATCAAATACAGCTGATATCATCTGGTAATAAAGCAATTATATTTAAGTAACCTTTTTAAGTTTATATTCTTCCCTCAGTATATTTTGCTGATTTCCTGTCAAAACATTTTAAAACTACTGTTGTATAATTATTACTATAATCACTTGTTGTACTATTTATATATATCTCTGGATACTGCTAAGGTATCATCTATTAGTTTTCTGAAGCACCCTAATGACAGGTCCAGGATAATTATTCATTAATTAATCCTGTACCTCTATGTACTCAGATACTGTACTCTGTCTATCTGCCCTGTGTACTATACTGTAATTGTGTACAAATTATATACACTGTACACTGTCTCTCCTATGAACTGTACTGTAATTAAATACTGTACTCATACTAACCAATATACAATGTACAGTTGAGCAAGTAAAAAGTGCAAGAAAAATAGGAGTGTATATGGCAATATATTTCAGTTCTTTGTAATATAGTCTGGTATTTTTATCAATGAATCACTAACACTTCAGATCCGATGTAAAGTGGAACGTGACTGACTGAAATTCTATGTGGTAGCCTCATGTGGCCATATACACTCTTATTTTACTTGTACATTGTACTTGTTCAACTGTACTTTGTCTCACCTTATAGGAATTGTATTTAGAATGGCTGCATAATATTACACCATGTACAGCCGGCAGCATAAATTCGCGTCCATCTCACCAATGAAATAATGCTAATTTGACCAAATAGTTGCATTCTATTCTAACAACATGTGTAATTTACCATATGAGAAGTGTATCGGTCCTCTCTGCATTCAAACAGTGTCACAACATCATACATACGTAGGTGGAAATGAAGTGAACTTATGCTGCCACTGTACAGTTATCAAAAAAGGTATTGCGACAAATCTTGATAGAACTTTAACCATAGTAATATTTGAAGGAACTATAAGATGGAAATATACATATCCTTGTGTAATACATACTTATATTCCCTACTTAATGTTGTATCAATAGTTGTAATACCTCTTTTGGCCACTGTACATAATATATACCTCACAAAATGCATTTACAGTGGAATAACTAATATGGTGTTAATATTTTGATAAAATTAATAAATTTATATAGTGATGAAATACACCAATTTATACTACGGAGAAAACAGAAAAAGAGTATGAAAATGAACATGATAAAAACTAGTATTATACTCAAACTGCTTAGTTAAGTGTGTGTGTCCGTGTGTGTGTGTGTGTGAGTGTGTATCCGTGTGTGTGTATCCGTGTGTGTGTGTATCCGTGTGTGTGTGTAGGAGTGTGTATCCGTGTGTGCGTATGTGTGTATCTGTGTGTGTATGTGTGTGTGAATGTGTATCCGTGTGTGTGTGTGTGTGTATCGTGGGTGTGTGTGTGGGAATGTTTATCCGTGTGTGTGTGTGAATGTGTATCCGTGTGTGTGTGTGTGTGTGTGAGTGTGTATCCGTGTGTGTAATAATAATAAAGATAGTGATAATTAACGGTTTCAGTCAGAGACTGAAAATATACATAGGGGAAAATTACATTAATATTAATTCTAAGTTCTATTGGCTACAATTTGGGGACATACAGTACTAGTTAAGTGTTTATCTTTCGCACTAAAGTGTAAATAGTGCTATGGCGATAGCGGTCAGTGCGAGGGGCTCTGAGCGGCACCAGTTTGTTCTGGTGTCAGGTGGCCCTGGCTGGTGGGGGGGCTTTAGGTGGTAATAGCTGACGGTGGCGTGGGTTGCATAACAAGCCTTCCCCGAACTTGCTTAGGGCTTGTTCATACATGGCTGTCAGCCTGAGCAGACTCAGGGTGGTGAGGGCATTATTGTAGCTGGTGTAGGCAGGGCCCAGTATGACTCTACATGCCCTCTTCTGTACTTTCTCAAGCTGTTGTTGTTGAGTTTTATTCAGAGATGAAGACCACACTGGGGAAGCATATAGCAGGGAGGGTAATATGAAGGTGTTATAGACTGTCTTCAAATCCCCTGCTGGAGTCCCCAGAGACCTGAGTCTGCACAGCATGTATAGCTTGTATGAGGCTACCTTGACCATCCTAGCTACATGTTGCTTCCATGATAATTGATCATCCACAGTGATGCCGAGAAGTTTGAAGGAGTGGATGACTTGGAGTGGATGAGGGCCAATTGTGAGCTGGGGGGGCGGCACAGCTGTAGATGAGGTGCAGACGTGCATCACCACGGTCTTGGTGTGGTTGATAGAGTACAGTACATACACACACACACACTGTACACACACACACTCACACATACACATACACTCACACATACACACACACACATACACATACCCCTACCGTACACACACACACACACACACACACACACTAGGTAAGCTAAGGCTTGGGGTGGGGGGTTTTGGGGGTGCGGGAATAGGTGGTGGTGGTAGTAGTGGAGGTGGTAGTGGTTGATGTAGTGGTGGTGGTAGTGGTAGTGGTGGTAGTAGTGGTGATGGTAGTAGTGGTAGTGGTTGATGTAGTAGTTGTTGTGGAGGTGGTAGTAGTTGATGTAGTAGTGGTTGATGTAGTAGTGGTGGTAGTGGAGTTTATATTTGTTACATATCAGTGTTGTATTATTATATTCTTTGTTTATTTAGAAATCTGTGATCGTGTATGAAAATTCCACTGCCCGAAGGGCGGTGGAAGGGCGGCCATAGGCCGCCAGCCCTCCGCAGTAGAGACCCTATATAGAGAGACTGGACACCGCCATCTTTGTTTTTTTTTATCTAGTTTTCCGCGATACCTCTCAAGTTTGTATAGGAAAATGTATAACATGCCAGATACTACCAGTTAGTAATCTATTGTTGACATTCGTGGGCAAAATATTGACGAAAGTTGCATTCTTTCCATATACAGCTATATATTTTTTAATTCTATAAGATCCCTGAAGTTATAAATACTATTATACGTCATGTATGCGTTATTTAAAGCACATAATAGGACGTGACGAGTTGCCAGACGACGCTACTAAACCAAGGCGGACAAGGCGGTTGACTGAAAGACGATCAGTGTTGCCAGGTGCAGGGAAATTTCTGTTTTAGGGAGTATTGAAGTCCACACACGGAGATTATAATTAAAGATTGTTCAAGAGTATAAACAGGGAATTTTCTATCAGACGAAATACCAAAGAGTAAACAGGGTATCAGAGTAAACAGGGAATAAATGAGGTAAAAAGGGAAATTCTGATGTTGAAGTTATAGGGAAATTTCGTCTAGCACTGCCAAGCAGACCTGGCAACACTGAAGACAACACCCGGGGTACCTGTAACAGCAAGAGCAAGAGCAAGACCAAACATGGCGGCCTATATATTCAGCCAATCAGCGAGCAGCACAAAATTTAGGTGTCCAGTCTCTCTATATAGGGTCTCTACTCCGCAGGAGCTAAAGGCGGAGCCAGCTAGTATATATATATATATATATATATATATATATATATATATATATCCTGTATTTATTATGCAATGTTAATCATTTGTTTCTTTGGTTGCAGGCATTATTAAGGAAAACAAAGATTATCAAGACTCACAATGTTTACACTGCTCCTCACTGCCATCCTCCTGGTACTAGGTACTGCCAAGGTCAGTTCACTCCAACAACATTTACTAGTTGAATACCTTAAAGTTACAACTTATCAGTGTATGTTATATGCGCACAGAAATACATTGACTTTTTTTTACGGTAAAGAAATTATATGCATTTTCAATATATATTCACTAATATATATTCGATCACAATCATCACAAGGGATTTGGTGTACTCCTACTTTGGATTAATTAAATAATAGTTTTATTTTTATTCATAAAGAATTTACAGTGAAATAGATTAAAGGGTTATTTTAAAGTCCAGACTATATGACACACAATACCAATCTACTCATTGTTTAAATCTGAAGTGTAAGAGAAATATACAAATTTAATCCGTTTTGTCAATGGTTGGTGGTTTTTGCTTGAAATAAGCTTGTCTGGTCTTGAGGTCAGATTTTATTATATAACCATCAGGACACTTTGTTTCTTAAGCATTCGCCTAATTTGTAACATATGTTTATCTCGGTGTTTTGGATTGTATAATATAACTGCTTCCTTTTAAATAATGAGAAATAATGAATCTACAAATCTCAATGTGTAGATATTATCATTTATATATATATATATATATATATATATATATATATATATATATATATATATATATATATATATATATATATATATATATATATATATATATATATATATATATATATATATATATATATATATATATATATTGTCTGTGTGCATTTGTTTCCCAAAGTAAAAAAAATAGACCGTACAAACCATATACTGTATAATTATTCTAAAAGGGCAAGACCCAGGAAAGGTTTTTGGTGTACATACAAACTTAACATTACAATACCCTCTGAAGTGGTCATTTGGAATGACTATTAAAAATAGCCAAGGTCAAATTATGACATCTATAGGGCTTGATCTCTCTGAAAATTCAGTCTTCACACATGGGCAGCTCTAAGTTGTACTTTCACGTGTTGGAAAGGCAGAGAACATCTATATAGAGATTTTGTGTAAACTGAAAATTTTCAATGAAAGTTTGACCCAAACACAGAAAAGTTTATGCTGTTTATGTTATATACAGTTTTTTTCAGTACGACATCAGCTTACCAAAACATAACTTAAGAAAATAAAGAAAATACGACTGGTAAAGAATTGACCAAAAAACCCTGTATGTAAACCATGTTGAAATACAAATAACAAAAACAACAACAGCTTGAACATTGATTGTTGTTACTCCTCCTACTGACACTGTACAACCACAATCAAATAACCACAGACACTTTCCTTCCATCATTCAAATAAATCAGTATCATGTTAAGATATAATCATACAACAACTTACGTCAACTCAACTCCCTCAATTATTTTCATGAGGTGCTGCAAAACCATATATGATTGTACCTAATCACTTCAAGTTTGGTTGGATCAGCGAAGCGGGCTGCCACAATCAAATATCCGCTGACACTTTCCTTCCATCATAGTAAATATCTTGGTAATAAAGAACAACACGTGATTTTGCAGCATCTCATAATAATAACTGAGGGGGTTGAGTTGACATAAGGTGTTGTATGATTATATTTTGATATTATACTGATTTATTTGCACCAAGGAAGGAAATTGTCGGTGGTTATTTGATTGTAGCTGTACCTAATTTTTTTTAAATGGTTGCATGATTACAAAATCCAAAATGGCAAACCAATATGTCCGCCAGATTATTAAAATGCCTCTTACTCTATCATTATTCATGGTAAACAGATAATTGTGGTGCATGACACCTTGTTGATGATGATAATTATAAGGATAATGATGTATACATTACTTGACAACTACCTGCTATAACGAAGAAATCTTTCCACACTAGTTTATAATGTGTGTAAATAATGTATGAATTCTTTATATTCTTTTTACTTCATGCACTTGTTAAATAAACAAACATTCACAATAGTAATAGTCTAGTATCCTCTAGTTGATTGCAAGGAACAACAACTAACTTTTAACTATTGTATCCACATATTCTTTACACAAACATCTCCACAACTAGAAAACTATTCATGACCGTTTACGAGCTCGTTGTTTGAAATAATCTAATAATCTAAAAGCAAAATGAATAATGTTTCAATTAGTCTTAGACCAGATTCTCATAATTATCACGTATAAAGTAACATTTTCTGACAATTTTTTCACATGCATTATTAATATTATTATTTTTTTTTTTTTTTTTTTTTTTTTTGTGAAAACGTGTTGGTGTCTCACCAAGGACGTGGATGTGCGAGGTCTGCTAAACTGGAAAACTTGTTGGAGTTGTTCGTGTTCTGAATTAGGCGCTACATGCTACTATCCTGATTCTGCACCGGAGACATGTGATGGCTTAATTGATATGAAATGCATGTGGAAACGTGACTGCAAGTGTTGTATAAGTAAGTATTCAAACGAACTTTTTCAGAGATAATGGTTACACAAGTCAATCTATATATAGTACAATATAATAAATATATTTAAATTGACAAGCTAAAACTTTGTGAATATGTAGAACTGATGATCTGTGTTATTTTCATTCCCAAACTTCAATAATATCCCGTGTCGACTGTAGTATTAAACTCTGCCTTTTCTCTAGGCTTTATTCGTCACAAATCTTGTACAGTGATCCTGTAACGTTGGTTACGTTGTAGTGAAGATGTCTGGTATCTTCACTTTGGGGTTAATGACAAATAAGTTTGTTCTTGTTTGGTCTAGTCTCTTTATTGCTTCAGGTTACAAATTGTATATCAAGTTTTTAGTTAACCTGGAATAGGACCATGTGACGATACTTGTAGTCAATCTGGAATATGAACAATGTTATACATAAACATAAAGGTTGCCTGCCTGCTACAATACTCCCCTCCTTAGTGACGAGGAAGGAGGAACGATACAGTCTTCTTAGGGTGTCCTTTTGCATTTCCTGGATGGACTTGTGGGTTGGTATGGAGTGAAATGGAACATGCCATTTCTGGTGGATGTAGCAGAAAAGCTGGTTTCACTCGATCTATCGAGACCACGTAAGAGGTTCCATTGCGATTAATCGTCATGGTTTTCCTTGTCCTCTTGATGACTGCGAACGGACCCTCGTATGGAGGTTGGTTTCCGAACAGAGTCTACTCGTACGAAGACGTGTGTACAGGTGGAGAGTTCTTGACTGGTGTGAATGTCGCTGCAGGGGAGATTGTGTGGCGTGTCACTTTTGAAGCTTGGCACTTAACGCAGGTGCGAGTCCAAATCCTGACATCTTTGTTAATGCCCGACCAAATGAATCTTGAACGCATCATTTCTTGGGATGCTCTTATTCCAGGGTGAGAGAGAGATCATGCAGTTGATGAAAGAGAGGGTATCTATGACTCTTTGGCAGGTAAGGTCTGTTTGTGCCAGTAGAAGTGTCTACATAGAGCTGTATGTGAGACCCTGGAATTTCAACTTTCTTCATATTTAATGCGGCATTTTCCTTTAGTTGCTGGAGCTCAGCATCATTTGCTTGATCTGCAGCAATGGCGGCATAATTAATAAGAGTTGAAGAGACTGCTGTGATGTTGCGGGACATCGCATCTGCAGGTGTATTCTCAATTCCTTTGACATATTGGATGTCTGTTGTGAACTGTGAAATTAGGTCCATTTGGCGGAATTGTCTTGGAGTGTACTCCGTCTTGTTGTTCACGAAGATTGTTGTTAGAGGCTTATGATCTGAGTAGATGTGAAATTTTCTACCTTCAATAAAATACTGGAAACGTTTAATTGCCTTGTAGATTGCTAGAAGCTCTCGGTCGAAGACACTGTATTTCATGTCAGTTTTGCTAAGCTTTTTGGAGAAGAAGGTGATAGGCTTCCAGCATCCATCTATGTATTGCTGTAAGACCGCGCCAATACCAATACCTGATGCGTCTGTAGAGATGGAGGTCTTGGCATCTGGAGTGGGGTAACTTAGGGCAGCTACCTCGCTGAGTGCCTTTTTTGCTGCAATGAACGCATTTTCAGCTTCTGAAATCCAATCAGGTTTGATGGATTGACCTTTCTTGCAGGGTTTTATCATGGTATACAGTGGCTGAAGAATGTGTGAGCAGTTTGGGATGAAGCGGTTGTAGAAATTTATCATCCCTAGGAACTTTTTCAGCTGGCGCTGGGTTGATGGCTTTGGAAATTGTTGGATTGTGTCAGACTTTGACTGAAGTGGAGTGACGCCTGCTGAAGACATTGTGTCACCAACAAAATCGATTGACGAGGAGCCAAACTCTGATTTGCCAATGTTGATCTGGATGCCATAGTCGCGTAGACGGGTGAAAACTTGCTCAAGGTGTCGTCGATGAAAATCTTCGTCATGGCTGGCGATGAGTAGGTCATCAATATATGCAAAGCAGAAAGGTAGGCCTCGCACAACTTCTTCTATAAAGCGTTGGAAAGTCTGGGCTGCATTTTTCAAACCAAATGGCATCCTGATGTACTCAAACAAGCCAAACGGGGTTACGATGGCTGTTTTCTGGATGTCCGTTGGGTTGACTGGAATCTGGTGGAATGCCTCGACTAGGTCAATCCTAGAGAATGTAGTGCAGCCAGCAAGCTGTGATGAGAACTCTTGGATGTTCGGTATGGGATACCTGTCCAAGGCGGTGCGAGAGTTGAGTGCTCAATAGTGCTCATGGTCTGATTTCTCAATTTTTCTTGGGGACTGCGTGCAGTGCAGCTGACCAATTGCTTGAGCTGGGACGAATGATTCCTTGATCCATGAGGGATTCAAACTCTGCCTTTACTGCTCGGTAGTGTTCTGGGGCTAAACGTCGTACCTTTGCATGAGTTGGTGGTCCTTTCGCTTCAATGTGATGGTACACATGGTGCTTCACCTGGTCGGTTGCTGGGAAGGGCCTGGTAAGTGTTGGAAAGGACTTGAGTAATTGTGCGTATGGGTTGCCTTCCTTAATCACTGATATCTGTGTGCACTTCAGAGCAACAGGTTTACCCGCAGTGCTGATACTGGTCTTTGAATCCCTGAGCTTACGATTTTTAATGTCGACAACAAGGTCCAAAATTGCCTGCCTGCTACAATCCTACAAAACAAAGAATAACATATCACAAATAGTGCAGGTAGAATAACTAGCATGAATGTATAAAAGTGAAAATATCTAAACAACCAATAAGAAAGTATAAATGTATATAATAAATAACACAAACACAAACACAAGAATACACAGGAACTCGTTACCTTCAACTACATGAGATACAACCTCTCACTCCCAATGCTGAGTGTGTACTGCCTCAACACTGATCACTGAGGGAACTGGAAAAGTTTCCAGGCTCCGTATCAAGGTGGGTCGACTCACCCACTTGAGTCATTGGCCGACTCCTCTTAACAATACGAGACAATATAAACAATACAAACAATACGAGACAATACAAACATACAATACAATATATACAATACAATATTACAACAGCGACCATATTTACTTTTACGTGTTCTCCAATTTATTGTTCTAAAATCTAAATGGTAAAAAATATTTTGGTGATTTAATATTCTATCATTATTATTACATAAATATTTATTTTCACTATTAGAATTAATGGTAATAGTCAAGCCTTTGTCCATAATCTGCTTTCAACTCGAGGCTTTCAGAATGTAATGTTTTATGGTGTGTTTTGAACGAATTCATTGTTTACAACCGTCGCAAATTAATGTTTTGGGAGATATCCCCCCCCCCTTGCCTCACCCAACTCAATCTTGAAACATCTCATTTTCGCCATATTTAAACTAGATTCGTCTGAAAAACATTACAGCACATTAAATAGAATTAGATACACCTCACTTGACCTAACCTAACCTAATCAGGACCATGGCAAACTACCGAAACCTAACCATGGCAAAATACGGGTCTGGATGTAAACATTGGTGGCCATCTTGAAGTAATATTATTATACTAGAACCGACAGTTCATGTTAATGCATTTGCGACTGAAATACTCAATAAGGAAATACATACATACCTGTATTTAGAAGTATATTTGACATAAAAAAATGGGAGTGATTATGGACAAACGCTTGACTAATACCGAATTAATTATATTTATATGAAAACAAAAACTAATTGAGCTTGATATATATATTCCCATTCCATGTGTGCGAAAACTTACTGGTATATCCAGATTTTGGCCAAAAGTAATTATAAGCAGAATTTTCTTGTCCTTCGAATGGCACCAAAATAAGCTTTCTAACCAAATAAGATATGGATACCAGGATAGTACAGCTACAATCAAATAACCACCGACAATTTCCATAAATATATCGTGAAAATCTATCAGTTACGTCACCACAACACTCTCGGTTATTATTTTGAGTGGCTGTTTTTTATTACCAAGATATTTACTATGATGGAAGGAAAGTGTTGGTGGTTATTTGATTATGGCTGTACAGTACATGACAAGTATTGTGTTAGGATGTTACAGTCTAGCAGTGGTTAATTCCAACACAAAGACACATATGATTATTATATTGACTGATTTGGTGCAAAGATAATAATTTTATAGCCAGATTTAAAAGACTTCTTGAAAGGAATGTCATTGAATCTTGTATAATTTCAATTATTTTTTTAAAACAATATAAACATGATATATGGAGACTTTAAATGTAATAGTATTATATTAATGATTATTTTACAGAGTTTATTTTATTTTGATGTTGGAATATTTAAGGATTTCAATCAAATTATATTGAAAATCATGTAAGTACAGATACGAGCAATAATAAGTATTCAGTTGTCCTTCGAATACCTAAAGACATTCAATAAATGCACAATAATACCTCCATTGGAATGACTTTGTTGGTGAATTGGACTATTCAAACCTTCAACCAAAACTGTATACTTATTAGTGTTCGTAAAAGACTTTACTCTGTTTACTGCCTGTCACTTTCCATAAATGAAGAGTTCCATACATAAATATTTTTTCGGCATATACCTGCAGACTGTAAGACCACTACAGAATGCATGGACGCTAATGGCGAATGCAGACCCATGGGTGGATGTGTAGGTGCTGAAACAGCTGATTCAACAATTCCCTGCGGTACTGGCTCTTCTTGCACGTTAGTTTCCAGTATATTCCTCCTTATATTATATGTATTTTTGTTTTTGTTTTTTTACTTAACCCTTAGAGACCGGCTGACGTGATAGACCGTCATACGGTTGAGTCCAGCTGACGTGATAAACCGTCATAGCTATTTAGCGCCATTTACGGCTATGTAGGGGTGGTTATTCTTGTCAGCGGGCTAGTAAACACAATCAGAATATTGATCCGCTATCCACTCAGTTGATTCTGGGACCCCACGATGGCTGGGCTATTTTTAAGTATTTGCCCTTGACCGAATTTGTGCTCTAACGATCATAAAACAATACCGTAGTGAATATATATATGTGACAGTGACACCATGATATTCCTACAAGGTTACAAATTATTATTTAGTGCATAGATCATGATACACGATACATAATGGTAGTAATAAGAAAATAACACCACAAACACGCCCAGGCGGGGGAGAGTGATGGTAAATATACGTGTTTCCTATGGTACAAATCAGTTTGTTTATTATTTTCTATGTGACAGTTACACGATGATATATTCCTACAAGTGTTCATACTATTTTTAGTGTTGTAATCATGACATACGATACATAATAGTAGTAATACGAGTGAGTAGACAAGGGAGTTTCGCGGGCAACTGGACACTATAGCCGCAGTCGAGTCAATCTTGCGCGTACAGTCGGACGCACTGCTGATTCATGCGCAAACATGGTCCACTTCAACTCGTCATATCTCCCTAACTACACATCGTACAGCCCTCCAGATGATACCATTCGATAGAGGAAGAGTTGAAGGTATTTAAGAAATAATATTGAAGTCAGTACACTATACAGATTAAGAGTGAGAGCGTTGTGAATATAGGGAAAATCGAGGAATTTTGACGCTAGCGGCAGGGTAGAAATGTTGATGCAGGGAGGGGGGTCCCGGGCTGCAGGGGTTAAGGACCCTGTGATCAAGTATGGGAATGGAAGCTTCTGACTCCTCCTACCTATGCTATGAAACAAGCCCCTTCCATAAAGTTGGCTTTTCGTTGCAATATTTGAAGGACTCATTCATTTCCAATTTTCTTACTACATTGCAGGGTCCCTTAACGAATACATTATTAATTTTAGGAATGCTTGAGGGAGATATGTTTGTAAAGTTCCTTTTTCGTCCTTAATTAATTCTGTATACAGTATATCTTTGAACCTATAAAGGTTAGTTTTTTCTCTGCTGGGGAATGTATGCTTTTTTATCTGTGTTTGACTTCGTTTTGTACACTAATTCCCTTCTCCGAGCTTTTACTCTAAATATAATTTTAATTTGTTTCACTCAAATTCAGTTAATTGGCATGTGTCTGTACTCAATATCTGTAATAATTTGGACTCCCTTCAGACATTTTTGTGTCATCTCAGAAAAAAAAACCTATTTATTATTTATTATTACTGAGAAGTCTAAAGTCTTTTACATTATTCCCGTAGGGGGTATTGCCTGTAATGATATGGGCAATACTTTAAGAAATGTGGGTACTCTTTTGCCGTAACCACTCCCTTTCAGTTCTTCAACTGTCCCTCATTTCTTTCTATATCCTTCCAGCTTTCTGTCTCATCTTCTTCCGGCGCTATATGACCTTGTTGCGGCGTCTAATATCAATCAATCGTTAATCTTTTACATCATGTGTATTTATGCACTGATCTCAATCAATGTTGAAAAAAAAGGAAGTATTAAAAAAAACAGAGAGGAAGATTTGAGCAAGGTGTTCGAGGAAAGTACTGTATTGTGGCAATATTGAAAATCATGAGGTCCCTCTTCCCCAATCAGAGATTATGGATAAGTCAGATGTTACGTGTGTCACATGATGTAGTGAGAAGCTATAGGAATAGTTGGTTTGAATCAGATGATATACACTAAAGCAAAGTTCGTTCTTAACTTAAAAGTTTATTCATTAACGTTTAATCATGGCAAGGACTAGGAGAGAGCACTACTTCGAAATCATAATAACATAATATAAATAGATTAGCAAAATCATTCACTGCTTCGAAATGAGTTTGGAAACATACGAACATGTCCAAACTCTATTATTTTTTTGTGAATAACGACTCTGGCAGAACTCTGAGAAACATCACTGTTAATAAACATAACAGTGACCATCTACAACACCAGCCAGAGAACAGCAAGCAATGACATCCAATATACATACAAGTGGAGATGGTAGGATAGAAAAAAATCTGGGACAAAGCTTATAAATTAAAGTTTTGTCCCAGATTTTATTAAAAAGACTCTTATTAGGCCGATATGTGTAGCATAACAGCATATTATTCAACAAAGTCCAAAACAATTATGACCATGAATCAAACAGCAAGAATAGAAAATTTACAAGTCAATCGGCCCTAACGGAAACCATATTAACGATCCTACAGAAAGTTGTGAGAGGCTAGTTGCAAATAAGGTTATTCTACTCGAAAACTTTTGATAAACAAGATATCAGAGCAATGAGACCGTAGTTGGAGGGTTGGCTGAAGTTCCCCTATACTTGTAAACAGGCAGGTAAAGGTAAGTCAGAAGGTGACAGAGATAGAGGAATTGTGTCAGAATTGTCCACAGTTGAGTTCGAGTATAAAGTTTGAGAGAAGAGTTCAGCATCATCAGGTTAAAAGCTGGTAATATTACCATCAGGAAGAATGAGAGAGGGGAAAGACGAAA
This sequence comes from Petrolisthes manimaculis, assembly GCA_034508575.1. Taxonomy (NCBI): domain Eukaryota; kingdom Metazoa; phylum Arthropoda; class Malacostraca; order Decapoda; family Porcellanidae; genus Petrolisthes; species Petrolisthes manimaculis. The sequence goes on along the minus strand of JAWZYT010000628.1, from coordinate 441,353 downwards.
AGTGGTTTGAGAGATGTTTGGTAAAGTGTCAGAACGAACAGGGGAATGAAGAATTGAAATTAACGTTGCACATTTGGATTGTGCCGAAAATCATAGCATGATCCTGCTACTTGGGAATCAATGTGTGGACATTTAGGTGGTATAGTAAAGACCCTGTGATCGTATATGAGATCTGGTAGTTTCTGATTCCTCCTAACTATGCTACAAAACAAGCTCCTTTAATGTATAGGAGGGGTTTCGTTTGAAGTACTCTCTAACCTCCAATTTTCTGACCTCATCACGAGGAACCTTAAATGACGGCAAGCCGAATCCAATTGTTTACAACAATACCAGCAGACAACCAGCTAGTAATTCATAGTTTAACGTTACCCTACAGACCGGGAACAGGTTAGCTTGCCTCAACATTTTGCCTCGCAGCTAGCGGCAAAATTTCTCGATTTCCCCTATATTCACAACGCTCTCACTCTTAACCTGTATAGTGTACTGACTTCAATATGGTTCCTTACATACCTTCAACTCTTCCTCTATCGAATGGTACCATCTGGAGGGATGTACGATGTGTAGTTAGGGAGATATGGCGAGTTGAATTAGACCATGTTTGCGCGCGAATCACCAGTGTGTTTGACTCGTTACGCGTGACTGGCTGACTATGGCTATAGTGTCCAGTTGACCGCGAAACTCCCTTGTTTATTCACTCTTAATACTACTATTATGTATCGTATGTCATGATTACAACACTAAAAATAGTATGAACACTTATAGGAATATATCATCGTGTAAATGCTGAAATAGAGAGGGAGGGGATTGATTGATCGATTGATGGATATTAGGCGCCACTACGTCGAGGTCCTCTAGCGACAGAAAAAGGTGATAGAGAGGTGTGACAGCAAGCAGAAAGGAAATAAAAAGAAAAGAGGAACAGTTGAAGAACTGAAAGATGGGAACCATTTAGTCTGGTCTTTCACTAGCGACCTTCCTAGCATGGGAAGCCCTCTCTCCCCAAAATCGGGGCAGAGCAGGGCCCGGATCCCCTCTAGTCTAGCTCGCCAGGTCTCAGAGACACACAAGCCCCCCCACCAAGACAAGGCAGTTCTCATTAGGGGGGGAGGGGAGATAGTATCGATATTGTCTATCATTACCACAACATATATTTTTGTAATTTAGCAGGGAGGCAGAAATTGGTGCAAGAAAACTGGAACAGGGCTTGAATTGTGCCTCTGTAGTAGAATAATGTGAGTAGGAATGAAAGAGGTAGTTATAGGGGCACTATACCTCTTAGCGTACTGGGGAAGGTGTAAGATTATTTTAGGTAACAAAGAGTAAAATTAGTAAGGATTTGGGGTTAAGATGAGGGAGAGGGTGCATGACCAACATCTTTGTAATCAGATCAGCTGCGGAGAATAATCTAATAATCGATGAGTTATATGAGATTAATTCCTCGCCTCTTATGAATTCACTGCTGTTACCGAACGGGAAGGTTTATCTAACACAAAATCACCCTGTGGCAGGTAGAAAGTGCACCTGTGTATCCTATTCATGACATATGACATTCAGAGTTGAGTCATTACGTGAAGTATGTGTTAATTAAAGCATCAAATTTCCAAGTCCTTGAATGATTGTACTCAAATCTGTGTCACCAATACCCCTCTAACGGGAACCGCCTTGACGTGGTGGGGGGCTTGTGTGTCTCTAAGACCTGGCGACCTGGACTAGAGGGGGCTCCGGCCCCTGCTCTGCCCCGATTTCAGGGAGAGAGGGTTTCCCATGCTAGGAAGGTAGCTAGTCAGAGACCAGACTAAATGGTTCCCATCTTTCAGTTCTTCAACTGTCACTCTTTTCTTTTTATTTCCTTCCTGCTATCACCTTTTTTCTGGCGCTATAGGACCTCGATGTTGCGGCACCTAATATCCATCAATCAATCAATGTGTCACCAATATCAAAGGGGGAATAATTTATCCAATAATTCTTTATTTTCAGGTGTTGTGTTGCGCCTACCGCAGTGTGTACCGCCAGATTCACTTGCATTAATAATGCTGATATCTGCACAGGTGTTATCTCTCTAACTAGCTGTAATTGCGACCCTGAGATGGAAAAGTGCTGCATTACAGGTACTGTCGACAATATTGTATCGCATTATATATAGATGTACACTCTCCAAAAAAAAGTATCAGCATTAAAACGAATGAACGAAAACGACAATTAACGTAGCATTATGGTACAGTTGCCGACGAATGGATCGAGGACAGGCCTCTCAGAAACATGATGGTAGGATGCCTTTTGCACTTGGCAACACTGTCGTTCATATTATGAATCTTTATCATGGGGTTTATTGGTCTGGAGGATCGAACCAAATATGAAGATTTGTCGAGATAAAAACAAGTCGCGAGCTGATGGGATGGAGACACGAGTACACTCACCATGGGGTCATTTCCACCTGACGAGTTATGGAGGGGTGAAGTGAGAGAAGAAAAGATGGGGGCAAGTTGTGGAGGGTCTGGTGGAGTGTTGCCACTTCTGACTCATATAGAACTATAGCACCGTCCACTGAAAGTTTCAATCGAAGCATTCACTGGTTGGAGGGAGAGACGGGAAGGAAAAATGATTGTGGTTGAGGCTGACTGAATGAGCGACGTGAGTGAAAATATGGCAGGATGAATTGAATTAGTTGTGTCTACGAGTTAGTTGGACCTAGGGATATGTAATAATTGATTAATGTTTTCGAGTTGGATATATAACTGATATTATTTCTCCACACTAAACTCACCATTGTGAACTGTGTGATTGATAGTTAGCTCAAAATTTTCAAGTAATAAAAATATTGTTATCCATCGCAACTTAACATTAATCAATAATTACATAACCAAATTAAGTAACTATTTACCGCAAATCCACTGTTTCTATTAAACCTGGAGAGTCAAAGGTGACAAAGATATATTTTCTTTGTCGGGAGAATAATATGTTACAGTTCTGGCCATCAAAATACATTGGTTTGCTAGATTGCCAACATTAATATTTAAGTCTTGTGGGTAATAATTAGACGTTTATATATATAGACCGCATCTAAATCCATAATTATAAACAATAAGAAGAATGGAAGACAAATATGTAATGTTTTATAGAAATGGAACTGGAATTTGTATTTCTTTATGTTGTATTTTACTATAATGTTGTCACTATTAAGAGTTTTATTATATAAACATTGTGGAATACAAGGTGCAGTAATATCTTTATAAAGTAAGTATTAAAAGTAATAGCAAGATGCTGATGGTAGTCTTCTATTGAATTAATCCTTTTTATTATTGTGTGCACATAAATACTCGTCATTATAAATGTGTAGGGTTATGAAGGCTAAGATCTCAAAGGTTGTCAACACTGATTATCATATGTTTCACATATAGTAACTAGCTTTATTCTGCAATGTCTACGTGTTAATGATTTCCTTGTTATGGGCAGAAATTTACTTGTAATCCAATAATTCACTATATGTAACGTAGAACAAGTTATTCCCCCCCGTGTGTTAGGTTGGTAAGCCTGCGAAAGCTACAAGATGTGGGATTGGTGTGTGTGTGTGTGTGTGTGTGTAATGGGAACTGTGGTTCACATGACTCGAACCTTCACTTCATCAGAAATAAGCCTATATTCTGCAGGAGAGATTCGATTGTCTCATTCCGTTCCACAGTATAATATTTTCACAATAAAATATACAGTAATATATGGATAATTGTGGTTCTCATAATTTTGTGTATTATATTAATTATTGTTGTAACACATTTATCATTCAGTATAGCAATTTCATTAAACATGTCAAGTTTTATAGATTCCCATCCCATCTGATATCATTACAGTTTTGATATCGAACAATACTTATATATGAGAATACTCTTAAAAGTATGATTACCATACTAAAATTCAATACATAGGTTTGTTATTGTGAACTCCATCTCCAATAGTTCCATAAATCATTGAAATAAAGAAAGACCTACAGCCACGGTTATTGGAGTCTGTCATGTTCTTTCTCCCTCCACCAGCCCCTCCATACCCTCCCTTCTTCCTCTCAAACTCCTCCATAACTCGTCAGGTAGAAGCGACCCCATGATGAGTGTGCTCGTGTCTTCATCCCATCAGCTCGCGACTGTACCAACAAAATCCCCAGACCTGTTTCGATCTACCAGACGAGTAAACCCCATGATATAGATGAGAAACAGTGTTACCAAATGCGGAAGGCATCCTACCACCATGTTTCTGAGAGGCCTGTCCTCGATCCATTCGTCGGCAACTGTACAGTCGGCGGCAAAAGTCCTGTCGCCTCACCTGCTTCACCGAGACGCAAAGTGTTCATGGATTCGAGAAATACGCATATTTACTGCACTTAATAATCTCGAGTCTATGAACATTGCGTGCCTCGGTGAAGCAAGTGAGGCTACAGGACTTTTGCTGCCGACTGTACATTGCTTTAAAACCTTATAGATAGTGGTATTCCTGCCAATCAGTTGCCAATTATGCATATTCGTATTGCCTCATGAATCAGAGAAACTATTGTGGATGCAAATCGAAATGTATTCGCATTTCTTTACATATTAGAGAAATTTTATATGTTATCGTAAGAATTGCCCCTTTCTAGTGGTGAAAACTCAGCTAAACCACACCGTAGTTACCGAATGGTATATAACATTATCTTTGTTTTTCCATTCTTTTTAGCTCCGGCCTCAGCCGAGAGCTCTAGGTCTTATCGTAATTATTGTTCTTCTTCTTCTTGGGGCGACAACTTCTTAAAATGGGTTCAACTCACTCACTCACTCACTCTCTTCCTCCCATCCATTTTCTTTTACCGACATTGAATCATTTATCAGAGGGGTTCACCCTCAATAAAAAGGGTTCATTTTCAAAATTTCAATATAACCATATGAATACGAAAATCCAGATAAAACATAATTAATATTTTTGAGACCTTTACATATGGATATTTTATTATTTCACTTGAATCATTAAGAGCCGGAGCTTTTGAAGGGTTTTCCTTCATGTTCTTTTTTGTTTACTTTTTTTATATGTATGTACAGTCGGCGGAAAAAGTCCTGTCGCCTCACTTGCTTCACAGAGGCACGCGATGTTCATAGACTCGAGATTATCAGGTGTAAAAAACGAGTGTATTTCTCGATTCCATGAACACTGCATGTCTTGTTGAAGCAGATGAGGCGACAGGACTTTTGCCGCCGACTGTACCTCTACCCTCCTAGCCTCCCTCAACTCAATCTCAAAAACACCTAATTTTCGCCATATTTAACTAGATTCGTCTGAAAAACACTACAGCGCATTAAATAGAATTAGATAGACCCCACTTGACCTAACCTAACCGAATCAGGACCGCGACAAACTAACGAGACCTAACTTAGCAAAATACGTGGGTGGATGTAAACATTTGGTGGCCATTTTGAATTGATATTATTATACTGGAACCGACCGTTCATGTTAATGCATTTGTGACGGAAATACTCAATAAGGAAATGACATACAAATATTAAGAAGTATATTAGACACTAAAGAAATAATGGGAGTGATTATGGACAAACGCTTGACTAATACCATGTATTTTATTATAAATATTGTATATATATATATATATATATATATATATATATATATATATATATATATATATATATATATATATATATATATATATCTTGTATTCTTGTCGTACATTGTAAATCTTTTATCTGTTTCATATTCCTTCTGCCTTCTTTTTTTTAGCCGTCCCCGTACCCACGGGGCCATGAACTGTTTTATCTTTAGCCGTCCCCACATAGACCCGCAGCCACCTGGACATCCTTTCTTCAAGCAGAAAAGAGACTGAAATACACAGATGCAGAACAGTTCACAGTTAATATTCATATAGATCTTCACAGCACTAGTGTTTCTTTAATGTTTTAAGTTTGCATAGCACTTATAAATTTGACTTCTCTCTTTTAACTAATAGACAGCTCCTTTTAAATTTAAAAGATAATAGATGTTTTCAGAGCTTGAGGTTATATAAATGTGGCTATCAGCAAACAATGTACATTTTCTGTTCTTAATAATTAAATCTTTTATTGTCAAACAAAACCTGTGCGATAGGTATTGATGATTTTTTTAATTCTGGGTAAAAGGAATGTAAGTCTGCCTCAAGTAAGTTCTTGACAATATACGTATGAATACAGAAGTATATTTTAATTGGTACACAATTACTGTATGGAATTTTAGCTATTGAAGAGTTAAGCCGCATATCATAGAAACATAAATTTTCATTGAATTGGAAGAGTACAGCATAAGTGTGGTATTTCATGAATTAAATACATGTACTGCATCCAATAAATATATATCTGGCATTGTATTTATATTTCTTTGTCCTGTAACTGGGCAACTCTACAGACTCCCTAGACTGATTGCCATCCAAGTGAGCTGCAAGCAATGCAACCTTACTACCGGGCTCATTGACACGGTAGCCATACTATCAGTGATATATTTTATTAATAGGTAATGAGGCGTTCAGTGACAGACCACAAGAGCGAAGTGCCCTATATATGTTAACCCCCAAAGTATGATTGTGTGTTTAGTTATCACTGTAAAGATTGTTATTCAATTTAATTAATTAATCTAACCTTACATGCCAAAGAATAATCATTGATACAAATATTAAATGTTAAAACCAGCTTGTCTGAAACTCTCATCTTAATTTATACTGAAATGAAGAACCATTGAGCTATGGATATTTAAGTTTATATAAATAAAACATTAGGTAATGATATGTATGAGTAAATCTATGAAGAAATGTTATTATTATTAATTCAGTTGGAGACATAGTCAACATTGAAGTCGTAATTATGAAACAGTTCTGTATGTATTGACAGTAATTATGTGGTTACACCAAGGTGTTGTATACATCCCTGCTATACTAAATCTAATGTTTATTTATATTTATCTATTTAAATGAGCAGACGTAAACTGAAATAATTATGAGGTGATAATGATATTATTTTGACATGGTCTTCAATGTTTGCTAAACGCATATATAACAACAGATAATATGCAACGTCACAGCTTTATATCAAACCTGATAATATGTGTGTGTGTGTGTGTACTGAGAAGCAAGATTGATTGATTGATTGATATTAGGCACCGCAACAGCGAGGTTATATAGCGCTAGAAAAGAGAGGTGTGACATCAAGCAGGAAGGAAATAGAAAGAAATGAGGGACACTTGAAGAACTAAAAGCAAGTGACTGTGGCTGAAAGAGCGCCAAAATGCTTAAAATATTGCCCACATCATTAATGCAGGCAATACCCCCCTACGGGGCTGAGAAACAAGAGATAGAGAGAGAGAGAGATACGAGGTGCTAGAACAGGTTGCTTGTTGTCCGTAATGAGAGATGAAGTAAACTATGTTTGGTGTCCAAGTGTGTAGTCAGGTGTGTCTAAAAAAATAAATATATGTAAATAAATTTTGTATTACTTAGGGGTTAATTCATTACTAATATGATAATAAATATATCAAAATGGCTATTGTTGTTGTTGATGATGTTCTCCCGGGGCAAAATGGCCTCTTGCCCCACAGACCCCCCGGTACGCTCTGGTCGCAGTGAAAAAACAAATGAAAATAAAGGAGGGGCTGGTCCTATATGCCTGGGCTACCGAAGCACATCCCAGGGAAATAGGACCTGAGTTTACTTGACTCAGGGAGTCTGGGGGCCTCTGACGGGCCGGGAGATTGAGGGAAGGTCTTTGATCCCACAGCAAATGCTGTGGACCCAAGCTCACGTTACCACAAAAGCTACAAGTGGGGCCGCACCTTCTATGAGACCAGCTCTGAAGGGACCATAAGGGGGAGGGAGTTAACACTGCTGCATGCAAAGGAAAATGGACCCTCGTGTGCTGGCGGTCCACACAGCAGTGGGAAAAAATGAGTCTCCAGTTGCAGTACACCTCACGTGGATTTTTAATCCATGTGGGCAGATCTCGTCAAATTCACTAAAAAGTTACCAGATTCTACAACAATAATTATTCTAGCCCTGTGGAGGATAAATAATATTCATAAATACTCTCTATTTAACTTCATCCTTTGTCCTAAACTACAATGCTTAACAACTTAAATTTGGTTTCCTTCTCTCAATGAACTTTTCCTTTTTCTTCCATCTAGACCAACTTCATCTCTCTATGGATTTTGGTTATAGAGAGAGTAGGTAATGGATAGGAGTTATTTTCAGCACAAGAGCGAGTGATTGCTGTCACCCCAATTATATACGCTATAGGTGCCCCCAGTTCCTGCAGTCCCTGATTGTGTGGTTAGCGGACCATTCCAAGGTGGATTTTTTTTTTTTGCACTACAGTGAAGTGTGGGAGCTTTCATACGTCCATATACATTATGGTAATTCATTTTCTTAGGGTCTCTATCACGTCATTATCACTATACTTATATTCTACATGTGTCACTTTCACTGTACCAATTTTCTAGGTAAATATATGGGTGTCAATATAATAACTTATTTTCTACGAGTGTCACTATCACTGTACTTACTTTTTACGAGTATAACTATCACTGTACTTATTTTCTACGAGTGTCACTTTTTTACTCCCAACATTTCCTGCTACCAAATATTTTCTAGAGTATGGTAGTCTGTGCAGCAGTTTGCAGGGTATAATGGCACACGACACTCATGGCACTAAAACCGAGTTTCCTTGTTTATCTGAGGACGGCGTGTCGTGAACTTGCAGACATACGGCCGATTTCTCAGTCGCCTCCAATAGACCTTCCGAGAAAGGGGAAGGACTATCCGAGCCTGATTTGGATTTCTCAGTCACCTTTCTGAGGCCCGTTCGAGACCTCTAATCCCCTAATTGTTGGAACACTCGGGTGGTCATACCTACTTTCAAGCGGCCTTGCCCTATTCCCACTCGGGCAGCCAGACCCACCCGAGGCTAGCAAGCCAAGATAAATTTATTATTTCTTTTAAATGAAATTAAGTATAATGTATATGAGATTATGTACTTGATGACTGCAAGGTGTTATTACAAGGTTTTGGTGCAGTTTATCATTATAATTTTGTACAATCCCAGATTTTAACGAGAGTTTGGTTTTACCTCAAAAAAGGGCTTTCACCATAGAAAATATTCTGTCAGATGACAAGAATATTATAAAGAAATTAATGATTTTCTGAGGGAGACAAAACTTTATGAGCTTTATGAGATTGATATAATAAAATGGAACCATTGGCTATATGCCACTGGTTGATAGCCAATAAATCCAACAAGTAAGTAAATAAATAAGATGATAGTCAGATTTCACGATAGCCAGCTGCCAGCAAGCCAGTCAAGACAGGTAAGACTGTGCAGGCCGCCGAGACTGTGCAGGCCGTCGAGGCCTGCAAAAATTGTTGGGTGACCAGTCTCTCTTTCTATAGGGTCTCTAGTGAGAGATAGAGACCCTATAGAAAGAGAGACTGGACACCCAACAATTTTTGCTGCTCGATGATTGGTTGGTTTGAGCGGCGCCATCTTGGTTCATCCACCAAAATAGTAGATACAGATCACCTGCGGATTCGTCACAGAGAATATCTCGCCACATACTGAGGAATGTGATTAATTGCCTGATATTATATTGTTTTAGTTAATTAGGTACATTTTTATTAGAACAAATGAAGATTTTTGTTGTATAACAATCTTTACATATATATATATATATATATATATATATATATATATATATATATATATATATATATATATATATATATATATATATATATATATATATGACTGTTTCCGTAAAAACCGCCACTGGCGTCGAATGGCAATGGTGACGAATCCGTCTGGTAGCTGGTGCTAAATATGGTGTGTTATGGTTGTTTTACTGGTGATTTTTTGGTAGAAAATATGGTTGGGTGTTCTGCATATGGATGTCAGAACAAAAATGGACCTCATATGCGTCTGTTTCGGTTCCCAATAGATGCTGAGAGAAGAAGAATTTGGGAAAATAAGATCCGAAGAGCGAACTGCAGGGTGACCAGATTTAGCATTATAATGCTAAATTTAGCATAGTTTTCCTGAAAATTGTGTGTTTAGCATTAAATTTAGCATAGTATCAAATCTAGCATAGTTTTAGCATAATTTAATGAGCTTAGAGCAATTTCTAGCCTGATTATAACTTACCACTTGTGGCTAACGGTAGTTTCTGGATTAAAGTCCAGGATAAACCTACATGTTTAATTTAGTGTACCATGATTAATGGGAATTGTGAAACAGTCCATATACGTTGAAGTTTTAACGAAGCTCTAACTAGAGCAGGAAATCACAGGCGTTGAAGAAGGGTGGACGTGTGCTGCTTCAAAAATTTAGTTCAAAAATGTATGAAAAATAGGAACCCATAACCGGCCATAACTTGTACACTCAATTCATAGATTAAATTGCATTATTATTATTTTCTACAGGTAACATTGAAAACATTGTACTTGTACTGTATTAGAGTTTCAATCTACTAGTGTATGTTGCACAAATAATTGTAAAATAAACTTTCAGAATGTGATTATAATTTTAATGTTCTTTTCAAGAATTGTTCATAATTATATGAGTGGATACTGTATACAGTTAATAACATAGAAATAATACTATTTTAACAATAAATTACAGCAGAAACCAAACGTATGAAGAGCAACAAAAGATTTAGCATCATTTTTGCCAATTTAGCATAATTTCAGCTGCTGTCTAGCATATTCTCGCTCGAGAAATCTGATCACCCTGGCGAACTGGTCAGCCAATGAAAATCATAGACTCAGCCAGGCTAATATATTAATTTTACTTGTAGTTTATCCATTAATACAATGATTCACCATACTTTAATATACACAGGATCGAGGAGACAGCGTGAAGAAAAACTAATATTCTCATAAAATAATGACTGTGATGCTCTTAATTAATAAAATAATGCAACCAGTATGTAATGGAACTTTTGTAGTGAGATTATTATTGTATCATGAATTAAAAAAAATACATATGCAGCTTTTACTTGACTTAATACCATCCAAGTTTGATACCTCGCAAGATGATAATATTATACGATAATTAAAGAAAAAATAATGACTGAATATTGTTCAATGATTATTTCCAAATATTAAAAAAAACGTACGATCGATACCCATAGCCGTATATTGTCATAATAATCAGCAGCGTGGTTACGTGTCCTGCAGAGATGCTTAACTCACCGTAATATAAAAGTTAAAGTAATCTAATCTACTTAAACTGGTATATAGAATTATTTTTTTCCTCGTATGGAGAAATAACACATTGTTCACTATTACGTGACTCATTATGAAAGTGGATACAATGATGATAATTGGTACTTTTAATTAAGCATACGAATGAGATGTGATAATGCTTCATGAATATTGTAACAAGTATCCACTTTTAGTGTTTTTAATCGCTCAACTCTAAAATATGTAAACACTCGACGTTCGTCTGTCTAACCGACTCTAACGTCGTCTGCAAACTCACTCACCCAATGACACCCATCTTTATATGCTTCAATATTAGCCTTCATAATGTTTAGAGCTACATATATACCATATTGCTACATATTTATATCATAAAACGACATCACCTAGTGCAAACACAGAGTTAAAAATACTTAAAAGTCATCAATAATTGGCAAACAATTATAAACTGACTGGTGGTATCTGGCAATGTAACGCTCATGTCTATAGTAAATAGAGAGAGCGACAAAATTTCTCCGTGATCACCAAGATGGCGGCTGTCCAGTCTCTCTTTCTATAGGGTCTCTAGCCTGCACAACCACCCAGTTGGCACAGGTATGATTGATAGTCTATGGAGGCCTTAAGAGATGGCCTAATAATTAAGATGGCTAGGAATAGGCGTGATTTCATACGCAGGTGGTTTCAGAGATAGGAATAGTGGTCCCTGATTTTTAGCATGATGTAGGTGGTCTGTAGGAGTGGTAGCTGTGATCATGTAATATGTAATTGTTAATATTTGTGTAACATGTTAAGGCCTCTATAGACTATCAATCATGCCTGCACAAACTGGGTGGTTGTGCAGGCTTAACCGGGATGTGTGTGTGTGTGTGTGTGTTATTGTTTGCGCAAATGACTGAACCATATCCAACAAGCTTTTAGTCAATCACACCCATCCCTGTACTGTAATGCATTATAATGGGTTGATTCCACAGGGGTATTGGTTTGTCAGCTTCCCAACCAACCATACATGTAACCATACATTATTTTTCAAAAGCTGAGTATCCATGCACATTCACTATATCTATCCAACAGTTAGATAATGATGATCACTGTATAGTTTACTTACTAAATTCATTAAATAATTCACCCATAAATCATTTACACAGCTAACATTCTTTCGTTTGCGTATATACGAAGCAATACCAACCACTGTGGAATCGACCCTATTTGTGGTGACTGCTCAGTCTTCTTGCTAGAGTGTGGCAAATTTAAATGATTGCACACAGTCAACTAGTTTGCGCAGGCATGAATGATATTCTATGGAGGCCTTTAATTAAGCAAACAAATTAATTATTATTTGCCAGTGATACTCAAGATATGTCAAAATCCCTTTCCTCAGAATATTATGATCCTAATTGTATAAGATAATTTTGTTTATTATTTTGAGAAACAATTACGTGCTGCTTGATCAGCTCGACTAAAAACAGCTTTTGATCGTTGTTCATTGGACAGATGCTTGCAGCCATAGCCAAGTAATACAAGGTATATACTTGGCCATGATACCAGCGTGTATGTAACAATGTGATATGACTTTTTTAAAGCTTGTTTGTTTAAATTTAGCCTGCAAGTATTGCCAATTTATAGCAGGCCACTCGGGCACCCCAGTCCGAGGCTCGGACGCGTACATCCGGGACTTTCAACGACTGAGAAATCTAATGTGGAGAGTCGGGCGCCAGTGTACTTGGTCACTCAGTGTAATGCTTTGTATATGCCTTGGTGGGGAGTGGCGGAGACTAATTTCATGATTTATTTGGAATCCACACATTTTCGGTTGTTTATGACGCTATATACTGGATGAAAGGCAATCTTCACCTGAACAGAACGAGACTCATCGATAACCACCTTCTGGAATGATCAAAAGAATGCCGGTATATTATCCAAGAGCAGGGTCTGGACGGGTCGTAATTTTCCACAGCCTATTGTTGGGGTGTGGACTTGTGTTCGGAGCGAAGTGGAGGAATGTCAGGATGTTGTTGTTGGGGTCCCTGGACATATACCCCCTGAAGATAGGCGTGGTAAATAGGTCATCCTTGGCCCAATAGTCCTGTAGGCAATGTTTCCTGCAACGTGGCATCAACATTGTCAGCGCTATTCACACATACATCTCAGAGTGTTCTTTGTCGCTCACATTGCCAAGATTGAACAATAGTTCTCGTTGTTCCTTTCATGGGTAACCAGCGCGTGTAGGTGTCCACAAAAGACGCGGATTAAACAAGCTTCAACCCGCTCATGTGAGTCATGTCAGGTGTAGGCTATGGGGTGCAACTAGACTATCAAGGTGCGCCCATGTGGCCTGCGGCATCAGTCTATATAAACCACGTGTACAGCAAAGATGTCTAGCTCATCGTCTGATGATGAAATCTTCTTACTGGACAGTATTCAACCCAAACTTAAAAGACCAAGAATTGCAGTACATGAAATAAACTGCAAGAGAGAACAGCTGGGAGAATACCATAATATATATAATGAGCCGAAAAGTGATCCAAGAAGATTTTTTCAATATACAAGGTTGACACAAGGAACTTTTAACTATATTCTCAGTAAAGTTGAGCATCGTCTGATGAAGACATGGTGTAACTGACATACACAACCTATTCTGCCAGAAGAACCACTGGTCATTACTATTAAGGGAGTTGAATGTAAATTTTCGTGGCATTGTATACGTAAATTAACGGGTACAAAGACAAGATCCTTTTATTTTCCCATACAGTTGGTATCACAACAGTACTAATAAACACCAATAGTGAATATGGTAAATAAATACACATATTATTATAATTACGTATATTTATAACTGATCGTATCTTAAAACACACGTCTACCCGCGCGGGTTGAGCAGGCAAGAATTGTGAAGGTGACTGTAATATATGTGTTTTATATTTAAATTATTTGGTTAATATATAATCTCGTTGGTTGGCTGCAGCGAGGTTATTCGACCAGGGTTAATAATATATTATTCCCTGTAACCTTTTCCAGTCCCCTGACACAATATATTTATTTCTAGGGTTCGTCCTGCTATATATGTATTGAATATAATAAGTCATGCAACTGATGGTGAACACAAAACAACCAATTGCAATTTTCTCTTATTTATTAATTAAAATTCCAGGCCAACATTGAATAATAATCAAATTCAATCAATAATCACACACACGCTTCCGTTCACGCTTCAATAGCTATCTAGGTACTTACTCGTCTCGTCCTCGCTTCTCCCACACGTGGCTGCTAGACCACTCGCTCGCTCGTACACGTGGTAACAGTAATATTACGTTACTTTATTATATACGGAAACAGGAACAGATTAAGAAAAATAATGGTGTTCTGTTGCTTGGAATGGTTTGGAGGATTCAGTTGCTCCAGATTTACCAACACTGTACTTTTCCCCTTAATTGAAACTTCGATTGGCACTTTGTTGTTACTGACCGCATTAAAGAGTTTCAGGCTCATGATGAAGTAGTGGACAAAGTTCCTTGTCTTGAAGTTCAGTACGAGTCTATGTTACAATTATAAAATAGTGCCGGGTTCTAATCCTTGCCATCAATGAATGTCTACCAACAAAATCTTAACTTTGGAGTGAACTTTACACTAATAAAAAAAAAAAAAAAATACGGGGTCCTGGTTTATAAGCATTTAATACCATTCTTTGACTGTTGTTAATGAATAACTAATTTACCTAAACACAGTATTGATAGCAATGGAATATGATTGTATAAACTGCAAAAATATATATATATAAAACTGTACTGAACACTGGTGTGTTGGGTTGTGGTGGGTAGGGTAGTACCCAAGGATAATAGACTATAATAATTATTAGAAATATGAATACATAATAATGAAGTACTAACACAATCAGTCCATGAGCATATTCACTGTGGAATTGTATATATATATAGATCATTGTTATATATATAAAGAAAAACTGTATTGCTATTAGAATATACATAATACAGTAGTATCACAGTCAGTCCATGAATATAATCACTTCGGAATTGCACAGGTTTGGAAATTGTAAAAATTAAATTAATTTCTGTCACGATACAATTATAAAATATTGTTATATATATAAAGCAAAACTATATTGTGGCGGGAAATTAAGATTATCAATGTGTTATTAGTTACGTGATGTAAAATTTATTACTGTTAAAGGGGATGCCATCCTGTTACCGATGTCTCAACTCCTGGTAATTTTAGAAGCAAAAGCTCTTTACAATAGTCTTTCTCGTTGTGTTTTACATACTCTGAGCAATTTTCATTGAAATCGTACGAAAAAAATATTTTTCCAGATTTTTTTTCTCCAGCTGAGCGAAAAAGATATATATATAAAAAAAAAAAGGTCAGAATTCCCTAGAATTTTATGTGGACTTTTCCCTTACATATGGCAACACTGTCTAAGTCCAAAATCCCGAGATCTCTGCTAGAAATGAGAAAATTCATAGCCTTTCAGGCTACGAATTTCACTATGTAAATTTCTGAGATGAAAAAAATCACCCTAAAAAAACCCATAATATTTATTATCGAAACTGACGTTACAAATTATGCTCATATATGCATATATCACGTGTAAAATGTTTCATTGACATAACGTAGAAACTCTTTGAGCTCTTCACCACAGAAGTGGAAAAAAGGAGTATTGAGAAATCTCGATTTTATGATTTTGCATATTTTGCATATTTAGGAGGTCTAGGCTAGTTTCTCCTGTTTTCTTTTCGTCCTCTATTATACCTAGAGTATAGAAAACATGACTGGGTATGGATAAACCATTATTTTTGCATAAATAGTTTTTTGGGCCCATTGGGGGTGATTGGGGGTGGGGTGGTGGTGGAGGAGTTTGAAGGCTGATAAGCAAGTTTTTCTGCTACTACATGATGCATAGGACCTCAAAAAACATATTTAGCAAGGAAATTGAAACATGGAAAATTTAGGCCAAAATTAGGAGGTAACAGTAAGTAACTCTTACCTTCACCCGGACTTATCTTGGACACTGTAAAGGCTCGAATCGAAGAGTGGCACGTCGGCAACTTCTTCGAAGTAAGGATTCTATCACCACCAAAGTCAGGGGGAATATTACACACAAAAGTTCCAAAAGACAAATATATATTAACCCAATCTCCACCAAAATACATAAACAACACCCCCCCCCCCATAAACAACACCACAACACAATCAATACCACCACACAAACTCCACACCAACACCACACAGTATCACTCCAACACACAACACTTGGCCAGGTGGCAAAGTCACAATACAAGATAACGATAATATCAATAGGATCACTAGGAGGAGGCAGACCAGACGCTGCCCAAGCGCTGGATTAGCTCCAGGTGAGAGGAGGCAGAGGAGGCTCAGAGCTCCTAACAAGTCAGAGTGCAGCTCCGTTCTGCCATCCATACGAAAACTCGGATAGATGGCGCTGCCAGCGTTGAGAAGTGTAGATGGCGCTGACGTCGACATCCTAAGGAATGGGGGGGGGGGGGGGAAGATGAGGAGACTGCTGAACAAGCAGTTATACTCTCGCCTTCCACTAATACACCACATAACTATTGATGAAATATTAAGATATTACTTTACAGGAATATGTGATTAAATGCGTATAAATGTGTATGGGTGTGTATACATGTTTATAAATGTGTATGAGTATTTCGGCCCTTACAGACACTCTTTGTGTTGGCTTTTTTATCCCAACTTCCGTCAACATAAATATATTTGTATGGGTCCTTTCATTATACATGCATTTATTATAGTATTAGCAAAATTGTAAAGGTTTATGAAAACAACACATTTTCAATTCCTTTACAATATTTATTAATTTAAGAGAATGCAAGGTGAGTAGTTTGTAAAGAAGGTGTATGGAAGTGAAGTTGTAGCATCTGGTGTTAGAGGCAGACCTCCAGTTAGATGGCAGAACAGAGTGGAAGAGCATATGAAAGAGAGAAGCATGATCGTTATATATATTATATATTTCCGTCATTTAGCAGACCCTCTTGTGTTTCATGTGCATCACCTCTGGTATCTTCTTGTGCTTGAGCAATAGCAACATCTAGTTCCATTTCTGGTGCATTATCTGCGAAGGAATTGATGTTAGAGGCACATAATCACATGGCACTTGTTTGCATATACTGTACAGTATATACAAAAGAAAAGAATATATAAAGGTTGCCTTTCCATGATTTTCATAAATCCATTATCCAGCCCTATTCTAAATATACCATATTGTGAAACATTGAAGTACAGGGTAGGTATGATACCATCTAATATTATGTACTATACTCAGTCGTTTTTATGAAGAAATCAATATTCTCACTATTTCTTTCATTGAGCAGACCCTCTTGAAGTACTCTGGTACCAGTAGCCGTCTACGTCTGCTGAATAGTCTTTCTTGGCTAGCCTTCATACCAGCTGAAAATGAAATGAATGATACAGCTTCAGACCTAATCAAAATCCATGGGAAAATTCATGATTGCATATACAGACCAAATATCCACATTAGAAATATTGTACTACTGATTTTCTACCACTATTTCCTACTACTGTAACCTACATTAGGCCATTGAATGAGAGTTTTAATGTATTAGATCTACCACAAATACTTTAGTTTTTAAATATACCCCACCCTACCTCCCAAACAATAATGGAGAAGAGAAATTGTTGGTTACAGAGCATTAAAAGACTGTAGCCTACTTAGATATTTCAAAGTTATTACTAGAAGATGCTGTCAGTATTGGGCTACATTTCTAACAGAATAAGGTAGATTTGGCCTGGCCTAACCTACATACTGTACAGTAAAGTATCATAAGATGGGGTGAAGTTTAAAATATGTACAGTATAGGCAAATAGCTGAAGGTGTAATGATACAATAATAATAAGTTAGGCCTTTGATAGATCTCAACTTACCTGGTTTTCAATTAGAATTTGGAAGGTGCAGAGTCGGTACAGTTCAAGGTTGCAATATTCTGATGATATTTGGAGATCCATTACATCGTTGATTGTTCAAAGCATCTCTTGGGATGTAATCTGTTGTTGTCTTAAAGTGTAGAGAGCATACTCGGACCAATTCACCATTAGATTTGTCCTCACGTTTGCACGCCGATATCAATATTTTGCCTTTCTCTCTTTTTGCATGTCTACTGCCATTATTGCAATTGTACACAGCACATACACCCATAATATGCCATAGACACATTTTAAATTGGACTAGTGACAGTCTGTGCTCCAGGCCAGGTTTGTTTACATGTGTGATGTCACTCCCGCGGTTCATTGTGGGAAAACAAGTGTCTAGTGGACTATCCTTTATAGTCTATTATCCTTGGGCTGAATGGAGTGAATGGGGAATTTTCTAAACTCGTGGTTGCCACCAGGTGGCATTCATGGTTCATCGCGCACACAAGCAAAATAAAATATTCCTTCAGTCATTCTATACACAAACAAAAATGCATAGAGCTTAAATGATACATATTTCTACACAATTCTTTCTAAGTAGTAAAACACAGGTAAAATAGTACTATTCGTGATCAAAGGATTTAAGTTGATTTTCTGGTGAAATTGGCATTCAGATTATTTTGGCCATCTCGGGATTACCAAACAGGTACACCATTGATTGGAAACATAGTAAATGAAAATACAATAAACATAAAAAGAACATGCAGGTGATAGTTAAAACTCCGAATTACATAGATCAACTTCCTGGTTTATTGAAATACATATTTCAATTGAGAATAGGCAACTCGAATGTGTTGGCGAAGTAGTCGAATCGTGGAGGGAATCAAAACAAAACAAACATGTTTATCCGACTAGCGCTCGCTTTGGTTATTGTTACGTGGTTGGTTTGGTTCTTTTATAAGAACAATGGACTACGGTAGCTGGACGTTGCAACAGCTGAAGGAGGAGTGAGGACTCTCAGGCAGACGCCAGACAGGCTCTCAGCTGATGTTTGTTTTGGTTCGAGTCTCGCTCGGCTAATTTTGCCTTGTGTCGCTCACTGGGTGAAGGAGATACTAATATCTCCACAAAAATAACTCTATCTATATATTACCATGTTACTGGGTATGTTATGTCATAATAATATGTAGTACAGTCTTGATCATATTTATTTATATTGTCCAAATAAATAGATTTTAGCCTTGGCATATGCCTTACTTTAAATATCGATAGCAGAAGGTCGACAATCACGAAACAAAAATATCTAATTTAACCAACTTATCTCAAAATTATCCATACAGGTTATTAAAAAGTCGATGCAGGATTCCGAAAGTATCATAATGATCAAGGTTCTATGCATTTGTATGCTGATGGGATTTTTAAAAACCAATATTTTAGCTCATGTCGCATGAATTGACTGCACAGCAGAGACATCTAGCGGATTAGTTCCAGAAATTCCCCATTGGTCCTTGGCGGCATGTTTGTTTGCGGATGACACTGTGCTCATGGCTGAGAGTGAAAGGAATTTACAGAGAGTGGTGGGTGAATTTCAGTCTGTATGTAAACAAAGGAAACTGAAGGTGAATGTGGGTAAAAGTAAAGTGATGGTATTTGAAAGAGCAGAAACTGAAGTGATTGACTTTGCTACACCTTACAGAGTAGAATTACCAACTGGGACGAAGTGTGAGATAACTCTGAGGCGTGAGAGAAGGAATTTAAGTACCTGGGGACAGTTATGTGTAAACATGGAAGTATGGAAGGAGAAATTAGGGAGAGAGCAATGAAGGGTAGACAGGTCATAGGATCACTGGGGCGGATAATGAAAGGTAGAAGTGTGAGTATGGAAGTGAAAAGGTGACTACGAAATAGTATACTCCTGCCAACACCGACATATGCGTCAGAGACATGGAGTAGGGCTCATCAGTCAAGAATAGGTGCTGTGGAAATGAGTTACTTGAGAGGTGCATGTGGACTTACTATGTGGGATGGAGAAAGTAATGAAAGTGTGTATGAGAGATGTGGTATGAGTGAGAAGGCAATTGGTATTGAGTGTGGAGTGGTTGAGAGAGTGAAGCGTAATACTCTGAGGTGGTTTGGACATGTATAGTGGGGCGCCTTAGCTCCAATATTCAATAGAATTATGCATTTTGTGAAACAAGCACCAAATTTGGCACAAATGTACATTAATATGTTGTGAACACTTTCAGATATTGGGCCATTTGAAATTCTCTCTTTATGTCCGCCATATTGGACTTCAAAATGGCCGCCTCTTGAAATCTACATTTGTTATTATCTCTGGACATAATGCAGCTATTGACTTGATTCTGGTATCTAAATGTATGTTTAGGGGGGCAAGAAATCCAATGGTACCAATTGCCACTTGGTATTGTCAAGTATTGTCTGCCATATTGGATTTGAAAATGGCCGCCACTTGAAATCCACATTTGCAATTATCTCCGGGTCTAATGCAACTATTGACTTGAATTCTGGTGTCTAAATGTATGTTTTGGTAGCAAGGACTCCAATTATATCATTTACACAGAGTATTATAACCAATGGGCCACCATATTGGATTTCAAAACAGCTGGTTTACATTACATGGCCACTTCACGATCTACATTTGACATTATCTTTGGATCTAATGTAGCTATTGACTTGATTCTGGTGGTGGTGGTAGAAGTGGTAGTTGTAGTGTAGTACTGGTGATAGTAGTGGTATAGTAGTGGTGATGACAGAAATGATAACATTGTATATATCATTGCAGGTTCAGAAGACAGTTCCACCATGTCCAAGAGCTTCAGATTAGCAAATGTTGAGCAAACTTCACCATCAACATCACTGCACCTCACCACAACTGACTGAAAGTTATGGCAAATATGTCAAGAGGACACGACGGAGACACTGACCAAACCTGACCAATCAAAGAGAAAAGACATTGGGAGTGGGTACAGTTCACTCACAGAGACCTTGGTCATATTCAGTAATCTTGGAGAGCTTCCAGGATCATTTCACCTGGAAAGACTCGATGATGGTCATAGCAGGACAAGGTCAGCCAATCTGAACACTGGTGACGTCTCCTCATCTTGTCTGGTTTCTTCTATGTAGAGGACGAGTTCAGCGAAAAAATAAAAAATATTGGTTACAGACAAAAATCTGTGGTGCGCTACATATATCCACCATTATAAGGCCCCAAGTATATGGCATGATAAGAAGGCCGTAAGAAAAGTATCTGACCTTATATTTTTTTTTTGCAAAAACCTTTTGGATTTGAATCAAGCGCACTTGCATCAGCCGACCTTGAACCTTCATGCGCATGTGTGAATTGCTTCCCGCCTGTAAATTGTGTCAGTTGCTGGCAAGCAGCATTTGAGTGAGGTAGTGTGTAGTGCTCTCGTCGGTTATTTATTGCAAGGAAAATGATGGAACGACTGGAGCAGCGCTACTGTATCAAATTTTGCCAGAAACTGGGCGACAGCCAGGTGGAAACCATTCGGAAGATTCAGACGGGTTTTAGTGACAATGCTATGGGCATCACACAGATTAAGGAGTGGTACAACCGGTTTAAAGACGGTCGCACAACGGTGGAGAGCAAGCCACGCTCTGGTCGGCCATCAACATGCCAAAATGACCAGGTTATTGCCAAAATGAACACTGTGGTGGTGCAGGACCGTTGTGTGACTATCCGAGAAATTGTGGAAGAGGTGGGCATCAGCACTTTTTCGGCACATTCCATTTTGACCGAAGAGAGTGGCTGTGAAATTCGTGCCGAAGCTGCTGACGGCGGAGCAAAAGCAACTTCGTGTAGAAGTCTCACAGGACATGCTGGACTCCACAAACAGTGATTCCGACTACATGAACACCATAATCACTGGTGACGAATCCTGGGTGTACGGGTACAACCCGGAAACCAAATCCCAGTCATCACAGTGGAAGCATTCCACGTCACCAAGACCAAAGAAGACCCGCCAAGTGCGCAGCAATGTCAAAGTTATGCTGACTGTTTTCTTTGACTCTCACGGTGTGGTACACCACGAGTATGCACCACAGGGTCAAACAATCACCAAAGAGTACTACAGGGATGTCCTCCGCCGCCTACATGATGCTGTGCAGCACAAGAGACCGGAGTTGTGGTCGACAGGAAATTGGCGTCTCCATCACGACAATGCTCCAGCACATTCCTCGCACATGATTCAGACTTTTTTGGCGAAAACCGAGGTTCCTGTTGTTCAACAGGCTCCATACTCTCCTGATATGGCCCCTTGCGACTTCTGGCTATTCCACAAACTCAAGAGGCCATTGAAAGGAATGCGATTTCAGACAAAAGAGGACATTATGGCTGCAATGACAGCCGAGCTAAACTCCATTTTGAAAGAGGCTTTCTCGGAATGCTTCCAACAATGGCGGCACCGCTGGTAGAAGTGTGTGGAGTCCCAAGGAGATTACTTTGAGGATTAGGTTTCCAACACTCCAGGTATGCTAATTTTTTTTCCCCGGCCAAAGGTCGGATACTTTTCTAACAGCCCTCATATTTTAATGGTAAGGATGATGATAATTACCCTTTGTTATTTATTATTACTTAAGGGGTAAACAGATGAAAAGAAGAGATGCAGATAATTACTCTGTTCTTTATATCTTTACTAATTATTTTCTCAGTAATTATCTTGTATATTGACTTTTCTATTATGATGTTCTTTCCTTCTTTACCCACTAAGGTCTCGTTCACACCGAGGCTGGAACCAGACATATTCTGATGTCAATTACACTTTAGGCAATATAGTTAAATTAACACAAAAAATATTCAAAAAAAGGCTATTCTATAAAATTACCACTACAACAGTACAGTAGGGTCTAGTGACCTTAAGGAATATGTTTACACCTACATACTACACACAACAAAACTAAAGACACAGGTACATCAAATATTCAAGTGTACTTTGAATACCTAAAGATAGTAAATTAATACACAGTGAGATCTCCATTGGAATTAGTTCGTTGGGGAATTGAACTGTTCAAAGTTTCAACCAAAGCTGTACTGTATACTTATTGCCGTTATTGGTGCTCGTGACTGTACAACAGTCTTATCTTTACCACAGTACACACACAAAACAATTAATATAAATTCCAATGTAACCTTTTGTAATTACAGTGCAGACTAAACCAAGGTGCCAATTGTACTGAGCCACTTAACTATGATAAGAATTAATTTTAATTTAATTTTAGGTATCCCTGACTTATAGGCCAAAAAAATATCATCGGATCATCTGCTATCTATGTAGTGAAGGGCTGAGGTGAACAACATTCCATTAACATTCTATTAACCCTTAAAGACCTATCAACGGCGTTAATAGAAATTTTGGCCTTAAAACGGATTAACGCCTTTATTTAACAGCCCATAAATAACTGCATGGGCTACATATAGCCACAGCAGTGGTACTAAAGGAAAACTCTAACCTTGGACTATTGTAATTGATCGTGATTGGCTGACTTCCCCCCCCCCCCCTTTGGTGTAGGTGGGTGTGGCCAAAGTACATTTACACCCACTGTGTGTTATCTGCAGCCAATGCCATCACTCGTGGCCTGTCATACACTCCCTTTCCCTTGTCTCACTCTGCCTCCCATAGATCTTATAGCCATTGGACATTAGTATAACACACTTTCAAACAGTGTACATGCATGCGTTAGTGTTATCACAGGTATGCACAGTTGTATGCAAAAATGACTTGTATGTTGCCTTTTCTGTTTATTTCAGTGCATTTATATACTGGTTTTACATATATAAAACATGCAAGCACACATCAAGGTACACATACTCATGTATCTACGCATTATAAATATGCATAACACATGCGTATGCCTTCGTATGTTATTTGGGGAGGTAACTGTCATATTATTTTCCTACTTTGGCGTGCTGCTGTACTCTAACCAGTGGAGATAGAAGACTTTTGTTTGTATATTCTGGTGTGTAAAATAAAGCTCTACAAACCGATAAGACTAAAACTAACCTTAGAGTAACTTTAAAAATCAGGTTGTATTTGCGGTTGTGGGTGAAGGCTGTTGTAATGAATTGCGGTTCTTAGGTGTTAAACACATTATTGAAGACTGCAACACACACAACCACACAACATACACTCTCTGAGGGCACTGTGGGAGAGCCCAGTTCAGGAGCTCGGGGCTGCTCGGCCAGACAGCTTAAGGAACTTCAACATCTAGGGTTGTCATGGAATCTAGAGTGTAAAGTGTTCCCTCCTACTGTACTCATATTACCACTAAGCCACAAAGAACCAAACCATAATATTACAACATACAGTCTGTCACAGCTGGCTCAGTTCACTCTCATTCAAACAAAAACGCTAGTGAACATCCTGGGTTGTCATGGAACCCAGAGTGTAAAGTGTTCCCTCCTACTGTACTCATATTACCACTAAGCCACAAAGAACCAAACCATATTACTACATAAAGTCCCCGTAAGGGAAGTATTGCCTGCAGTGATGTGGGCATTACTTTAAAGGTTATGGCGTCCCTTCGGCCCCAGCCAATCCTTTTCAGTTCTTCAAATATCCCCCTGTTCCTTTTCTTTCCTTTGTACTTGCTGTCCCACCTCTCTATCACCCCTGGTGAGGAAAAGATGAATTTGGCATCCTCTACCACACCCTGGCCTGTTCAGTCCGTCTCTCGTACTATTTCTCATTCCTTCTGGGTAACTGACGAGATCACCCGATAGGGTGGCACAACAAGTAAGACTACAGATGGTGGGAATGTTGGCTCAGGGCTACATACCCGTGAACCAGCAGTCCTCTTGTCCGTTGCCTTCCAAGAAACCGATCTCAGTTCACTCTCATTCAAACAGAAACACTAACCTTACTCAGGAGGCAAAGCATTACAGTTATAAACACTCTTTTGGCACATTGGCTTTGACTACTATAGGCTTAAATCCTCAACAACCAAACAAACAGTCTACAAAGTAAAACACAAATACAAATTATATATCTTCAAAATATTGTGAAATATTCTAAAACATCATTATACAATTTCTCAACACATGAGTTACCCCAACACAGGATTACCTTCAGTTGGGACCAAGTATGTCTCCCCACTGAGTCCATTTATCTTTTATAACCTATAACCTAATCAGTGCCATATATACATGAGAATATGCAGTAACAGTGAATATTGGAACACTGTAGTAGCCTTGGTTTTCACTTTTGGTCTATACAGATCACTATTCCAATAGGTCATGCAGGAGTCACAGTGAGTGCAGTAGATGTTGAAATTCATCTTGTTCATTTAATTCATTTCTGTCATATGTTTATCTTTATAACTATCAAAATACTTGTGAAAAGTAGTAGAACCACTCCTATTTCTCTGGGTACACCCCATGGAGCTAGTATAGGTAGAGGCTCCAGTAGGACCTTATTAATTTTGTGAAACCACCAATCTGTCATTTCGGCACCTTCAGGATGGTGCATACCTATTGTAGTCAGGTCATAAGTCCAACTGTTTTCTTATATGCTGAAACATATCTTGGTGTCCGTCATAATGGAAGGCGCCGAAAATGACAGTTCGGCGGCTTCACCTTAATCCCCTGGATTAGCGAGCCATGGCGCCTCCACCTATAATAACTCCATGGTACACCCATACACTGAACATGCCGGCATTGTTAAAACAAATAAAAGGCAAAGAATGTTATAAGGCAATGCCGGTATGAGGTGAGTTGATATTTGTTTTGAGTCAAAGGAGGGAAGGGAGACAATGGACCATTAGTGTGTCGGCTTCACTTGTGTGATGTTATGACACCTCTTCTTTATTATACCTCCATGATCAATACTACTACTATTACCTGCTATAATACCAATACCACACTTTAATCCTTTTGATGATGAAATGTTAACCTGACACACATTATAATATAAATTATATAATACCAATATATACCTGCTATAGTACCAATACCACACTTTAATCCATTTGATGATGAAATGTCAACCTAACACACATCACACTCAGGTTTTTGTCTTGTGGTTTACAATGTGTCTTTTTGGGGAGGTGGTGGTGGTGGCAGAGAGGATAGCCTACAGTGACGGACTGCTGATGTCGAGGACACAGGTTCAAGTCCATGAGAAATCCCTGGGGATTTTCCGAGGTGATCTGATGGTTCTGCTGTTTTTCTATCATCCTTGCTATGCTGACACCCCCTACCCCCTATATTGTCATCATCACACAGTATATAAGATATTCCAAGATGACAGTATAGCTATTCTCTCCCGATAGTGACAAGTATAAATAAATAAGGTGTCATTATCTGGTGGGACCAAAGAGAAACTACCAGCATCATCATGAAGCTCCACTGTCTCACCTAGAGTGACACTAATTAATCTCAGGGCCTTGCAAGAGTCACAGGCTACTTACAGAATTCAGTCCCAAAGTGGTGGTAAAAACTCATTTTCTTCCAATTTTCCTATATTCAAGTCTTTTTCTTGTGAACAGTTGTGTTTATTGAGATGGGATTTGTAAGAAAACTTTTCACCAAATTTCTCACATTCAAAGTTCTTTACCTTGCGTGGATAAGTATGTGTCTCCTTAGTTTACTCTTTGTGATAAACTTTTTACTACATTCATCACATTCAAAGTTCTTCACTCCTGTGTGTATAAGTATGTGCTTCTTTAGATTACCATTTGTTACATACTTTTTACCACATTCTTCACATTCAAATTTCTTCACTCCTGTGTGTGTAAGTATGTGCTTATTTAGATTACATTTTGTTACAAACTTTTTACCACATTCTTCACATTCAAAGTTCTTCACTCCTGTGTGTATAACCATGTGTTTCTTTACTTCACCCTTTGTCACAAACCTCTTACCACATTCATTACATTCAAAGTTCCTCTCTCCTGTGTGTATAAGTATGTGTCGCTTTAATTCACCGTTTGTCACAAATTTTTTACCACATTCTTCACATTCAAAGTTCCTCTCTCCTGTGTGTATAAGTATGTGCATCTTTAGTTGACTCTTTATCGCAAACTTTTTACCACATTCTTCACATTCAAAGTCCTTCACTCCTGTGTGTATAAGTATGTGCATCTTAAGTTGACTATTTATCGCAAACTTTTTACCACATTCGTTACATTCAAATTTCTTTACTCCGGTATGAACCCTCTTAATATGAACATTAAGAGAAGATTTCCAACTAAACTCTTTACCGCACTCATCACACATAAACATTTTCTTTCCAGTATGAGTCAACAAATGGTGAGTGAAATCGCATTTCCTACTAAAGTTTTGACCACAATGTTGACAGACCAACTCGTTACACTTCTCTTCTCTGACAACATTGTTGGTGTCACTTCCTTCCACCTCCATCACTAACACAGCTTTATTCTGCCACCAATATGACCACTTGGTTATTACTGTTGTCAGGGCTGCCAACCACAGTGTTATTGGTGTCAGGGCTGCCAACCACACTGTTATTGGTGTCAGGGCTGCCAACTACACTGTTATTGGTGTCAGGGCTGCCAACTACACTGTTATTGGTGTCAGGGCTGCCAACTACACTGTTATTGGTGTCAGGGCTGCCAACTACACTGTTATTGGTGTCAGGGCTGCCAACTACACTGTCATTGGTGTCAGGGCTGCCAACTACACTGTTATTGGTGTCAGGGCTGCCAACCACACTGTTATTGGTGTCAGGGCTGCCAACTACACTGTTATTGGTGTCAGGGCTGCCAACTAGTGTTACTTCATATCTGAAACAATAACAATACCAGTTTTAAATCATTTGAAGATTCAAACATATACTGAATATTACTGTAATATTCTGTAGCATCAAAAATAGCCTATGTCCAGTTAGGTTCCGGTAGTTTGCCTCAGTTAGTTCCCGATAGTCTGCTGTGGTCTAGGTTAGGTTAGGTTAGGTCAGGTAAAGTTATGCTAGATTAATTCAAATAAGGTTAGGTTTGGTTAGGTCAAATAGGTAAGGTTATACTCTGTTCACGCTTGGATGGCGGAGAAGCCTGGCCCTCCAGGTGCGGTGGGCAGGTCAAATACTATTTCGCTTCCCTGATTGGCTAGAGGTGTTCAGCACACCGAGACAATTAGAAGTGCTTCCTTTTTTCATTAATATTTCTGCTAATTAAGCATTATTCATGTATGTTATTACTCACTCATTATCTTAAATAATATATGTGAGCCTTGCGGTCAAAATTCACAGCTCGTAATATCTTGATTTGAACATAGTGTGTGTAGTAAAAAGTGAGCGACAGTGAGAGGAAAACAGGTCAACTGGAGGACCTCTGAGTAACCCTTGTGACTTCCCGTGTTCGAAAGCATACTTCAAGGCTTCTTCGTCCATTTAGTACCAATATTCATTTCATTTCACCTATTTTTCGGAAGCACAAGGGAGTGTGTTTTTATGCAACGAAAATGTAGAAAAAAAACTTACACATAAATTCACTACTTACATAAACAGGTTAATATATTTCAAAACCATAGCCAAACAAAGCAGCAGGACTGGGCAGGGAGTGGTGGGTGTGTATGTGTGTATGTGTGTGTGTGTGTGAATGGATTAACAAACCGACACAGGAAGTTGACAGGCGCCTATAGGGACCTGAGATTAGAATATGGTTTAAGGCAGTAAGAGAGAGAAACTTAGATGAAGGTAACAAATGAGGAATAAAGAAAGTGAAATAACTTATGATGTATGCTACTGGTAATGAGAGAATGAATAAATTGAATTTAAAAAAATTATATAATGCCATTAATCTAAATAATTTTATGTAGGCCTTATATAATATGTGGGATAAAATACCATTAGATTATACTTTTATGTGGGATAAAATATCATTAGATCATAGAATATAGAAAAAGAAAGGTTGTGGATCAATCGTGATCGAGAGAGAGAAGTGAATGGAAGAAGAAGGAAGGTCAGGTCACTGAGATGAACGCACAGCCATGCGACGTATGTGTGTGTGTGTGTGTGTGTGTGACCCATGGTGTGACCAAAAGGACTCGAAACGTCCTCTTTCCATTATTTAATTTCACCTATCTTTCGGAAGCACAAGGGAGTGTGTTTTTATGCATCAAAAATATAGAAAAAAACGTACACAAAAAAGTTAATATCTTTCAAAACCATGGCCAAACAAAACAGCAGGACTGGGCAGGGAGTGGTATGTGTGTGTGTGTGAATGGATTAACAATTCAAATGCAGGTCAAACGATGAGTAGGGTGGAGAAGCTAACAAACAAGCATTTAAATGCATAACTGCAGAAAACTGGCGGAGGTGTGTAAGTCATACGGCAAACTTTGAAAATGAATATTTACGTAATGACGCAGCTGTCAATCATATGTACGAGAATTTTGTTATTTCTCTCGCTGACTCCGAGAGTGAAGAGGAGTAATACGTACGGTAGTATACTGTATGTAAAGTATATGTAGTACAGTAAAACCTCGTTTATCCGGCATTCATAACAACGGCACCCTCATAACAACGGCACCGATCGACCCAGGCCAAATAATGGTTAAAAAATGAATAAAATCATGAAAATCGGCTAATAAATGGTTCAAATATGGCACGCTACGCATTTGCGGCACCCCTGCGTCATCTGGTGGTAGAACGGTGGTACTACCGAGTCAAATGTTTACCGCCATAACCCTGTGTCGAGTGCCGCATATTATACACCACCGTGTGCCAATGTTATTGGACTATTGGACAAGTTATTCGGTAAAAACATGCCTAAGGAAGACAAGGGTCGTAAACGTAAGGTGCTAACCCTTAAGCAGAAGTTAGATATCTGCCAACGGCTTGAAGAACATGAGTCCAGACACTCTATCATGCAACAATATGGCTGTTCTTCTTCAACAATTTACGATATTAAGTAGCAGTCTGAGAAGCTTAAGATTTATCATTATCATATTTTATGCTTATAAAACAATGTTTGATAAGATAGGGTATATTTATTAGGGTTTTGGCAATTCTATAAGAGTAACTCTCACAACATCGGCAAAACGGGTTATCCGGCATACGCTCTCCCCCGAGCGTGCCGGATAAACAAGGTTCTACTGTATATGTATAAAATAAAATGTGAAAATTTGATTCCATTTGTTTCTCCTACTTTTAAAGTTTACAGCCCAGAATTACAGGGCTCACTTCCACTTACTTTTATGTGGGATATAATAACATTAGATTATAGAACATGGAAAAGAGAGAGAGAGAGAGGTGGAGGGGGGAAGGAGAGAGGTATTAGCTACAGCTCACGGAGATTAACCCCTAAAGACCGGTTGACGTGATAGACCGTCGTACGTAAGGAACTGGGCAACTGCACCTACCGTCACAGCGATTTAGCGCTATTTCGCGCCCTGTACGGCTAGTTTTTCTTGTCGTTGGGCGAGAAAATACACTCACAATATCGATCCGCTACCCACTCAGTCGATTCTGGGACCCTTGTCCGAATTTGTGCTCTAACGATCTTAAGACAATACCGTAGTGAATATATGTACGTGAGTGACACCATGATATTCCTACAAGGTTACAAATTATACAGGCACAATTGATAGTAAATATACGTGTTTCCTACGGTACCAGTCAGTTTGTTTATCATTTTTTAAGTGACAGTTACACGATGATATATTCCTACAAGTGTTCATACTATTTTTAGTGTTGAAATCATGACATACGATACATAATAGTAGTAATACGAGTGAGTTGACAAAGGACTTAGGCGGGAAACTGAACTCCCATGCCGCAGTCACACCGCACTCACGCATACACAGAGACACACCCCTGTCTCGCGCACAAACATGGTTCACTTCAACTCGCCCTATCTCCACAACTATTCATCGTACAGCCCTCCCGATGGTACCATTGGAAAGAGGAAGAGTTGAAGGTAAGGATGGAATAATTTTGAAGTCAGTACACTATATAGGTTAAGAGGGTGAGCGTTGTGAATATAGGGCAAATCGAGGAATTTTGACGCTAGCGGCAGGGTAGAAATATGGAGGCAAGGACCACCCCTCCCGGTCTGCAGGGGTTAACGGACCGATATGCGTGTGTGTGTCACCAAATGGACTCGAAACATCCCCATCCCATGATCTGCCAATCAGAAGCATTCAGGAATGTCCCTGAGAGGTAGGGCTTCTCTGCCATCCAAGCGTGAACAGAGTATAGGTATGGTTAGGTCAGGTAAGGTAAGGTATGGGTAGGTCAGATAAGGTAAGGTTAGGTTAGGTTTGGTTAGAATGGGTGTCAATAATCAGTGAATCAAATCCAAGGAGTTCTTATACAAAACGAGCGAAATGATAATGAACATGTTAGGAAATGATATCACTGTCGTCTGTGAAGTGTGTGAGTGTGTTCCTATACTCGGTCTCCATTCACCCTAGCCCAAGGTCAAGGGAATATAGGCCTAGCCTGCCTTGTATGACTCTCTCGTTTTTAGTAATTACGAGTTAACCACCAGCTTCAACACTCAGTCATGCCAGGTGGTGCATTTACAAAACGGAAGGCATATCCTTCGATATAAAGAAGGAAGTTATTCATTTCTCAGACAGATAAAGGAGAGGGAAACACCAGCTTATGGTTAACAAAAATTAAACAAACGATATCGCGCTATCTCCCCCTACCAACACCACCAACACGAATGATGCTGACTCATCTCAAGCACGAGTCGTCTGATGAAAACCTTAATACAAATTGTTATATGCATTTAATATGCTTAATACAAATTGTAATAATGTATTTACATTTTTAAAGTAACAGTACAGTACATTTCTCTTCAGTTTTAACACTCGTCACTCCACTCTGCCTCTTCACTCAACTCTCCCTCCTCACTCTCAGCGGGTGAGCGTAGCCGCTTTAAATAAAACAAAGAGCGTTATTTAATCGTATCCCCCCCTATATATTACACAGCGTTAAATAAAAAATACGTTACTCAAAATCACTTTATTCAAGAGTCAACTGTACTGTTTTTTAGCAAAAATCCGCCAATTTTCGAACAACGGCAGTCTCATGTCCGTTATTGCAAGGGTTGACTGTTTTCTTTTTTACGCTTAATAGCCCTCATGGAGGATTCATTCACCCCATATAAACGTGCAATATGAGTTACATTTTCACCCCTAACTAACTTGTTCCGCATCCGCGCCTAGTTTAAAATTTCACGTCTATTTTGTAATTTATATGCCACAATTATGCTTACAGCCTACTTTTAAATGTGCATAATTAAATGCCACATATCTGTGGGGTCCACTGTACAATATTTTACTTTATTTCTTCTTTATTTACTCGTATATAGTATAAAAGGATAAACTGGGTGTACACTCCTCGTTTTTTAAGCAAGATTAGGTTCCTGAAGGGGACGCGTAAAGTGAATTGTACATTTCCATAAGAAATAATGGTACAGTGAAAGCTCCTTTAACCGGCACTCTGTTAACCGGAAACTTCCCGTATCCGGCATTTTTTTTCATAAAGAAATAAATTGAGCCAAAAAGAGCTGCCACGCTCACCCACTCAGAGCGCAGAGTGAGGAGGGAGTGACGAGTGTTAAAAGTGAAAAGAAGTGTTCAGTACTGTTACTTTACAAATGTAAATACAGTACAGTACTCCCTTGTTATCGATTGGGGTTAGGTTCTTAAGATGGCCGTCGATAAGAAAATCCGTCGATACCACATTAGAGTATAAAAAAAAATTCCTTTACAAGTTTACACATAAACATAACATATTAAAGTACTGTACTGTACAATATATATACTGTATTATATATACAGTTAGACCTCCAAATACAGATATGGAAAAAGATTATCAGAAGATCAGAGATATCCGAGGGCTTAAATTTGATGCGTATGACTGACTGTCTGCCTGTACACCCACTCTCAAAACTACGTGTGCTTTCACTCGTATCTCTGGTTGCCATACACAGCTAGTGACTAAAAATAATTCTAAACTTGAGCCCAAAGTATGGAAAATGAATGTTTATAAAGGATGTTCATTCTAAAAGGTTAGGCCTAATAGTGTGTGTAGTGCGTGACGAGTTGACAAGTTCAGTTATCACCAATAATTCATGAGTTTCTACTCGTACAATCACATTTCCTTAGTTTATATTAATTATTCTTTGTAATTTTCTCATACCATCACTTGCACTTTTCACCATATCAAATGTCTGTACCGGGATATGTGTTAAAAGTATGAAAAATGCTAGTTTTGAGAAGTAGTTCACTATAAAGGGGTTAGGTTTATCACAAGTGTATCAAGCCAGCGTGAGTGACAGTGGTGTGGAAATGTTAGTTATCACTAAAACTCGTTGAATTTTCATTCGTGCACAAACATTCCTTAGTTTGTATTCATTAATTTTGGTAATTTTCTTTGAAAAATCACTTCCACTTAATATTAATTTGCGCATAGGTACGCCTAATAGGTGTGAGAGTGTGGATGGCCGAGCTGTACGTGAATCATGTAGGCATATGTGACGATACACCCGGAAAATCTCCGCATAGGCCACTCGGACACCAAAATTGACATTTTTATTACCACTTTAAACATTTCGGACTATTTGGGATTGTGTTGCCACCACTTCTCCCACGCTCCTTCCCCCCTACCCTCAGTCTCCATTCACCCTAGCTCAAGGTCAAAGGAATATAGGCCTATATATAGCCAAGGTGCCTAGCCTGCCTTGTCACTCGCTCGTTTTTAGTAATTACGAGTTATTAACCACCAGCATCAACACACAGTCATGTCAGGTGGTGCATTTACAAAAAGGAAGGTCATATCCTTCCATATCAAGATGGAAGGTTTTTATCGAACAGAGAAAGAAGGAAACACCAGAATAGGCTCAATAAAATGTAAACAAACGATATCACGCTATCTCCTCCCTGCCCCTACTCTCCCCCCTTCCTCCTCCACCACCACCACCACCACGCATGCTTACGACTCATTTCATTCATGAGTTGTCTGCGAAAACCTTAATACAAATTGTTATATGCATTTAATATGCTTAATACGAATTGTAATACTGTATTTACATTTGTAAAGTAACAGTACTGAACACTATTCTTCACTTTTATACTAAATAGCTAGTCCGTGGATAATATCCGTCGATAATCGAAACCGTCGATAATAAAGCCGTCGATAACGAGGGAGTACAGTGGTACCTTGAGATACGAGTGCCTTAACATACGAGAACTTTGAGATACGAGCCATGGCTCAATCAAATTTTTGCCCTGACATACGAGGTGAATTTTGAAATACGAGCCAACAGATGGCCGATTTGCCCCTCATCTGCATTTCAAAAAGTGCGCCAGGTGCGTAGTTCAACTGCCTGCCACCAGGAGGCAGCTCACGCTCCCACCAGTGTTGCCAGGTGCAGGGAAATTTCCGTTTTAGGGAATTTCGAAGTCCACACAGGGAAATAATATACAGTTCGTTCATGAGTAAACAGGGAAATTTCTACAAGATGAAATACCTAAAAGACCATCAATGTTCATGAGTAAACAGGGAATAATTGAGGTAAAATGGGAAATTCTGAAGTTGAAGTGAGGGAAATTCCCTCACACTTACATGGCAACACT
The DNA here is from genome assembly GCA_034508575.1 of Petrolisthes manimaculis. NCBI lineage: Eukaryota > Metazoa > Arthropoda > Malacostraca > Decapoda > Porcellanidae > Petrolisthes > Petrolisthes manimaculis. The sequence goes on along the minus strand of JAWZYT010000628.1, from coordinate 406,611 downwards.
GACTCTCAATGTTTTGTTTACATCTCACTCGTGGCTAGTTCAGCCAGTTTATTATTTGTGAAGATGGCATCATATTAAGTGTTAATGACAGCTTTATTTACACTTATTTACATCTTAGTGTTACATATAGCTTTAACATGATACATTTTTAAAACATGTTCACTTTATTAGTCAAATAAATGCGTTTTTCATCCAAGAAATGGAAGTTTTTTTGGACCAAGACCCCATTCTTTTCATTATACATTGTTTCTAATGGGAAAAATAGGTTTATTTTGTGCGAATTTAGTTTGTGTGGTGCCTGTAGGAACCTATACCTCACACATAATGAGGAATACCTGTACTTCTACGATATGTACAATATTGAAGCAGAAATTTACGAAAATGGGTTTTATTTTTTTATTTTTTTTGGGCGGGATAAATTGATTTGACTTACGATAAATTGATTTGACTTACGAGCATATTGAGTTACGAGCTCAGTCACGGAACGAATTAAACTCGTATCTCAAGGTACCACTGTACTGTACTACAATTCGTATTAAGCATATTAAATGCATATAACAATTTGTATTAAGGTTTTCGCAGACGAGTCATGAATGAAATGAGTCGTTGGCATGCGTGGTAGACTGGTAGTGGTGGAGGTGGTAGGGGGAAGGGGGGAGATAGTGTGATATCGTTTGTTTACATTTTATTGAGCATATTCTGGTATTTCCTTCTTTCTCTGTTCGAGAAAAACCTTTCTTCTTGATATGGAAGGATATGACTTTCTGTTTTGTACATGCACCACCTGACATGACTGAGTGTTGAAGCTGGTGGTTAATAACTCGTAATTACTAAAAACGAGCAAGTGACAAGGCAGGCTAGGCCTATATTCCTTTGACCTTGAGCTAGGGTGAATGTAGACTGAGGGTAGGGGGGGAAGGAGCGTGGGAGATTTTGACGAAGATAAAGGAATACCAGCTTTAGCACTTTTCTTTATTTTTTTCAGCATTATCACGTATTGAGCGCAAAGTACTGTTTTATGACCGACGTGCTCTCGCCACGATTCTAATTTCTTTTTCAGAGTTATAGACTTTCTCTGTCTTTTTGGACTAGGAGCACTAATTAAATCTTTTGCTGGCCATTATTAATGCAAAATGAATAACAGTACTGTACAATTAACAATATTTGCAGCAATATAAAGCTAGATGAGCGAAAGTAAACACAACACACGGGATCCACTGAGCATATAGGTACACAACATATGTGCTCCCACAGTGTGACTGCCTGAAACTGACTCATCAGAGATGTGTGGGTGGGTCGATGCAGAAGGGGTGGCAGGCTCCTGTTTGGCGGGAATTGAGCCTCCTTGTTCGTTCGTGTTATTTTAAGAGTTGGCGTTAATCGTATTTATTTTCATTTTTTTCATGATACGTACTATTTCAAATTTGCGTAATTTAAGCTCGCGTAAATAGCGAGGAGAGTGTATATGTTAAATTTAATCACCTTAAATTAAAGGATTATAATATTTCTAGCGGAGGTACCTGGCATTGCCCGGGAAAGATGCACTCTGGAGTTTAAAAATAGTCATTATTAACTTTATAAAATGTGAATGAATACCAGTCTTGTTTCGTTAGTTAAAAATATTCCGCGATCTCAGGCCACTTACCAGTTGCCATACCTACATAAAGACAATAATTATAGTACATATGTCTTTACAGCTTGAGACTGACTCAAATTCCAAATAGCCTTTTTGCATCAGACTACCAGGACCTAACCGGGGCAGACTACCGGGACTTAACCATGGTAAAGTACCAGAACCTGACCGGGGCTAAATACTGGGACCTAGCCGGATCCGGCAACAATTATACAAATCGGTAATTCTTTCAATAAATAGTGTAAAGAAGTGGGTAATAAAGGCAGAAAAACTGTACATGATAACGGCAATTCTTTCAATATTTACCGTTTTGGGAGTGTAACAGGTTTTTTTAGCGGACTACAGCAACGACTCTAACCGGAAAATATCCAAATACTGTAACTGACTGGTACAATATATACCAAGAGGTGTGTGGGTGCAGCTATTGATCGTTTCTCATGATGATTAAAACGAGGATCCTCAAGAAAATGCGAGGTGTTGGTAGTCAGCTGTTCCAGTCACATCTTGATCATTTTTGCTGAAAGATGAGAACAAATTCCAATTATCTATTTGTGTCATTCCTGGAAGATATACAAAGTGTTTATAACTAAAATTAATGTATGTATTGTATTTGATAGAGTGTTTATAATATAAATATAAATAGTACCGTATATGCCGGGGTACAAGACTACTGAGCGTATATGACGACCCCCAAACTCCTAGGTAAATTTTCAGTTGTAGTATGTAGTATATGTTCAGCATATAAGACGGGTACGAAATCTGAACCTTACCCCAGCCCAGTCAGTTGTGCGGTGGAGGCATATATGGTCAATAAATGTTTATGTACATGAAATGGAAAAGTTTTTATATTTTTGTGTATACTTCATGAGGGAGCTTCCCTCAAATGATGGTTTGGTCGGTAAATGTTTACTTTTCAACGGTGTACAGACAGTTGGTAAGTATTTGCGTGTATGCATCTATTGTTATAGTGTTACGATACGTATACAGATGCTACGGTACATCCTTTGTAGGGTGGAAACAAGGGTCAGGTAGGGTGGTGGGACTGCACAATGGAAAGTCCATCCCTTGGGCCATGAGACGCAGTAACTTGTGGTGTCATTTGGCTGTTTTTAAGTTTTGTGGAAAGAATGTGTACATACGTGTGTGCGCTATGTGTACATGTGTGTTTTAACAGGAAAATATCGAGATTGGAAATGGGAATATTCTGGTATATAAAGGAGGGATATTTAAGTAGGAACACACTGAATGAAATTTTTACACATACCCGGTACATTAAATACAATAAACACAATGGAAAAAAATGATCCCACAGACATTAATTAAGTACAGTAGGCTACAATATACAGTGATTTAATGCAGAACTACAGATCCCTTTCTTTCTCTCCCTTTTTTTTATTTACCAGAATATTTCCATTTCCAATCTCATTTTTTCCTGTTAGAGCACACACGTATGTACACATTGTTTCCGCAAAAACTTAAAAACGGCCAAATGACACCACAAGTTACTGCGTCTCATGGCCCAAGGGATGGACTTTCCATTGTGCAGTCCCACCACCCTACCTGACCCTTGTTTCCACCCTACAAAGGATGTAGCGTAGCATCTGTATAAGTATTGTAACACTATAACAATAGATGCATACACGCAAACACTTACCAACTCTTGAAAAGTAAACATTTACCGACCAAACCATCACTTGAGGGACGCTCCCAACCATCACGTATCCATGAAACACGTGTACTGTATATAACTGTAAAGGTAATGCTGAAAATATATTGAAGTGCAAGCATCTAATACACAGAATTTGATAGATATAAAGCATTTACAGTGAAGATGAGTTACTGGTTAACTATTTCCTTAGATCTCATCACCTAATACAGACCGATTCACCCCACCAATTCAAGAGCCAAATTTTTAACCCGGCGTATAAGACGACCTTCGATTTTCATGGCACTATTTATGGCTTCAAAAGTCGTCTTATACGCTGGCATATACGGTATACAAATGTTAATCATATTTCTTACGTATTTTATCAGAATATAAGTCTCCAAAATAAAACTGGAAAAGAAATGGGTGTTTTCAGTTGACAGAAAGTGTGAAAATCGAGGAAGCAGATAATCACAATATTTACCGAAACTTTATCCAATAATAATAATAATAATAATAATGCCATAACAACAATAACAATTATAAATACCATCTTGGTGTTGTTGTTTACACTATTGTTGTCTCTGCCATGTACACACAGCCTGAAAAATTTGTATACATAAGTAACGTTCCCCATATGGTAAATATTGAAAGAATTACCGTTATTGCGTACGGTTTTTCTACCTTCATTACCCATTTATTTAGACCATTCTAAGTCTATTTTCTTCTATTGCATTTCCTCCGCAAATGTTACGATATGTATACAGATGTTTAGGTACATCTTTTGTAGGGTGGAAACAAGGGTCAGGTTGGGTGGCGGGTCTGCATGATGGGTGTTGTAGGTGCAGCCATGAGCCGCAGTAACTTGTGGTGACATTTGGCTGTTTTTAAATTAGCCTGACCTTACCTACCCTAACCAGGGCATACTACCGGGAAATAACTGTGGTAATGTACAGGAAATGACCGGAGCAAAATACGCTAGTTATTGAAAGAAGTACCGTTTTGTAGCAGTGTTGCCAGATCCAGCTAGATCACAGTATTGTGCCCCGGGTTTTTATTGTACTTTATCACGATTATTTCCAAGTAGTTGGCCCAGGTTAGGTCCCGGTAGTCAGATATGGTCTAGGTTAGGTAAGGTCAGCCTAATTTCAAAATGCCCCATATTCAAATGGGGCATTTGTGGAGGAATCTGGCAACACTGCTACAATACGATAATTCTTTCAATAAATAAACCCACAAGATGATGTATGTATAGCGTACAGTTATTATTATTATTGAGAGAGAGAGGTATACAGTAATACTGAAAATCTCTCTCTCTCTCTCTACTTATATTTACTCTCTCTTGTCTTACCTGTGTGTGTGTGCGTGTTACTTCTCTCTCTTTCTCTAAGTCAATATAATATATATATATAGAGAGAAGAGAGAGTGACGGAGAGTTTTCTCACTTTCTCTCTTTGTTTACAGTTGCTCTTGCTCTTGCTCTTGCTGTTACAGGTACCCCGGTTGTTTATTCCAGGGTTGGCCTTCGTATCGGCACATTCCATCATAGGAGGATCAACAACAACAACAGCGTGAAGACGTGTGTACCCTTCCTTCCCTTGTATTTGTGAGTTAATTTCAAGCATTGAATCTAGTATTCTATCGATGGCGTCTGCTGTAAGTAACTGTGGTATGTGTGAGGTTGGAGTAACAAATAGAAGTGGTGATTTGGCGTGTGAGAGGTGTGAGAGATGGTTCCACATGGCTTGTGTGGGGGTCCAGAAATACAAACTTTTAGCTATGAAGAATATGTTGTATCTTTGTGACCCCTGCCTAGAAAGAACGAAGAATGAATGGAAGAGTGAGACAGAAGAACAAAAGGAGAAGAGTGTTCAAACAATGAAGGAAGAAACGGAGGACCAGAGTACACAGACAGGGAAGGAAGACAAAGAGGACCAGAGTGTTCAGACAATGAAGGAAGACACAGAGGACCAGAGTATTCAGACAGTGAAGGAAGTTATAGAAGAACAGAGGGTACAGACGGAGGAGAATGAAAGGGTAAATGAAGTGGAAATTATAGAAGAGAGAACCGTACAGGTGGACCAGCCCAGGCCAAGACCACCTGTACACGGACAGAAAATGATGAGGAATAATTGGAGACAGTATGGTAAGGAATATAGGGTTACACGTGAAGATGAATGCAGAAGGAAGCGGACGGATTTGTATGAGTGGAGCAAGAGTGCATCAGGTGAGCAAGAGAGTGAAGGAGGAAGCTAACTTAATGAAATATGGCATGCTGATTGTACAAGGTGGGGGAAATGATCTGGAAGAAGTTGGAGAAGTAGAGACTGTGAAGGAAGTGATAGAAGCAGTGAAGGCAGTGGAAGGAAAGAATATGAGTGTTGGGGTAGTGGGAGTGATGAGGAGACCACGGGAAGGTCTACAGTATGAACGTGTGAGGAAGAGAACGAACAAGAAGATCCATGACGAACTAATGAAGCTGAAGATCACCTGGAGGCAGGAGAAGAATGGGAACGTCAGCTTCATCGACATGGATGGAGTGGTACGAGAGGACAGACTGTTTGCGGTGGATGGAGTACACCTGAACGAGGCAGGGAATGAAAGGATGGGACGACGGCTGTGTGAGTGGGTGAGGGCGAGGTCGCTGCCCCCGATCACGAATGCTTGACGACCTAGATGCATAGATGTGGAAAGGAGAGGAGTAGACACCAACCAGGCGAGTAAATGCATGAAAATTGGATGTATAAATGTTAGAGGATGGGGAATTGGAAAATATGAGGATATATGCAAAGAATTGAGTGAGTGGAATTTTGATGTTGTGGGCCTGACTGAGACACACTTGAGAGATGAGGTACGAATGGAGGGAAATGAGTATGTGATGATTGGAAAAGGACGGAAAAAGCAAAAAAACTAGGAGGAGGCGTAGCCTTCCTCCACAGGAAAAAAAGGAATTTGAAAGTTGAAGAACTAGAAGTTGGAAGCAGTGGAAGTAGTGAGGACGTGTTAGCTGTGAGAGTTGAATGCATGAATAATCAGCGAAGGCCTGAAAGAGTTATAATGGTAGTAGTATACATGACTGTGGAAGGTGAGAGAGCAAGGAGAGAGAATGGTGAAAAGTACAGTATATTGAAGAAGATTGTAAGAGAGTATGCAAATGAAAGAGTGATTGTTATGGGAGACATGAATGGACATATTGGTTTATTAGGAGAACAAATGAACAGGAATGGTGAAATGCTTGTTGAGTTTGTAAATGACATGGATATGGAGAATCTGAATGAAACCCTATCAGAGGGACGTGTGACGTGGAGTGCAAGGAACCAAGAATCTGCAATTGACTATATGTTAGCAAATGGTAGAATGAGAGAAATTGTAACTCGCATGTGGATAGATGAAGACAGGATGATAGATGTTGTGTCTGATCATAATATGTTGGTGGTAGAATGTATGTTGCAGGGGAGAAAGGAAAAAAGAGTGAAGGGGAGAAAAAGAAAATGGAAGTTGAGGGATGTAAATTGGGAAGATTTCCAGGTTGACCTGAATGAAAGAAGTTGGAGCAATGAAAGTCTACATGATGTGAACGAGGTGAATGAAAAATTTGTAGAAAATGTGAAAAATGCAGCAGTTAGCCAGATAAGTTTTGTAAAAGTAAATGGAAGAAAGAGAGAACGTAAGCCATGGTGGAATGAAGAGATTAAGAATGCAAGGAAAGAGCGGAAAAGACTAAATAGAACATGTAGGCAGTTGAGAAAGAAAAGGCATGAAAGTGACGAAGCTGAGAATGAGTACCTGAATGCATGGACATCATATGTTAAGCAGCAGAGAGTTGCTAAGCGCAAGATTAGAGATGAAAAGGTAAAATGTGAAAGGAGAGTGATTCAGAACCTAAAAGAAAAGGGGTTGGAAGGTGGGCGTGAATGGTATAGATTTATGAGAGGTGAGGGAATGTCTAGTACTGAAAGTGTAGACAGTCTCAAGGTAAATGGTGTATGTATAACTGACAAGGAAGAAATGAGGAAGGCCATAAAAGAGTTCTGGGAGAATATTGGAGGTGTAGGTGAGGTGACTGATGTAAGAGGAGAGAATGTAACACTGGAATGGAAGGATGCAGAGGAACTGAATGTAAGAATTAGCAGAGAAGAAGTTGAAAGATGTGTGAAAAGGCAGAAAAATTGTAAGGCCGCAGGACCAGATGATATTCCGTATGAAATGTACAAGAATGGAGGTGAGTTTATGATTGAAAAGATGACTGAATTGTTTAACAAAGTGTGGGAAGAAGAGAGAGTACCCAAGAGATGGAATGAATGTAGAGTGACGTTGCTGCATAAGGGAGGCTGTAAGAGTAAGAATTAGCTTAGAAACTACAGACCAATAGCCCTACTGAACACACTGGGAAAGATTTTCAGTGCAGTGTTGAATGAAAGATTGTGCAGATGGATTGAGAGATTCAGAGTGCTGGGTGAAGAGCAAAATGGTTTCCGTAAAGATAGAAGAGCAGAAGATAATATGTTTGTGGTGAATGAATTGATTGAAAGAAAGAAAAATGATGGATGTAAGCTATACCTATGTTTTTTAGATATAGAGAAAGCTTATGACAGGGTTGACAGGAAGATGCTATGTAGAGTCTTAGAAAAGATAGGTGTGAGTGATAAATTAGTAAATATTGTGAGAAGTATGTATGAGAACACAAGAGCAATGTACAGGCTGGGAGATTTAGAAACAGAATGGGTAAGAAGTGAGAGAGGAGTTAAGCAAGGATGTATTCTTTCTCCAACCCTATTTAGCTTATATACAGAAGAACTAGCTATGAGAACAAGAGGAATGAATGCAGGAGTATGGGTTGGAAATGACAAGATATGTATGTTACTGTATGCAGATGATGTGATAGTTATGAGTGAAACTGCAGAGGAACTGCAAAGGATTTTGGATGTTGTAGGTGGGTATGGGAGAGATTTTGGTGTGAAATTTAGTAATGAGAAAAGCCAAGTAATGATTGTGAATAGAACAGATGATGAGAGAGAGCATACATGGAGAGTGGGAGAGAATGTTCTGAAACAGACTGATGAATATAAGTACTTAGGGGTATGGCTGAGTCCAAGTGGAAGTGAAAAGACAAAGAATGAAAAGATTAGCATGACGAACCAATGACAAGTGCAGCGAGGCTGAGAGCAAGCAAGTATGATGTGGTGAGAGAAGTATGGAAGAGTGTGGCTGTCCCGAGCATTATGTACGGCATGGAAGTTATTGCATGGAAGGAGAGTGAGATAGACAAGTTAGAGGTGGGACAGAACCGAATAGCGAGAATGGCACTGAATGCAACAAGGTATGCAACGACAGCAGCTTTGAGAGGTGGAACGAATGGAGGATACAAGACTGGCAAGAAAGGTTTATATTATGTGGAACATTAGAAACAGCAAATGGGGAAAGAAGTGTGAGAGAATGGCATATATGAATGGTATGGTAGTTAGAGGAATTATGCATGAGTGGAAGATAATGAGCAGGAATAGAGAGGGGCTAGACTGGGATGCAAGAAAGTGGAAAAGTGAGATTGACAAAGAAGTGAAATGCCTGGGGTTAAGAAAGTGGAAAAATGAAATGGAACAAAAGGAAACTCTTGTATGGTATAAGGAGAAAGAATGTCCAGAGTTTGTGAAGTGGTATGATGGAAGTCTGGGTGGTGATCTACTCTTTCGAGCCAGAGCACAATGTATGGAGGTGAATGCAAGAAGTTATAGATGGTCTGAATCCCGAAGCAAGGTATGCCAGATGTGTGACACAGGAGAGGATGAAACGGTAGAACATGTGATGCTGCCAGGGATGTGAGAAGTATGAGAGAGACAGAACAGAGATGATGCAGATCATCTTGACTGAAATGGAATGTGATGGAATGGAATTAACAGGGAGAGAATGGATATTACTGCTAGGTTTGTGTGAGCAAAGCACAGATGAGATGATTGGTGCTGTGAAAGAATTCTTGGAGAAAATGTGGTATGCAAGATGTAGAAAGTGAATAGATATGCGTAGTATTGTATTTATTTATTTATTTATTCATTTTTTTTTTTCCGATTTCTATTTACAGGAGCTGCCGATACGAAGTATCCCTGAAATAAACACCCGGGGTACCTGTAACAACAAGAGCAAGAGCCGACTCGTGCGACCTTATCATGGCTCACTTTTTCAACGGAAGCAAATTAAATTATCAATATTATTATTATCTATTATTATTATTATTATCAAGGGGATAGCACACTTACAACCCACCCTGTATCTTTAACTACAACTCTCATTCTTTCATTTACCTACAGTTTGCCTTGACCAAGATCAAATGATTGGTTTGATATCATGAACTCTTGTCATATGTATGGCGATTTACCAACACGCCATGCATTTGGCATTGATATGGAGAGTCACTTAAACATCCCCAATGCTGTTACACAACTTATGACATCTATGAGAGTCAAGAGTCCTAAAACAAGGTGTCTTTATAAATTTCAAAAGGGTGTCATATTATCCAGTCAGTCAGTCATAGGACACTATAATATGCTAAAAGCTACCAACAACATTGAATATATAATGACACGGAGGCTTAATCAGGACTGCCTAGAACATTTCTTTGAATGCATTAGGCAAATATATGGTCCTCATGATCATCCCAATGCTATTAATTTTAAGTATAGGCTTAGGACATTGTTGTTAGGAAGAAACGATGCTCTAGTCAGTGAAAAAAACAATACCACTTTAGTGGCTAGTGATCATGACAGGGTTGCCAGGTGCAGGGAACTTTCCCTGTTTTAGGGAAATTATGACCCCAAAAGGGAAAAAGGGAAGAAAGTATCTTTTTGTATGGAATCTAGGGAAATTTCACTAAGAACCTTTTGTAAACAAGGAAGACACATTTTTGTCCATGGTGTATGGAAAATCTACCGCTGACAAAAAAAAAAAAAAAAAAAAAATATTAATAAAGACAATTGTGTAAACTGAATTTCATGTTTTATTATCATAAGAGCAAAATTTGCTCTTATATAGGTATAGCACAGTTCGTCTTTACTAAAAATAGACTCCTGCCAACGTTGTCGTTTCTTCAGTTACATGTGGCATCACCGCATCAGTACAAACATTGAATTTCGCACATACAAACTGTACAGGGTGCTGTGATTTTGACAAGAAATCAGGTATTTCCAGTGTACAAACGATCTTGAAAGGATACGAAAACAAAGAATATTTAGTACCCTATACTAACAAGTGGTTATAATAATGAGGTACAGCTATGGAACGTGTAATAGCGACCAGAGATATAGGGACCGGGAACATATGCAAGGTGATATTACATTCATTCTGTTCCCGCAACCACACAAAGATTATAAGAAATGTCGAATTTGGGTTAATGCTTGTGGACGTAAGAACTTACGAATAAAATATGTGAGACAGTGGACATATATAGACTAATATAGACAGATATAGACTAATTAAGGACTCACAGCATGTAAATCATGCCTCAATAGTCTGTTACCTTATCATTTTTTCTCGGAAGTATACGAAGCAGTGGACTGTAATAAGAACTATGATGTAATACACAGATTCCCACATACAGTAAAATCTCTGCGATAAATTTTAGTCTATCCATGCCCCCTCAGTAGGTTAGGTTAGGTTGGGTTGAGTTATTTTACATGAATGGTCCAACGTGTGCCAAATGAAATTTAACGTAGATAAATGTAAATTGTTAAGCATAGGAAATATAGCCAACAGGACAACATACAAACTAGATAACACAGATTTCTGAAAAGGATCTTGGAGTTATGGTTAGTAGGGACATAATATCAGGGTATGTCTGAGATCTTTTGCTCATGGCTGTACATACATATGTCCGCAACAAAGCCAACCTAATATTGTATTAGGATTCATATCATATCATGTCCTCTATCTTTTGATGGATGAATACGGCACCGGGAACATCAGCTGCCGTTAATTCAACCAAATTTCCACACCCGTATGAAAAATCACCTACTATATCTTCCATTGTTTGTACTGGTCAGCTGATAAACAGCGTTGCCACATACCAAATGCGACGTTGTCAAATTTTAGAAAGACGAACTGTGCTATAGGTGGGGCTTCCGCCTGTTGTACTTTCCTTGCAACTGTCCGTCCATGACACGTTCGGATATGCGTTCAGCCAATAGCCTGTTATGTTTTCCGTCCAGGATGTGAGGGAATAGTCTTTCTCCCAGTTACTGACTAATTCATGTAGTTTAGTTGTAATGGTTGTCAGCACTTCACTGGGTCACGCTTTGTTAGTTCGGCGTTTTAGTACGGTTTGGGTAGACTTATGACTCTCCTGAGTGCCTCGTTATAAGATTCGAAGTCCAGTAAGAGTTTACGTGGTGGAGGTAGCAGGCTAGGGGAGTCAGTCTTGTTCGCATCGCCGAGGAGGTTAGTGTACCTAAGTGGAGTGCTATCTAAAGTGTTATTGATATATTTTCTAGATTTTGATATGTAGTCAAATATTGTTTCAAGGAGGTCGTGAATGATTTATATTTCCCCGTTGTAATACATGACGGCCTGGGTTATGGAAACGACTTCAACCTCTATTTTTAGTGTTGAAATCATGACATACGATACATAATAGTAGTAATACGAGTGAGTTGACAAGGGAATTAGGCGGGAAACTGAATACCCATGCCGCAGTCACACCGCACTCACGCGTACACACAGACACACCTCTGTCTCGCGCGCAAACATGGTCCACTTTAACTCGCCCCATCTCCACAACTATTCATCGTACAGCCCTCCCGATGGTACCATTGGAAAGAGGAAGAGTTGAAGGTAAGGATGGAACAATTTCGAAGTCAGTACACTATATAGGTTAAGAGTGTGAGCGTTGTGAATATAGGGCAAATCGAGGAATTTTGACGCTAGCGGCAGGGTAGAAATGTGGAGGCAGGGACCCCCCCTCCCGGTCTGCAGGGGTTAACTAATACAATTAACATGACACCAATTTTTCATGACTAATATATCAAGCCATGGGTTGAAATAAATTTCAAGTAGCCTAAATCCTTTATCGTTACGCTGTATCATTCACGACATTTTCTAAGAAACGTTTATTGTGTAACTGGTTACCAAAGGATAATAGTTATAGTGTAAGATGTTAATTACCCAAAAACTACTCCATCTGTTCTCTCCAACCCCGTCCTCCCTTATTCATTTCACACACTCCTAACGGGAACCGCCTTGCCGAGGTGGGGGGTTTCTGTGACCTAGCGAGTTAGACTAGAGGGGGCTCCGGCCCCTGCTCTGCCCCGATATGAGGGAGAGAGGGTTTCCCATGCTAGGAAGGTTGCCAGTGAGAGACCACTCAGACCAGACTAAATAGTTCCCATATTTCAGTTCTTCAACTGTCCTGTCCCTCTTTTCAATTTATTTCCTTCCTGCTTGCTGTCACACCTCTCTATCACCTTTTTCTGGTGCTATAGGACCTCGATGTTGCGGCGCCTAATACCCATCAATCAATTATTCATTTCACTCTTTCCTCTCTCTCCTTGCCAGCATTCCTTTATACTCGATCTTACCACCACCACCATCATTCTGTGTGTTGCTGCATAATCTGTTAATGCGCAAACAAGACCACAATAGAAATATAAGTGATATTTGGTATGCAAATACAATCCGATATATATGACAAATGTATTTATTATCCTTAATTATTTATCTGAGGTCAACATCTAGGCCAGCCATTCAGACGCCAGTGTTAGTGAACCAATCACAAGATTTAGAGGATATTGTGTCAGCTGTAATGTTATTGTCAGTTTAGGTGAAAGCTCTACAAGTCCTCGTCACGAAGCATTCAAACCCATAATCCAACTGGGTCTGTAGGCACCACACTGTAAATGATGAACACGTTGGTGTCATACAATTATAATAACTGTTAACTTATTATAACCTGAAGTTTTTACTTCGACCTCACGTTTGCATTAAGCATGTGTAATGTTTGTTTTGTTTTCTTATTATTATTATAAGCACCTATATATGTATTGCTTTAGAGACCCTTAGCCACGATGATATACAGTATATACACTATTTATATACACTTCTATGAACATATTAAGGCTTGAAATACTGTAGATTACATATTTCATTGTATTACTCATCAATTTGTTGCTAGTATCGTGTCCAACCACCCTCCTTCTCAATGACAGCCTGTAGTCGCTCGGACATTGAGGCACCATGCCTCCTCACTATATCGGGTTTTCCCCGAAAAATCTCCCACTGTGTTTTGGTGTGACGTAACAAATCTGCTGTGGTTCTCTGTCGTTCTGGCTCCCACGTGTTAACGATAGAACCCCATACATTTTCTATAGGGTTCATATCGCAGTCTTAAATAGACAAATCTATCACCTGCAAATAATCATGAGCAGTAAACCATTCTTGAACTTTCCTCGCCATATGGATAGGACATCGGTCGTGTATAGGACAGATAAGGGTGAGCAGTTGAAAAGAAACTAAAATCATTTAGAATATCTACTTCATTATATTGCATTTGATCGATCTATTAAGTAAAGACACTGTCTATTGTTAACAAATAACGGAGCCGAGACAATCCCTTTTCTGTCTTCAGCTCTCCCTGTATTCTTTTCACCCCTCATGCTGGCAGTCCCCCTCTTTATTACCTTTTCTCGCCATAAAATAAATAAACTTCTACCTATATTTTTCAAGTAACTGGCAACCTCACCCAACCTCCTCTCCCCTGTCTTCTCTCTCTCTCACGTCCCCTTCCTTCCTTGCCTTCTGTAGAATTTGTTATCTTTTCTTTCTCATAATTTTAACCTTCTCATTCGTTCTTTGAAAGTTTTAATGACATAGGACTTTCTCCCTCATCACCTTCAAATTTATGAAAGCGAAAGGATATGATAATAGTTATGTAGAACAAAAATGTTGGCAGATACGCATTGTTGCCTGCATAATCCCACCCACAGCATTTCGCCTTCTTAAAACATAAGGAATATAGGTTTCATGTATTGCCATTTGCCAGTATGTTGCTGGTTAGAATTATGGGCATTTGTTATCAAAATCTATACGTAAATATATTATCTTATTTTTACTTACGTCCAGAATTACTGTGCAGAACATGTGACACAATATAGACCACAAGGACAGTAATGGTAATTAACATTTATTGCACAACAATGATGAAACTGCCTTGATGCTATTGTTTCAAGGGAGTAACCAGCCCACAATATAAATATATATATATATATATATATATATATATATATATATATATATATATATATATATATATATATATATATATATATATATATATATATATATATATATATATATATATATATATATATATATATATATATATATGATGTCCGGAATTTTTTGCCCGAAAATTTGACAAATACATGCTTTATTAATTCTGAAAAGAAAATACTCTATTGATGTGATTTTTTTTTTTTTTTTTTAGTTTAGCGGTAATTGAGACATTTATTTAAGGGGGTGTGGGAGTAGGGGACAGGCTTGGGGGGGGGGGGGGTGCGGGAATATGGGGACAGGCTTGGGATGGGTAGAAAGCCTGTCCCCCTATTCCTGCACCCACGTAACCCCCCTATTCCCATTCCCACACCCCTTTGGAAGTGTGTGACATTTGAACGGGGGGGTTTGGGGGGTTGCAGGAGTAGGGGGACAGTTTTTGTATTGAATTTACATGGGTTTATATATTGTCAATATTGGACACGACTACTGTATATCAACGGAACACATTCATCAGGCTTCCTTCCTTCCCTCGTATAGTGAAGTAAGTATTAGGAGTCTCACAATTAGGGATGATAAAGGAATGAATGTCTCTTCGAAGTATAATATGCATGTTATCAAGGAAAGGGATGAATTTGAACATTTTGAAGTAAATGAAGAGGAAGAAAGAACACCACACTGGTCATGGAAGATATAATAAGAGATGGTAAGAGATACAGAGGAGGAACAGCAAGTATGCACTCTATGGAAGATATGATAGGAAAAGGGATACCAAACCATTTAATATATTTTAAACTAATTAAAATATTACTATATTAAAAAATCTAACCTCCCACCACCTGCTAAGTACTGTAAGATATTACAAAGTAAAGCTAATTTTGATACTCACCATCAGTCAAGTTATTTTCTGATATTTTTTTTTGTTACTGGCTACCAAAGGACAGTGAATCTTATATAGTGGAGAGTCTTAACTAAACCAATGATAACTCCCAGTACTCATTCAAATTCAATCTACTCCTCCACTTTCCCTCCTCACTTTTCTCACCACCTTCATCATGATCAATAATCGATGATCATTAATCAATCAATTATTATGAAAGCAAGACGCGAAAAGATATGATGTGATATTCTGTGTACAATTTAAATTCATGTAATGTGGCAAGACTATTTATTACTCTAATAAAATCATTTTTGATTTATGTCTTTTAGTCAGACATTCACACGCTCAGGTCAATGAAGCAACCACAAGTGTTGAAGTGAGCAGTGTTTGAGAAATTGAAATCATTTCCTACACCCACACTGTATCAAGAGTCACTCTCCCTGTCCCAACTCGTCTTTCCATTTCACTCGGTAGTGATTTGGTTCCCATCATGATCACACGTGGCTCGGGATTCAAATGTCTGGATGGCTTAACATTGGCAACGTTAAGTGGTATACGCGGAAGTGGAGCCAACTGTACACACGCGATCAGAAATTGCGTTCTGATCCCTAGTCATGATGAATCGTAACTATCCGAGCTTTGATGATTCGAACTACTGTGTGTTGTAGGGAGACACACCGTTGTTCGAACCTTCAAAGCTAGGCTGTTTCCGATTCATTTTATGAGGGGATCGAGACACAATTTCTGACCGCGAGTGTACAGTTGCCCAAGAAAAGACTGTACTGTAACTAAATTTGGTGGTGTGTGGCAATATCTGGCAGCTGCTCCAAAGTAAACACTTGTATTTTATCAATGGATCACTCAGAAGCTACAGTTGTTAGGATACATGTCATTAGCTGAAGCCAATAACATCCATCCATACAAAGGTTGTAGGTTCTGAGTGATTCGTTGATAAAATACGAGTGTTTACTCGGGAGTAGTGTAACACTCCAATTTATTTCTACTTTAGGTCACTTTTAAAATGCCGTTTTCTTCAGTGCTGGGATTTTCGAGAGAGAATGGGATGTGTACATTTAACGTACGTCTGAGAAAATTAGTATTGTGTTGTCATAGGAATACGTGTATAATTAATTTGTATAATTATCTATTTAGTTCTAATTAAGATATTGAGTCATGCATTGATAGCAGTGGTTTGTTTTAAAGGTATAGGATAAGGATTGAACTTTAGGATTTTAAAACGAGGGAAGTCTTATAATCACGAAGGCATATTGGATGTCTTTTAAATTGGATACGCTAATGGGGGTTAATCTATTAGAGAAAGCTATAGGTAAAATAACTCCCCTCTTGATTTTCATAGCGATTCAGTCCTTAGATCCTCACAATTCCTAAAATTTATGTTCGAAACAATTAGGTTTTAGTTACAAAGGTGTTCCAATAATGTTTTCGAGAGAAACTGCCAAATTTTCTTATATATTGAAATATTCCGTATGGAGCCTTGTTTGTGTGTTGTAATGTTTTTGAAGGTGAGAGAGTTATATGGAGAATAGTTTTGATAAGAGGAGAGAATGTAAAGAGTAGAAGGAGAGAAGGGAAAATTAGGGATGTTTGTGTACGTAGCGAAGGTGAGAAACTGTATGTGGACTTTGAAGGGACGCCCTGTCACGCCCAGAAATAACCGCTAGTCTCATCGGGTCTTCCACTCTAATAGTTACAGTCCATTTAATCTCCTAGTATTATCTCGTAATTTAGAGTGATATTGAGTGAATTACTAGTGTAAATAACTGTGAAGGAGTAGGGATATATATGTTGTAGTTGGTCAGTTAGTGTTAACTGAGAAGAAGGCTTTATTGGTGTGTAAATGATGATTTTTAAAAGAGTCTCATCTGGTCTCCCACTCTAACAGGTGAAGCCATTGTGCTTGGCGTCTGTCGGTCAAGACCAACAACAACAACATCAATACTTAACATTTATCATTCATGTAAAACAACAACATCAATACTTAACAACATACCTCACAAGACATTGAAACTGCATATACATTTTAAATTGACACCGCAATTACATACATAGAATAACCCATGTTGATACAAACACTTTCAAGGTTCTAACTAACCCTTTACTGTGCTACCTAAACCTTTTTAACTCGTATCACCTACATTTCTGGTGAAACTTGTCATGTATCCTGACTTTTAAACTTGTATTAAGGGGAGAGTATATTTTTGTTACATTGGAGTGCCTTAATTCCTCCAAAGTATGCCAGGAAACAGGACCAGATGAACAAATATAATGGTGTTCTGTTGCTTGGACCAGTTTGAAGGAATCATTTACTCCATATTTACCAATACTGTACTTCCCCCTTAATCCTTTTTCAACCTGGATTACCTTCTCTTATGACTGTAGATTTAACTGTGACTAACTTTGACCTTGCATAAGTAGGAAACAACATGTCTAACCACATGTTTAACATTCATATGAGTACACCCAAGAGTACTGTTTCAGTTTAACACACAAATCTCAAATGATGCTCAGAGGCACTCATGCTTAGTCCTAATGCACTGTAATTTCTAGAAGCTACTACCACTTATGGCAACCAGTAGTCTTCACTCGTGTAATCTCCATAATCAACTCGACTAGAGATATGACATACTGTATACTTACTCTATGTGTGCTGATCCTCTCACTGTACCAATACATGCCCCAATATATCACATATATATCAATCCATCAAAAACCACAACTCCATGCATTGACTTGTACACATGAGTGACATGAAGGAAGAAAGTTTGCTTAAGTATTTCCCCGAGATTCCTGTATCTCCGAATTTGAGAACTCCTCAATTCTATTCTTGTGACTGGACTGTTTAACATAGTAGGCCGCAGCCTCCACATATAACCTGAGTTACGTAACATTAACTGCATAGACCATGCTAGTCAACCTTTAAAAATAATGGTACTTGGGTAGAACATAACCTTCTGTTTGCTGTCCTCAACCTGTTACAAAACATTTACAGGCCCCTACGCACCCCCATGCATCCGTATGTTAGTTATTTAGCTTAACACAGGACTTTACAACTGTATAAGTTATGTAAACTATTCATATTCCATTCCTTCCTTGGAACTGACTGTAATACAAGTCTATCTTTGACTCTGTATAAATCTCTGACCTTTGTATACACCTTTATTAACCCCTTCTTTGGTAAATAATTCCATATATTCACTAGTCCATCACACACTGTTATTTATTACACCATAAGTTTCCTTCACACACACATTGTAACTATTTGACTGTCCTACTTACCTTGTTTATGTAACTGCATTACAGCCTTGTACTTGTACTTCATTATACTCCATATAAATGAATAACATACTACCCATTCCTCCTTCACTGTAATAGACATTGTATGAGAGATTATTCGAGGAACATCATTTATTCTTACTGCGTTACTACTCAATTCTTGCACCAGACTGTGTTCTACTGACTGACTGTGCTGTATGTGTCAAGCACAACATCATACTGCTGACAAAGTCTTTATATCTCACAAGAGTTTGCTTGTTACATGCTATAGTACTCGTTACCTTGTTACATTGTTACATTTCTTTATACATCTTTGTGACCCTACTGCTTGAGTTCACATAACTCTATGCTTCTTATGCACAACCATGAGCATTTACATTTAGAACATGTTCCATAGGATTCCTACCTATGTTTACATACATAAAAATATAGACTCTCTATAATTCCTCTCTATTTGCCTTCTTTGTTTTCCCCACTTTTCACTTTATTCCTTAATTCCTTAACATAGTACCAAGTGCTGCTGCAGCAAGTTGATTTCAAGAATAATTGCTCCAGCGGTTTTTGAGGAGCTAAAATATTATTTGAAGGGCAAGAAGTATTCAGTTTTCGTTGATGAAGCAACTCATGTGACGTCAGACAAGCATATTTTCGTCTAGGGTGACATCAGCGTCTTCAACATGTATTCTTCTCGTAAATTTTTTGGGCCGAAAGATTTAGGCGATTTCTTTAACAGTTTGGTCGATTTGGCCGTGAGGTGTTGGATTGTTTGGGCGTGAACGTCTCCCATCACCTGGCAACCCTGTTTAATATTCGTGGTTGGTTGAATCCAAGGCAAGGCAGGCAGTGTGTTCAGGAAGTGCAAGTAAGCAAGATATCACACATACTGTACATGGACTCGGCAGTTCCCTTCACACAGGTGACCGTGTCTGACGTGGTGTGTAATTTGTGTATGTACAGTTACCCACACATGAATCTGGTACGCCTTGCTTCTTATTAGATACCTACAACAGGAAGAAACATGAGCAAAAGTTATAGTTTGTTGATAAGCAGACAGTACTAATGTTTTACTGTCTGAAGTTATAGTTTGTTGATAAGCAGACAGTACTAATGTTTTACTGTCTGAAGTTATAGTTTGTTGACAAGCAGACAGTACTAATGTTTTACTGTCTGAAGTTATAGTTTGTTGACAAGCAGACAGTACTAATGTTTTACTGTCTGAAGTTATGGTTTGTTGACAAGCAGACAGTACTAATGTTTTACTGTCTGCCAATCAACTATCTACATTTTTTTTGTTCACTTTCTTTTCTTTTGTAGCCACCTCACAAGTGACGAGCCATACCAGCTTCATGTGTGGGCAATTGTACATACATACATAAATAAGTTTGGCTGGACTCACTTCTCCTCAGTCTTCCCCGGGATTTCGTTGCATGAGGTATAAGAACGTTACTTTATTTTGTAACAACGGTGGGAATATATACTTTCTTCGACAGACGTGTGATAAAATTTTTGGTTGAAGCATCGAGTAGTTCAATTCACCGACGAACTAATTCCAATGGATATATTATTGTACATTTATTTACTGTATCTAGGTATTTGACACACACCTGAATACTTATTAGTGCTCGTGACTGTACACTCGTGATACGTAATCCCTGACCAGAGACGAATGGTAGGCTTTACACACACACACACACACCCTGTATTCGAACTCAGCCTCTACAGATGTACTGGGTGGGGAAATGAGCAATACCAGGCGATTCGAAGCTTTCTGCGCCTCACACTCTGGTCAGAAATTATGTATCACGACTGTACATACCTAAGTGTTAATCAAATAAATAGAAAGATAGCCTGAGGAAAGTTTCGTATCCACCCTTACATAAGAATGACTACAGAACAATAATGCTGTGGTTTGAGTTCGGTCATCATGGACTTGAAATATAACGATTTGATCTGATTCAGTAGTGACATACTGATACTACTATTTTCTTAGTCCTTTCCAAACACATGCATGAGAACGTTTGGTGAAAAATCTCTTTAATTTAGGACCCTGTGATCGTGTATGAAAGTTACACCCGTAGTTTTAAAAAAATTGAGGGCCCTTACTGGAGCTCTATAAACCCTCCAAACTACTCCAGGCAACAGATTCCCTATTCGAAACACTGAAGCGTTTTGTGGCCTGGATTATTTGGAGGGTTCATAGAGCTCCAGTAAGGGCCCTCAAATGTTTTAAAATTACGGGTGTTAGAGGCTTCTGATTCTTCCTGACCATGCCACGAAACAATCTCCTTCCCTATAGATCGTGTTTTGTAGCGACATTTGAAGGACTCATTTATCCCCAATTCTCTGACTACATCACAGGGTCCATCCTTCATTCTCGACTTGCTACAATATTTACGGTATGACTGACCTTCCCTTCCATCCTAACCCCATGCAGTAACCAGCTGGCAAGTAGGAGGAGGTAAGAGAAAGATAATGTCATTACCTGTGTCTTGGAGTTGGTGGAAGAGAGTAGGAGTGGTGGCGGTGATGGCACTGTCTTCTGTCTTCCTACTCAATCATGTCTACCTTGCTTCTGTTTACAACTTCGGTAAGTTTTAGCTACTATTAACTATTATATTATATTACCTATTCAATTTCCCTATTTACTTTTAATTATTTTACGTTTTGACCTTTAGCAGCTATACGAGCCTACTAAAAAAAATCGTTTCAGCGCCGGCCCGACGCTGTTTTTCGAAAATATCTCCTAAACGAATCATTGTATCAATATAATATTTAAGCACACTACCTTTAACACCCGGGCCTAATTTATGGCTGACATACCATATTCCTAATGTGTTATGTTAGGAGTTTACTGAGTGATATTAAGCCTATTCCAATCATCACATCTAAGGCGTTATAGAGAATCGGACGAGTGTGGGGTACTCGTGTAACCCTGTCACGAGTCAAATTTGATCGTGACATGTTAATTAATGTAGTATAGGAATAATGCTTCATTACATTAGCCATAGCCTAGTGGTTGAGAAAGCGAGAGGTAGGAGCTGTGTGTGGCGAACGGGAAACAGCGTTCCTGTTTGAGCCTGTGTTTTCTCCCCCTCTGACGTTAAATCCTTCGTTTCCCCACTCGTTGGCACTGTAATGATATTGATTTGCGTGCACACAGATATTCTTTTAAAATCTCCATATGATTCGTGAAGAGGATAATTACCATGATTAATTTACGTGGCGTCATTAAAATTGCATGTATGGCTGGGTGAGTGAATGAGATATGATATGAGGTTCTAGTCAGACAGACAGTAGGATTCAAACTATTGCGGTGTGGCGCCTGTGTATCGATCGATCCACAGTTGGTAGCTTGGGGGGAGGAGCTATAGCCTGGCTGGGGGCCCTCGTGATTGAAACTTGAGTTCATCTCCTACTCGTCTTCAGCATACACGTAGCCTCGTGACGCTCCAGCCTCACGTTGGAGTAGCAGCCTAATGGTCGAATTCATTCAGTTTCAGCATACTAATGATTCGTGATCGAGTGCTGGGTGTGTGTTTGAACATTGAAAATTGCGAGTGGGAGGACAATTCATGTATGAGTATAGAAAAACTCTCATACCTGAATATTTTGAACTCCGAGTTCGCTTCCATCTTGTAACATAAACGTGGCTCTCTCGACCTCTCGTCTCGTCACGTAACACACAAGGGGACAGTGAATGCCAGAATACTCTGTGCCATTCACCAGTTTTTCTCCAGTGCTTCACGGAATCACTCTTGTTGTCGTTACTTGCAACAGAAAAAGCAAATGATACGAGGTAAGGTTTTATGCCAATGTAGCATTCTGCATCTTACTTGGTGTAATATATATAGAAAAACGAGTGCCATGTGTGTGACATTGAAAATTACAGATGTGAAGAACAGGTGTCTGTGAGTCTAGGAAACTTAATCACATCGATACTCGAACTCGTATTATTAGATTTATATTTATTATTGATTAAAGTAACAGTAGGAGGTCCTGAAATAGCACCATAGAAATAAGAGTGTTTGGGGAATGTAACACCTTGGTTGCACACGTAATATTCGCTCTCGTCCACTCATTCACGTGGATATGACGAGTGATAATTTATGTGAACATTGAAAATTAACTGAGGTGGAGACATAGAAAAATAAAGAATAGAAAAATAGGAAAACATAGAAAATGGAGAATATAGAAAATCGACTGAACACTGATGCATGGAAAATATATATTGTACTCGGGAAGAAAACAACGAGAACAATAACTTCGAGGACACCGATAGAAAACGGGAGTCACTCGCGAGGGGAACTTTCGTAATTAGTTAGTTAGCTAGTTTTTTTTTTGCGTGTGGATGAGTGTGAACGTGTGTGACTATATTAATTGATTTCATGTTGGTGTACTGGAAATTTCAATAAATATAGTAAAGCGATTGTGATTGGTTGTTTCATACACCATATTCCTTGGCACTATAATTTATAAATGCATTCATATCGGAAGACCTTACATTAAAAATAAATATGTTGATAAAAAAGGAACTTGCAATGAAGGGGATAATTTAACCTCTGAAACCTTCTTTGAGCCAACACAATTAAGGTTAATTAATAAAAACCGGGTAAGGTAAGTCAATTGATGAATAATTACTTACTTGATTATTATATACATTATAATAATTCATTGTTGCACTAGAGAGTTTATAATTGCATGGATCTCCATGGTGGGCCACAATTGTTTCAGTTGCAATATATATACAAGTCAAAGATTCTTGTTTTTTTCACACTGGCTCACAACGTGAGGTATACTGCAAATCTTCCAGTGTGTATATTGAAAGTCGAGTTCTTTAAATTTTTTGTCACAAACCCCTCCACCAACACCCCCCACACCACTCCTTCCTTCCCTACCCCACACTTTCCTTCAAATGTGTCAATATGACTGGCCAGCTTCGTGTTATTTTTCACGAGTAAACTCCTCGCATAACACATATAGGAATATGGTATGCCAGCCATAAATTACGCCCGGATGTTAAATGTAGTGTGCTGAAATATTATACTTATACAACAATTCGTTTAGGAGATATTTGCGAAAAACAGCGTCGGGCCGGCGCTGAAACGATATATTTTTAGTAGGCTCGTATAGCTGCTAAAAGTCAAAACGTAAAATATATAAAAAGTAAATAGAAAAATAGAATAGATAATATAATAGAATAGGTAATAATAGGTAATATAAATAAATAGAATAGGTAATATAAATGGAATAGGTAATATAAATAGAATAGGTATGTATTTCTTTGTGTTGCTATTCATTCATGTCTTCCCTGCATCTGTATAAAACTATGGTAAATTTTAGGCTCGTATAGACACCAAGAGATTAATTGTAATGAGTTACTGTCTCTATTCCTCTATGTTCCTAATTATTCATGTTTACGTAGTGTAAAAGAAAAAAAAAAAAAACATACACACAGATTATTATATTATACTGTACAAAATATTAAGGACCTTGAGATCGTATATAAGAATTGGAGACTTCTGATTCCTCTCGACCATGCCACGAAACAAGCTCCTTCAATATAGGTGGTGTTTCGTGGCAATACCTGAAGGACTCATTAACCTCCCATTTTCTGACTATATCACAGGGTCCCTTAATTAACATACTCTGTGAATGACACTAATAATAAACATAATTTCCATCAGCCACTACTCTACCCGTGGAAGAGAAGGACAAGAAGGTCATGCTAGTCACCAAGGACAACTTCGTGGGTGTGGATCAGGAGGAAACAGGACTGGCTAACTTTATACGACACACGCACATAGTACCTCCGTCACCCCTCCCTTACGTCCTCGAGGAGCCCAATAGGATCGATTTCTCCCAGTTTAAACAGAGTGCTATCGCCAACAACACGTTCTTGAAGGGAATGGTGAGGTGGTAACAAACCCATGTAATACTAATTATAAAACTGATTCGCCTGAAACGGGAGCCCCTTTATATAGGTATCATAATTATAGGGTATAGGATGAGAAGAGGTTTTTGTTTTGTTTAGAGGCGACGCGTCACTCACCTTTCCAAAATTACAATATCCATGGGACAAAATTAATGAGTTAAACTCTGCTGGTTCTTCAGTTTACGAGCCTGTGAAGTTTATATTTCCATACTGTAGTACACTCGTGATACGTAATCCCTGACCAGAGACGAACGCCACACACACACACACACACACACCCTGTATTTGAACTCAGCCTGTATAGGTGTACTGGGTGGGGGGATAATTATGAACAATACCAGGCGATTCGAAACTTTCTGCTCCTCACACTGGTTAGAAATTATGTATCACAAGTGTACGTCATGCCTTGGCAGATGTGACGACAAGACTTTTGACGCAGACTGTACCCTACTTTCCTTCCACCACCATCACCAGTACAAACACATTTTTAACTTAATGGCTTTCTTTCCACCACACTATAGAATTTAATTTCATGACATACTTTTTTTCACCCAAATACCACCATATGAAACTTGTAATGATGATATTTCTCCCACCCCCAAACACCACTAACACCACTAATTTTCATTCTATCTTTAAATTATGTATTCTCTTCCCCGCCAAACACCACCAACAACACCACCACTAACACCACTAACTTTAATTCTATCCTTAAATTATGTATTCTCTTCCCCCCCAAACACCACCAACAACACCACCACTAACACCACTAATTCTAATTCTATCCTTAAATTATGTATTCTCTTCCCCCCACAAACAACACCACCACCATCAGAGGGGCGGAGTGTTCTTGGAAGCTGGGGCATTCACAGGAGAGAAACTCAGTAACACACTCTATTTTGAGAAGTACTTGGGATGGACTGGTCTGCTTGTTGAACCTGATCCGGAGCTGTATTCCCAACTCCTCTCGCATCACCGCAAGGCTTACTCTATTAACTCTGGACTCTCACTCACGACAAAGGCAGACGTCTTACGATTCAAGTAAATATTTGTCTGTATGCTTCTGCTTCATTCTGTTATGTTTTCGTGATGTGTGTGTGTTTGTGTGTGTGTAGTCATTGGATTCTCATGGGTCCCGCCTGCATATTCCCGTTCTGTGACCCATTCTAGTAGCTTCAGCCCCGCCTCCTCCTTCTCGCGGCCTTTCAACCAATCACACAGCAGCGCGCCATATCGGATGCCAGCTGTACAATAATAAAAGAGAGTGCCAACCAACACGATTTATTTACATCGTCAGCTATTTTTCCCTCTACCAAAGTTCCAAGTTTCCAACAGAACTCTAATAATATGTGCCTGTGTGCATATTCGTTCAGACGTCTTACATCTAAATAAATAATAAAAAAAAGCTGCCATACCAGTCTGCTTACATCGTCACTTTCGTCGCTTCAACGCACGCAGCTCAATTCGCCAGTTGGGCCTTGCTATTGAATCGTGGCTGTTACAATGCCACCTTCTGCTGTACTTGCGTCATGAATAACTTTTGTGGTTGTAAAGCTGGCATAGTTTCTCTGGGGAACCAGCCACCACACCGGATAATGGGCTCCTCCCACCCTCATAATAAGTTCACATAAAAATAATTAGAGGAAATTTATTGACAAAATAACATGTAAGATCTTCACCCGGACAACGTCGGGTATCGCTGCTAGTTAATGATAATAATAATAAGCCGTCTGTCCCCCCTCCCCCTTTTCTCCAACCCGAATACGGAAGATAAAGCTTTGCCGATCCGAAATGTTGTCTTGTATATGCACAGGAGCTCACTGACAGGAAACACAACCACCATTATTACTCTATAACATTGAGGTGATAATTACGTTTCCTTGGAGCAGTTTGGAAGAATCAGTCTCCTTCCATTATTAATTTTTACCAACAAAAGACCTTCGATCCCTTAATTAATAAAAACTCTAATAATCTACAAACCTCACTATAGTATAATTATATGGACATTTAACCACCAGGATATAATATTTATTTGATACTTTATATCCTGCCACGTATGACAATAACATATTTAAATACATATTCATTACTTTTGGCAAGAGTATATTGTGTTGCTTTTATTTTTATTATTAACTAACTAACCAATAACATGCTCCTTATAATAATGCATAATCTCTCTCTCTCTCTCTCTCTCTCTCTCTCTCTCTCTCTCTCTCTCTCTCTCTCTCTCTCTCTCTTATACAGACCAAATGGATATTTGGGTAGAATGGGGTCAGATAAGGGAACCATCGAAGTGAATGTGTTCCCTCTATACTCGCTGTTACGGGCACTCAACTACACCACAGTGGACTACTTCTCACTCGACATTGAGGGGGACGAGATGAAGGTGTGTATGTCTGTGTTAATTGTTTTTTTTTCTGTGTGTCTGTTAATTGTGTATGTTTTGTTTGTGTGTTGTGCTTTTATATTATTGTGTGTGTTTTGTGTGTGTGTGTATGTTCATATATTGTGTGTGTGTGTGTGTTCATATGTTGTGTGTGTGTGTGTGTGCTTTTATATTTTTCTGTGTGTGTGTGTTCATATATTGTGTGTGTGTGTGTGTGTGTATTTTCGTGACTATACATTGATGAACTTTCCCCTCCAAAATCTTATTAATCTAACCTCCCCACCCTTTCTCACTCCTTCCTGCTTGCTGTCTCACCTCTTTATCCCCTTTTTCTAACGCTATATGACCTCGCTGTTGTGGCGTCTAATATCAATCCATCAATCCTTCCCTCCATTCTCTCGTTTAATCTAACCATCTCTCTCCAGCCTCTCGTTTAATCTCACCATCTCTCTCCTCTTCCTTCTCTCCATCGACTCATCATTCTAATCTAACCCTCCTTTCCTCTTTTCTTTCCTTCTCTTCAGGTGCTTCAAACCATTCCCTGGGACAAGGTAAAATTTCGACTCATCACCATCGAAGTGAACCACGTGGCAGGGGGAACCAAGGGCATCCTCAATTTTCTCGAGTCGAAGGGCTATACGTTCCTGGGGGTGAAGATGATTGATGCTTGGTTTGGTCTCAGGGAACTATTGGTGCAAAGTCAGATGGATGTGGATCAGTACCTCAAGAAGAATCAGATAGTCATGGAGAGAAAGAAAATACTCAGACACAAATAGGGAAGGTGTTGCTTGAGAGAGAAAGAGAGAGAGAGAGTCAAAGTCAAACTGTCTATTCCATGAATCATGGTTATTTTTTGAGCATACAATCATATTATAAAAATAATATTAAAAGGACACAGGTTTCTACTACTGCAAAATCACCTAATTTAAAATTAAGATAAAATGTCCTATGAATCAGTATATACAGTACAATGTAAATTAAGAACAATAGTGGCCCTGGTGCCAAATTCAGTTCAGGCTCTTTGTATATATAACTTATTTTCTTGTCTTGTATTTCTTCCTGTATTTTCCTTAACTGTAGAGAACTTTATGTACCACTCCGGGTATAGGCTAGTCCATTAATTGCTTTATACACGACACTGCATTTTTTAAAAAGATGTTTATCTTTAATAGGAAGTCACTCTAGTTCTTTTAGAAAAGGTGTCACATGGTCATATTTTCTTGCTTCTCCAAACGCAATTTTGTAATTTCTGTGCACTATGGAGGAGAGATTTATTGGTACAGTCACGAGCACTAATAAGTATCCAGGTGTGCTTCGAATACCTATAAACACAGTAAATAAATGCACAATAAGATCTCCATTGAAATTATTTCGTTGGTGAATTGGACCGTTCAAAGCTTCAACCAAAACAGTATATTTATTAGTGCTCGTGACTGTACAACCCCATATGCTAATGCAATAATTTAACCAACTTAGCACCAAAGACTGCACAGCTGTTTTCCGGGTTGCTTTGTTAAAGTTATCACTTACTCTATTAATAAACATCAATATTCCTGTGATTTTCTTACTTAATTCTGCAACAAGGATATCAAAGAGCATAATTATATCTATCAAAATACACACCAAGATTTATTACGTGTGTGCTTGGGTAGGTATGTACAGTGTGTATAAATATGAACATGTATGTATGTATTCCATCACAATCAATAAAGATATCAGGAGGAATTCGTGATAAAAGTTGTTTATTTCCTATGAACATGCATTGCGTTTTTTGGGGGAAATTTATCAGTAGTCCATTAGTTAGAAAATATAATTTTATATTGCGCATTGTACTTTCAGTGTTAGAGATGAGATTAGCAAGATTATCTACAGTATCAGCTTGTAGAAACTGTGTGTCATCTGTATATTGTACTGTACCATAGAACATGTGTCAATTTTCTCAGCGCGGTCATTAACGAGTATGGAGAATAAAATGGGACCAAGAACTGAGCCCTGCGGAACACCATAATTTACATTTACTTCCTCAGATATTGTATTACTCAAGCGAACAGACTGTGTGATCTATTTTGAATATAACATGAACCAAAAATTATCTATATTAAGTTTGGAGCATTTACGTAATAGATTTTCGTGGTTAACACTATCAAAAGCTTTTGACAGGTCACATTGAGTCAAGATACAATTTTTTTTAGTGAATATTGTCATATATTTTGTGGGTAATAACAGTAAGAGCAGTGTAACTACGTGGTCTCACGATCACGCACTTACAAACACAACCACGGACCATCCCATGACTCCATTCATCGCCGCGATTGGCCAGGATCGTGGACCCGTGATCCTGTATTGAAGGACGTGGCGATTCTACGACGTCCGCCACTTCATGATCATAGGCGACCCCATAACTCCGCCCATCGCCGCTGATTGGCGGATATATGCGGACCTATGTCCTGCATGTACCTATATAAGAACCATGCTCATGTAAATAAAACTCCCCTATGTCCCTGTTCACCTAGCAGTAAGTAGGTACCTGGCTGTAAAAGGCTGGGGGAAGATATGTTGATGTAATAGGACTGACTGCCTTAATGACCATTACGAGTCGATAGGCATAAAGCCCTAAAATTCTTCTTCTAAATAAAACTAGATCTAAACTCACCACTGCTGACTTTACTTCCTTCCTTCCTAGCCTTAGATATACAAAGAGAAGAAAGCCTGCTTCGACCTACCTGCCTGCTACAACAGTCTCGGTAGACAGTCTGGGACGGAATCTAAGCTGTGTATTAGATAAAAGTTTTTTGTCCTCTAAAACCTGTACCAGTTGGCCAGCAACAACTTTTTCAAATATTTTAGAAAGAATGGGCAAAAGAGAAATTGGTCTATAATTGTTTAATTAAATCATTAGTGTCACCACTTTTAACCCCTAGAGACCGGGCCACGACATAGACCATCATACGGTAGAGACCGGGTCACGACATACACCGTCACAGCGATTTAGCGCTATGTCCCGCCCTGTAGGGCTAGTTTTTCTTGTCGTTGGGCGAGAAAATACACTCATAATATCGATCCGCTACCCACTCAGTCGATTCTGGGACCCCACGATGGCTAGGCGATTTTTAAGTAATTCCCCTTGTCCGAATTTGTGCTCTAACGATCGTAAGACAATACCGTAGTGAATATAATTATGTACGTGAGTGACACCATGATATTCCTACAGGGTTACAAATTATTATTTAGTGTATAGATCATGACACACGATATATAATGGGGTAGTAATAAGAAAATAACACCACAAAACACACCCATACAGGCACAACTGATAGTAAATATACGTGTTTCCTACGGTACAAGTCAGTTTGTTTATCATTTTCTATGTGACAGTTACACGATGATATATTCCTACAAGTGTTCATACCTTTTTTAGTGTTGTAATCATGACATACGATACATAATAGTAGTAATACGAGTGAGTTGACATGGGAGTTACACGGGAAACTGGACACTAAGCCGTGGTCAAGTCTATCCCGCGCGTACACACTGACACATTGCAGATTCACGCGCAGACATTGTCTACTTAAACTCGCCCTATCTCCACAACTATTCATCGTACAACCCTCCCGATGATACCATTGTAAAGAGGAAGAGTTGAAAGTAAGGATGGAACAATTTTGAAGTCAGTACACTATATAGGTTAAGCGAGTGAGCGTTGTGAATATAAGGCAAATCGAGGAATTCTGACGCTAGCGGCAGGGTAAAACAGGGAGGCAACTAACTCCAGCCCCCCGGGCTGCAGGGGTTAAAGGGGGGAATTACTAAGGTATGTTTACAAGATGTATATAGGGACAATACCTGTAACAATGGAGTGTGATAATACAAGTTAAATACAAAGCCATTACGTACAAAGAATCCTTAATAAACTTCAAGGAAATACCATCAGAACCTACTGAAGTAGTTTCATTAAAGCCTTTTAAAGTTAAAATAATAGTGTCTATATCTACAGGCTGTGGTCTAAAACTAATATCAACATTAAATTTTTTCGCAAGGCCCGAGTGGTGAATTGGGCTGCAGGGCTACTGGGATCGACCCCCCCCCCTCCATTGGTCATTTAGAAAAAAAAAAATCACTGTCCTTAGATTTAGTATTAAATTTAGGTGTTTAACATTTTTAGTTGTTTTAAGCTGGTAATTCAAGAAACACATATCCACCAAAAATATAATTAGACCGAGAACATTCCCGGGACTACACCGGTCAGAATGGTGCATTATTTGTCATTTTTTTTTCTAATTGTATCCCCATCGGAGATTCGAACCTGGGATCTTCGGTTAAGGGCAAATAACAGCCTACGGCTTGGGCTGCAGGAGTACGACCCCCCCCCCCCATTGGTCATTTAAAAATAAATGGTAGGCCGAGGATGCTTCCCAGGCTTCAATGATCAAAATGGCGTATTACTTTTTACTCTAGGTCAAACGATGCGGCTGTGCATAGGGGCTAAACACACAGATGGTGTGTTTTATATATATAGATAATCCACAATTTTAAACAAACTTCATTTGTTTATTATATATTATTGACTCACTCATTTTGTAAATAGTAATATTGCAATAGCCTTGGACTTTGATTTTCCCCTCTTTTTTTTTGCCAAATTCAAATATTAGCATTGTCTTGGCATGTGTACTCTTATCTCACGAACTAAAAATAGCAGGGTGGTTAGCCCACCGTCTATTAATCTCTTGCACTCTTCCAATTTCCTCACTTTATCTTCCTCTACACCCCTTCCCTTTCCTCACTATGAATGAACTCTTCATTTCAGTTTTGGGTCCATTTTTTTTATATACAGAGCTTAGAGGATTGGAAGGCATCTAGAGTCTGAACAGCTTTCAATAATTTCGGTGTTTTCTACTAGGATATTCCGTGTTATCTTGATATTATGTTCTT
Organism: Petrolisthes manimaculis; assembly: GCA_034508575.1. Classification (NCBI taxonomy): domain Eukaryota; kingdom Metazoa; phylum Arthropoda; class Malacostraca; order Decapoda; family Porcellanidae; genus Petrolisthes; species Petrolisthes manimaculis. The sequence goes on along the minus strand of JAWZYT010000628.1, from coordinate 374,662 downwards.
GGCTGAGGTGTGCTTTTGGTGCTCATGACGCGAGGTGGAAGATCAGGCGTCTGCTTTGTTTTGTTGTGGTCATGCCTATATAAGTATTATTAAGGGCTTCGCAGTTCCCTTGTTTGCCGGTAAACTTATATACGACATGGGACTTTTCGGTGTCTTCTTTCTTTACAGGAGCAGGTGGCTGGTTCTCTTGCTTCTGTAGTTTAGTTCTGTTTTAAAGTCTGTGGCTGCAATTCCGTGGCCCAGCGTTCGATCCTTGCTCTGGACACTGTTAAAAATACCACTGATGCCAGAGGTTACCACCCCTGTGAGCAGGGGGTGGGGGGTTTGAGTCAGCTGTCTGAGGTCTTCCTGCTTAGTCAGCCATAGCCGAAAGCTGACTAGGGTCTCAGGTGGGTGGAGAGGTCGCTGAGCCACACATCACAGGGATCATCCTTGTGATGTGTGCTATAATTGTGTTTCATACACATAGTGTGTGCTACACTCTGTCCCAGTGACTGCCACTCGCTGGCACCTTTAATGTAGTATATGATGAGGTTGAGTTTCTTGTCTTTAACTGGGACCACGTTATTTTTCACTATTTCTTTCATTATTCTCTTCTTGTCTATAGGCGGTAGAGTAGAATGCTCTGTACAAGATGTCTATTTTGCCTTCCTGTTTTGTTTGTTCTTCCCGTGTAAAGTATTCATTTATTATTCTTGATGTTTGTGTGTCGATTGCTTTTCTTGTGAAGCCATTTGAAAGAAGTACCTTTGTGGATCTTTCTATTCCAGGTACTGCAGTGGGTTAATGCCCGTCTTATGTAGACACTTATGGTCGAGTTCGTATACTTCTCCGGGTACTCGTGTTTTCCATGAAGACAATGGCCAGGATTAGTGGGCTTCACATAGACACTTGTGTTAAATTAATCGTCTTGTTGGTGTACTAAACTGTCCAGGAACGAGATTTTTCCGTCGTTACTGTTCTCGATGGTGATGTTCAGTCCCGATGTTTCTTGCAAACAGCTTTTGAGTGTGTGCATGTCCTCTTCATTTCTCGTCTTGATGAAAATGCCGTCGATGTAGCGGCAGTATATGTCAGGTTTTGTCGTCTTCTTGAATTTTTCTTCTTCCACACAGACCATAAAGAAATGTGCAAATATGACTCCTAGAGGTGAGCCCCCCATTGCAATACCATCTATCTGTTGGTATTTGTTTCCTCTAGAGCAGCGGTGACACAGTGGCCCCGCCCACCCCATACACGAAAAATCAGATAAATACCCCCCACTCATTCAGCTTCACCCTGAAGATGTCCAATGTACTGGACAAAACGTCGACCTCCCCCAACAACTCATCATTTGCCTCACTTATCCACCACCCAAGTGATGACCTAAGATATATATATATATTCCATACAGAATCTTATTGATTCATAAAATCTTAATCTTGAAAACTACCATATGGTTGGTAAGGTCATATTATTATTATTATTATTGAAATAGACCAGAGACACAAAGCTGGGAGTGATTGCTAGCATTCTATCAATCCGAGGACCTCAACCCCATAAATCCAACCTGAAGATTAGAAGACAGCTTCGAGAAAAAACGATGAGCAGTTAGCTTTTTAAAAACATGTTAGCCCTGCTCTGGAAGCCAGCTAGTCCTACACCATCAAAGACAGATTCACCAAGACACCGACCTATGAACAAACGATCGACTGTACTGACAGGTTCTACAGCGCTGCAATACGTAAGCAAACCTATGGGAGTCCAATGTGCCACGAGTAACACGAGCAGGAACACACAGAGGTGGCAGAGACGAGTTAAGAGGATGCAGCACATTACTTCTGATCTTGAAGAGCATGTACAATGATGCAATAGAACGACGGTGACTCAGATTACAATCAAGTGAACCGCACACACGGGAAGAAGTAAGGGTGTACACACACACACACAGAGTCACTTCTCCACCCACTCCATGTCACACACACATACACATACACTCACACACGATGAATTCTAGGCACACACACACACGAAGAGTAAGGATCACACACACACACATGAAGAGCAAGGGCGCGCGCACACACACACACGAAGAGCAAGGGCGTGCACACACACACACGCACACACAGTCCGTTCATGTGACACACACACACACATCCTAATATCACATTGATTTTTATCATTCCAATTGCATCAGCTTACAAACGTGACCAATTGTAACAACTTGGTGAGATATTTTCATTTAAGGTGTGATTATCTTGTTGGTAATTGGAAGACGCCCTCTCTATATAATAGTACTTAATAAGGGGATCTGTTTTGTGGCAAAGTCAGGAGGAATCAGAAACGCCCAGGTCTCATACACGATCACAGGGTTCTTAATTAATCTTGGGAATAATCCAAACATATTCTTGTCATCATTGTTGGTGATAGAAGCACGAATGTTGTTGGTAGTAGTTGCTAATCTTCTTTTGCATTGGTCCAGTGCACTGAACTGCTTTGCCCCCTGGTGGCAGCTGTTAAACTACTAGCTGTTTGATGCTAAAAAGCAGGTTTTGTGAGTATGTATATTTTTTCCAATCTTATGTACTTTTTCAAATCACAAAATTTGTCGTATGCTTTTGACTATAAAGTTATTAGCTTGTAAGTTATAATAAAAAAAAAGTAGATTTGCCCGTTGTAAAAACGTAAAACAGCAACCATTTTCTCCACGTATTTAACTTTTACGACAATATGCTATTCAACATAGATCCCTTATGATTGATGTAAGTTTATTGCATGAACAATGTTGGATGGACCTGCTTTCTTGCAAAAATGGTATATACTTACCACTCACTGCCTTAGCATCGAACGACATGTTTCCCAGAAATGTAAACAAACACACGTGAGAGCATGACGTTGTGCTGTGTTGCCTCATCCATGACTTTGGCGGCCATTGGACTATTTTCAAGGTTAAGGGGACAAATATTTCCTATTGTGATTTGCATTAAATTGGGCTAATTAGAAATTATTTTAGTTGCAGAGTGTAACTTTCCACAGGATGCGATATTGCTTTGTAAGTTTGGCATTTTTTGTGAATGGGGGATTTTCCTAACTATGCCCTCACCAGGTGGCAGTAGTGAGCCAGTCCCCCACCCGCATCTTATAAAGAATTTCAAACATGTTTTACAGAGCTTTTCTGTGCACATTAATACATTGAGTGTATTTAATATTTATTTTTACACATTTCATTCGAAGTACTATCATATGTAAAATTAAACTGTATTCATGTAAACAAGTATCGGAGTTGGTTTTATCGTGAGCCTGGCATTTCTCGTGTTTCGGTCGTTCCCAGTCTTTAAGCAATTACACTATTCATCTGAAACGTATAAATACAGATAGTAGAAATTAATAGGCAGCATATCTATGCCACTTAAAATATCAATTGGCATAGAACTGTATGATGACTATGGGTTTATAAAGGTTCGTTGTATTATTCGGTCATTATACTCTTGTGATATATGTGGTTTAGGGTTTCATATTAGTGGCGATATAATGGAATCATTTATGTACTTGTTTACCTCGCCACGGGATATTTCATTTAGAGTTAGTCTGGCCTCACACCTCCGCCTGTACACACCTCCTGTATATAGCACCTCTAGTTTGTGACAATTAAAGAACAAAGGATAAACAGTGTTACCTTACCCCCATAATATATGGACACGATACATGGCGCAGTGAGTAGGATTGTCACAGACCTACTAAAGTGATTATTGTGGTATACCGGCGGTGTGCAGTGTGGCCTGGTAGCTTCAGAGAAGTCCAAGTGAACCCCCCTGTGTGTGTGTGTTTACTCCAAGGCCATGCCGAAACCAAAGAAGCCGGAACAGGAGGTTGTGCCCCATTCGCCCACTACACCCCCCGGTACGCCAAGGGTACAGGCGCAGGCGGTGGGTGAGTCCCACGATGTTATCCTCCAGATGCTGCAATTGTTTAAGGACGAGTGTGAACAGAAGCGGCAGGAGGATATCAGGAGGCGAGAAGCGGAGGAGCAGCGGTTTAACCAGCTTGTTGCTACACTAGGAGGCCAAACCATGCAGCAAGGGACGTCTAGCTCCGTCGGCCCCATCCCTGTGTCGCCGTCCACACAGGTAGTGTCTACACCTGTGCCCAAAGCTACAGTTGTCTCACCCCCCGCACTTTCACAGGACGTCACGTTGCAAGCCTTTAAGGAGTGGAGACAACAGTGGGAGGACTATGCAGTGATGGTGGACCTTCATCCCAATCTAAAGGCTGTTACCAATTCGCCACTCAGCCAGCCTGCCAGGTGTTGCTGAAATCGCATATATATATATATATATATATATATATATATATATATATATATATATATATATATATATATATATATATATATATATATATATATATATATATAAGGCTAAAATCCCATATTATGGTAGTAGTAACAGAAAGCCTTTTAAAAACAAAAACATACTTTCTTTACCATTACACCAAAACCTAACTCCTATACAAGGTAACCTAAATATTCAGGTAGGCTTTCGGTATGAAACAAGAACATGAAGGGGTACTGGGATCGCACCCCCCCCCCCCCCATTGGTAATTTTAAATAGTTTTTCCACTGTACTTAGATTTAGTATTAAATTTAGGTGTTCAAAAATTTGTGGGTTGAATTCATTCCTAAACTGGGCCTGCAGGCCTGCCTGCATCATTGATGCTTGAGACCATAGAATCTATGTTGAGACAGCCATAAATCTTTGGTTGTTTTAAGCTGATAATCCAAGAAACACATATCCACCAAAAATAAAATGTGTGTTTTTAAAATTCTTTTTAGTGTTCTTTGTATGTTTTTTATAATTTGTTTTATCAGTATTACTTTGTGCCCCATGTTTCTTTGTACTGTAGAGCTCTAAAATTTCTCATTTTTTATTTACTCATTTTTAGTGTTCCATAGTTTTAAGTCTTAATTTTTATAATATTCCCTTTTCTATTGTTCGTATTTTAATAGTCTGTGTTTGTTCACAGAAAGCTGAAGATGGATATGATATCCGAAACGTTCTGCATTAATTAAACATGAAATTCGTCTCTGTGGTTCTCTCCCTTCTCATCTATATATATATATATACAGTGCCTCCCACAGCATAAGTAAACAACATTATTTTATCAATAATCAATAATAAATTAGATATTTACAAATAATTATTACTTCTGGTATCTTCTTTTATTCTTTTTACATGCTTAGAGAAGTTATGAAACAAAGTCTGTTTATGTGCTTTAAAGCTCTGAGGCAATAAGTCCGCTACACCTATTACCAAGCTACAATAATCCCATGTTATCGCTACATAATAACAGATATTGTAAATTTTCCCTTTAGTTTTTCTACAAAGTGTCCTGGCAATATTATCGTACATCAGTCAGTGTTGACGTACCCAGCTATGCACCTGTGACAGTTAAAGTAGACAAGAGCCCTAGGGGGAAGGAAACTTTAGTATCCCGCAGGCTATTGTTTAGTGATGGAAGTTGCCGGACACCCTCTCTATCTTTGCTTTATTGCCTCTGCCTTAAATATGGTGAATTATAAACACTCAACAAAGGAGCAGCTAGCGAGTACACAAGTCAGGGCAGTCAGTCACGGAAATATCCAGGATTGTTGGTTTGGCAGAAAGAACAATTCAAAAGTGGATTAAACGATACACAGATGGGGGTGATGACAAAATGGATCTCGATATGGTAGACCACGGGAGACTAATGAACGAACTTTAAACATCATCCGTAGGCAGGTGGAAGTTAACCCACGCAGTTCAGCAAGGGAAATAAAGAGAGACAATCCTTTAATGCTGGCTGACATATCAGAAAGGACAGTATGGCGAATCTTACACGAGAGTTTGGGTTATCGTAGCTGCCGGCCGCGTCCTAAACCACTTCTAACTCCACAGCTAATAAAAAACAGACGTAATTTTTGCCATAAATACAGTGAGTGGGATATAAATAAGTGGCGACTAGTTCTTTGGAGTGACGAGGCAATTTTTTTGTAGCTGGGAACTGAAGTGGCAAAGTGTATCGCCGTCGTGGGAGTGACCCGCTTGATCCTGACTACACTAAAGTGACACAGAATTTTCCTGACAGTATTATGGTGTGGGGTTGTTTTACCTACTATGATCTAGGAAAATTAGTTGTGCTACCAAAAAATGAAACTCTGAACAGCAACACCTACCTAGAGCTTTAGTGTGACCATTTACCTGACTGCTTTGAGACTTGCCAGGCTGACATTTTTATGCAGGACGGTCCCCCTTGTCATACAGCCCGTAGTGTGAAACAATGGTTACGAGACTGTCAGGTTGAATTAATTGAGGACTCGCCAGGAAATTCCCCAGAACTCAATCCAATTGAAAATTTGTGGGCCCATATTATGAGGAAGTTGAAACAGCACGACACTTCCACAGGTGATTGCAGCTGTGCAACAAGTTTGGAGGGAATTTGATCCACAGCACTTAAAGAACTTAGCAGATTCTGTCCCAAAGCGTCTCAACATGTGCATTAAGAATAAAGGAAGACCTCTGAAGTACAAGTAACTTGTAAGTATGTTCCTGCTCGTGTCACTCGCGGTGGATTGGATTCCTATAGGTATAGCATAATTGCCGCGCTGTAGAACCTGTCAGTTTAGTCGATCGTTTGTCCCTAGGTCGGTGTCTCTGTGGAATGGCCTTGGTGATTCTGTCTTTGATGGTGTAGGACTGGCTGGCTTCAAGAGTAGGGCTAATATGTTTGTATTAAGCTAACTGCTCATCTTTTTTATTTTCTAAGGTGTCTTCTTTTCTTCAGGTTAGATTCATGGGGCTGGGTAGTGGGTCCTCAGATTGATATAATGCTTGTATTCTCTCCCAGCTTGGTGTCTCTGGTCTATTTTTAATAATAATAATAATATTAGGCTATATGATATTGTTATCTTTGTATACATTTGCCGCGTGAGGATATGCACGAAATTTTGGCGGGCACTGAATATATATTTATATACTAGCTGGCTCCACCTGAGAGCCGTTAGCTCCTTTCAGAGGGCTGGCGGCCTGTGGCCGCCCTTCCACCGCCAAGCTATACGTAAGGAACTTATTTATTTCTTGGCATAGACAGGAGGAATCAGAAGCCTCCAATTTTCATACACGATCACAGAGTTCTAAATAAACAAAGGATATAATAATACAACACTGATATGTAACAAATGCAAACTCCACTACCACCACTACTACATCAACCACTACCACCTCCACTATTACATCAACCACTACCACCTCCACTACTACATCAACCACTACCACCTCCACTACTACATCAACCACTACCACCTCCACTACTACCACCACTACTACCACCACCACTACATCAACCACTACCACAATTACCACTACTACCATCACCACTACTACCACCACTACCACTACCACCACCACTACATCAACCACTAACACCTCCACTACTACCACTACCACCTATTCCCGCACCCCCCAAACCCCCCACCCCAAGCCTTACCTTACCTAGTGTATGTGTGTGTGTACGGTAGGGGTGTGTGTGTGTATGTCTGTGTATGTGTATGTGTATGTGTGTAAGTGTGAGTTTATGTGTGTGTGTGTGTGTATGTACTGTATGTGTGTGTTGTTTACGATAAGGGGGGTGGGGGGGGGGCGGGAGTAGGGGGACAGGCTTAGGGGGGTTTAGAGGGGTGCGGGAATATGGGACATGCTTGGGATGTGTGGCGGTAGGGAACAGGCTTTTTACCCCCCCAGCCTATCCCCTATTCCAGCACCCCCCAAACCCCCCCACCCCAAGCCTGTCCCCTATTCCCGCATATATAGTCTGTCTCTCACACACACAGTCTCTCTTTATCTCTCTCTCACAATCTATCTATCTATCTATCTCTCTCACACACAGTCTCTCTATCTCTCTCTCACAATCTAGCTATCTATCTATCTTTATCTCTATCTCTCACACACACTATATCTATTTTGCACTCTTTCTCTCACACCCACACACTCTATCTCTCTCTCACACACAAGTGTAACCAAACCCAATATTACCTCTCTCTCTGTGAAATTAGAGAGAGAGAGAGAGAGAGAGAGAGAGAGAGAGAGAGAGAGAGAGAGAGAGAAAGAGAGAGTGCATGTGGGGGAGAGAGAGAGAGAAAGTTTGTGGAGGCAACATGACCATAGCTCACAAATCCAGGAGTTCGAACCCCCCTCCCCCCATTGATCATTGAAAAACATTTTTTTTATAGGTTGAAAACACTTCCCAGGTTTTAGCGATCAAACTCATGTAAAATTTTCACTCTAGGAAGAAGGATGTGGGCGTGCATCGCGGACACACACACACACAGACAGAATTTCGGCTTTATGTATATAAATATAGATATATATTAGAACACTGCAGATAAATGTGACAGAGGAGGTGGAAGAGAGAATACAGTGTGTAAGAAGCAAGTGAAGAGAATGGTGAGTAAGAATAAAAGGAGAGTTGATGAGGAGTTTGGTAGGAAACTGAATGCGAAGTTTATAGAGAAAACAAGAAAACAAGAATGAAAAGAAAGGATAGATTCACTGTGAGTGGAAGTGAGGAAATGAAAGAAGTGTGGAAGAGGTATTTTGATCTTTTGATGAATGAGGGCACAGGGGGTGGATGGGATAATTGCTATAATGTTAAAATATGTACAGACAGCCAATGTCTCTAGTGCAACCCCAGCACAAACTTAGGAGTGGTATTTACCTGTCATTAACATGGTTATAATTATAATTGTTTTAGGCTTTACCTGGATGAGAGACGGACCATTTTAGTAAATGTTACTTAGCTGTTCAGAGAGTTTATCAGCATGTAGTTTCCATTACGAATAGCACTGAGTAGAGCCACACATCACACACAAGTTGAAGTGGTACCAGCTGGTGTGTAAGTCTTCAATTGTCAGGCTAATCCCGGTATTTATAGTGGCCAGGAGGGCTTCCAACTCAAAGATTCTAATCGTTTCTTTTAATTCAGTCTCTAAGAAGAAGAAGATTTTGAACTTTATGTCTATATACTTTTGGTGTTGGTCATTAAGGCAGTCAGTGTTGTTACATCACCACATCTTCCTCGAGCCTACAAAGATGCAATCCTTGCTCTTAAAGCCGGGTACCTACTTACTGCTAGGTGAACAGTGGCATAGGAGGCTAGGAAAATTGTCCAACAATTCCACTGATTCTTTAATCGAACCCAGAATCTCTCTCTTGTTAGGCGAGTATGATAACCATTACACTAACAGCACTCCCTCATCTCTAAGATCCTCTCGTTTCTTTTCATAGTTCATTCTCAGCAGTCGCTCATTTTATAGGTTTGTTTAGTTGTGGAATTTGTTTGGTATACCATAGAGGCATATCGTACAGTCACGAGCACTAATAAGAATCAAGGTGTGTTTTGTTTACAGTACATAGAGACAGTAAATAAAAGCACAATAAGATCTCAACTGGAATTACTTCGTTGGTGAATTGTCAGTCTAGAATAGGTGCAGTGGAAATTAGTTACTCGAGAGGAGCGTGTAGACTTAGTAGGTGGGATGGAGATAGTAATGAGAGATGTGGTACGAGTAAGAAGGCAATTGGTATTGAGTATGGGATGGTTGAGAGCGGGAATCATAATACATTGAGGTGGTTTGAACATGTGGAGAGAATGCAAGGTGAGGAGTTTGTAAGGTGTAAGGAAGTGAAGTTGTGGAACCAGGTGTGAGAGGCAGACCTCAAGTTAGATGGCAGAACAGAGTAGAAGAGTATGTAAGGGAGAGAAATGTGAGGGCCAGAGTAGGTTGTAACTAAATAAGGAGAGAGTGTTGGAACAAAGTGAAAGAGTTTGTAAGGTAGAGAAACGTGAGGGGCAGAATTGGGTTTAACCAAGTATAATATTTTATAGGATAAGGAGGGAGTTTAAGAACATGGAAAACTGGAGACATTTCTTCCGTGGCAACATCCATGGGTTGAGTAGTTGCAGAAATTAAAATATTAACTTTAAGACAATGTTCATTGTGGAATAAAGCAATGTTCTCATTATATGAACCTAAAGCACATGATGAAAGTTTTATAAAACAAAAATATTATCTATATATTTAGAGCTCTGACGCCTCGTTCCTTGAAGGAACGAGGCGTCAGAGCTCTAAATAGATAGATAGATAATATATTTGTTTTATAGAACTATCATCATGTGCTTTAGGTTTATATAATGAGAACATTGCTTTATTCCAAATTGAACATTGTCTTAAAGTTGATATTTTAATTTCTGCAACTACTTTGTTCTTAACATATTAATAAGAATAAAACCCTTTATATAGATTGAGGATATACCTGTATTTACCTGTTGTTATTGCTGTTCTCCCGAGTCAGAATGGCCTCCTGCCCCACAAACCCCCGGTACGTTCTCAAGATTACATTGTTCTTATTGTAAGTAATATAATAGTAATCTATTCTGAACTAAACTTCTAATCAATGTAAAATCAGGGTAAGATTTAGGTTCACTTTATTAGAGGACATATTATTGTGCATTTAATCTTATGTTTGGTGACAAACAGTTCTGCTTATGCATTAAAGTCTTACAATTAATAGTATTACAGTGTAAGCATTTATAATATGGTATAAGCTTTATTATTGATATATTTAATACATACACAACCTTCCAGTCTCTTTTGAAACTAGATAAACACATTCCCTTAAGTGGCCAAATGTGTTTATGTATGAGACCTGATGGCTTCTTCTGATGATTCCTCCTGATTATGCCATGAATCACCTTATCGGACCCTCGTCCTACTGATTCATCTAGGTCTGGGTCGTCTTTTTTCCTCTTAAATTATTTATAGCAAACATAATGATGAGCCTAGGATATAAATAATCTAAGTATCCATGTTCTTCATGCATAAGTTAATAGATATAATACTCACTAAAACTACTGTAAGTAAATTAGGTAAAGTCTGTAGCATACATAAATTTTCATGTACTTTAAAATTATGCTAATATGACCAGATAAAGTTTGTATTTTGAACCAGTTTCTATTCTAACAATATCATTATGTAATATTTACCTCATGAGAAGTATGTCTATTATCTCTACATTAAAGATGAGATTCTTTTGTTGGTGAATTGAAATATCTCTGATTCCTTCAAACTTTGCCAAGAAACAGCAAATCCACTATTAGTACCATTGAAGGCATCTTTTTCTGGTATGCTTAGGAGGAATCAGTAGCCATCTAATTTATCAACAAGAGAATCTCCCCATAAATAGTGTTGGTTACATCACTAATCTGATGCCTGTACTCAGGTGGGGAATGAAGTGAACTTATGCTGCCGACTGTACATTACTTACACTTGTCTAATGTTATTTTTTAAAGTTATTCAGAATGCAGTATAATTTTTAACTAAGAAAGGAAATAGAATGCCAAAGCAAAAAATAAAAGAGATTTGCATACCGATACCAAAACCAATTAATAAAGTTTTACTGTATTTGTGGGATCAGGACGGTATACGGTATAACAATAAGAAAGGAGAAAATATTCAGAATGACATCAAAGCAAAAACAACTCGAAATAGAAAATATATCTAATGCAAATACCAAATGTAAAAGAAAGTGACAAGTGAGGCAATTCAAAATATATATCAACAAAATAAAATAAAGTACACTACATAGACAAAGGGAAATAAACTGAATGTAGTAAAAGTGAAGTAAATTGAAGCCAGCAATCTAAATTTGACTTTATTACACAAGTTGACACACGAATGGAAGAGCTTGACTACAGACTCTGTCGCCCAAAAGGAAATTAACACTATGACGACCACGGACACATTCTTCAAGAGGACCGTTGGGTTCGCCGTTGCCCCACGGAGGCACTCCTCCTTCAAAAATGTCTGGCAACTCCTCTCCATCGATCCACTTGCGTTCCTTGGCTCCAACCCACAAGTCTGTAACAACATAACACAAATACACAGTAAACCTCAAGGAGAGCAGACATCTCTCTCACCAGTTCCAGCAGAAGTCATCACAACCTATTTGTTCTATTATGGATTTGAGTCAAGCTTGTGTTTATTTACCAACCCAACGGGAACCGCCTTGACGTGGTAGTGGGGTGGGGGCTTGCGTGTCTCTGAGACCTGGCGAGCTAGACTAGAGTGGGCTCCAGCCCCTCCTCTTGGAAGGCCTATGTGTCTTCAATTAATACTAAAACTCCACTCAGCCAAATGTTTAGGAGAGTCCGTAAGTTGGCAGGAAAGTTTTCTCCTCGTTCTCCACCAGGAACGCACTGTACTGGAATTCTCAGGGAAGGAGAATGAAAGTTATAATCATATATTCACCCTGAGAGATCTCCATTCTGCTCTCTCTCTCTCTCTCTCTCTCTCTCTCTCTCTCTCTCTCTCTCTCTCTCTGTGGTGACACTTCTCCTGGGCCAAACAATATCCCGTATGCAATGTTGCTACACTTGATTGAGGAGGTGATCTCATTTCTTTTAGCTTTATATAACAGAATCTGGCTGGAGGGTTTTTTCCCTTCTGGGTGGAGGGTTGCTACCATCCTTCCTTTCCCCAAGCCAGGCAAAGACTCTAGTGTTGCCCTCAATTACCGACCAATTGCTTTGACCTCGTGTTTATGTAAACTATTTGAGAAGATGGTGAATGTCAGACTGGTATACTTCTTGGAACGGGGTGATTTTCTGTCTCCGTCCCAGCCGGGTTTTCGTAAACATCGTTCCACTACAGATGCTCTGGTCAGGTTGGAAGCTGCTGCATGTGAGGCCTTTGCACGATATCAACACCTTGTCTGTGTATTCTTTGATTTAGAGAAAGCATATGACACTACATGGCAATATGGCATCCTGCAGCAGCTCCATGTATATGGCCTGCGAGGTCGCCTTCCACGCTTTCTTAAAGAGTTTCTTAGTGGTCGCAGTTTTTCTGTAAGGGTTGGTACAGCTCTCTCAGCATCTGTTGCACAGGAGGAGGGCGTCCCTCAGGGAAGTGTCCTCAGTGTCACATTGTTTGCAGTAGCAATTAATGCCATTGCCTCATCCCTTCCGGACGGTATAGCCAACTCGATGTACGTTGATGACCTAGCAGTCTGGTTTGCTGCCTCCCATATGTCAGTGGCGGAGCGACGCATGAAGCTTGCTCTTGACAGAGTGTCACGTTGGACTGGTTCTCATGGGTTTCGATTTTCTCCTGCCAAGACGGTTGCTATGCACTTCTGCCGCATCCGTGGTGTCCACCCTGATCCGGACTTATTCATGTATGGTCATCGGATACGCTGTGTCGAGGAGACTCGCTTTTTGGGTCTGCTTTTCGACAAACGTTTGACTTGGGTTCCCCACTTACGTACACTTAAGGTCTCTTGCCTCAAGGCTCTTAATCTGTTGAGGGTTCTGAGCCATACTACCTGGGGGACTGATCGGGCCACCCTCCTTCGCCTATACCGTGTTTTTATTAGGTCAAAACTTGATTATGGGTGTGAGGTGTACTCCTCTGCCACAGATGTCCATCTCAGAGTTTTAGACCCTGTTCATAATGCTGGGATACGTCTGGCAACTGGAGCGTTCAGGTCATCACCAATCCCCAGTCTCCTGGTGGACGCTAATGAACCACCTCTAGATCTCCGTCGCCAGTCCTCAATGATTCGTTGTTGGCATCGATTACATCGACTTCCCGACTCCCTTCCTTGCTTGGCGGTGTCATCTGATATCATGTCTAATTATTACCTTTCACATTCTCGTACACCTTGGCCCTTTGGCTTCCGGGTCAGGAAGGCTATGGAGGAGATGGGAATTGAAGATTTCCAGATTCGTCCTGTGAGGGTCCCCAGGGTGGCTCCATGGCTTCTTCCAGAAGTTTTTCCCTGCACCTGTTTTACAGACAAAAAAGAATCTCTTCCTCCTCCAGTGGCTCGTTCCCTGTTTTTAGAACATGCCTTCACTCACAGGGAGTCCCTCCCTGTGTACACAGATGGGTCAAAGGCTGATGCTGGAGTTGGTTTTGGAGTTGTCTTTCCTGACTTTTGCCGTGGTGGTAAACTTCCTTCTGTCATGTCGATTTTCACTGCTGAGCTCTCGGCCATTTTATATGCCATCCAAGTGATTTTTACTCTCCCTCAGCCTTCTTTTACTATTTATAGTGATTCCTGTAGTGCCTTGCAGTCCTTGTGCAATTTTAACTCTCCCCATCCCCTGGTGTTGGCCATCCTTGAGTGGCTTGTCCTCCTGGGTCGTCGTGGCCGCAAAGTCACTTTCTGTTGGGTCCCGGCCCATGTGGGTGTCGATGGTAATGAGCGAGCTGATGCCCTGGCTAAGGCTGTGGTCTCTAATTCTCGGCCTCCTGCCGGGCATCATCCTGTCCCTGCAGTGGACCTTCGACCCTATATAGATGCTGCCGTTCGTTCCTGCTGGCAGGACAGATGGGACGCAGTCGGGGCTAACAAGCTCCGTGACATCCGCCAACGCCTTGGTTTGTGGAGCTACAGCGGCCTGTCCCGCCGGTGGGAGACGGCTCTTGTCCGTCTCCGCATTGGCCACACATTATTGACTCATGGCTTTTTAATGGACAGGATTAACCCTCCCTACTGTGATGATTGTCTGGTCCCTTTGACAGTGAGGCATATTATTGTGGAGTGTCCCAGTTTTGGGTACCTGTGTCGTAGGCACCTCTCCGAGTACCGGGTGGGTGACGGTTCTTATAGTCTCTCCCTGGTGCTCGGGGAGGAGGCTTGTAGTGTGGGAGGGAACACCCTCTCCTATGTGGAGGAGGCTGGCCTCCTCCATAAATTGTGATTTTATTATACTTATGGTTTTTAGATAGTTTGATATTATTTAGTCTTGATTCTTTTTTATATATTAGTTAGGTTGACGCGTTCTTTTAGTAATGGTGTATGTTTATAGTTTGTGTGTAATTTAGTTATGATACGTGTCCCTTTCGGGAGTTTGTGATTTTGTTAGTTGAGGATAATAATTTTGTGTTGGGCAGTATATGACCCTAGCTGTTGCGCCGCCAGATGCCTAGTTGCATCAATAAATAAATACAAATACAAATACTCGCACACACGCACAGTCTCTGCTTCGAATATTTAGCTGATGTTCGACCTCTAGTTTCAGCCTAGTATATTGATCCGGACATCGCCTAACTACCACTTCTCTCCCCCCTTCCCCCAACCCTTGTGGACGTGGAGTGATGGTGAAGTGATGATCACGTGACCCAGACCGGAGTTTACGTCGCATCCACACTCCTCTAGTTGGGCAGAGCTGGGTTCCTCATCACTGGGAATAGACCTTCCTGCGTCTCTCCCACTCTCACTTGGAGTAGCAAGTAGCCTTGTGGGCAATGGCTATTCTACCTCCGCTATAAGCTACTGCCTCTAAGAGACCTCTGCAATCTGATTCTACACTGGCCACTTCCTCGTTCCTGTATCTACGCCACGGAATCGACAGCGAGTTTCGCACCAGTGCTATTGAGGTTGCGGGACTGACGGTGTGTCGGGGACGAGTGGAAACTGTGAACATCTTCTGTGTTGGGGATTATCATATCGTGTTGTGTGGAGTGTATTGTTAAGAGTCTCTGGATGGTGGTGTATTGGTTTATGTGTTGTGTTAATATATAACCATATATAATTTGTCTTTGTTTCTCTGGCCCTTGGATCAATCGTGGGGTATCGTGCATCTTGGATACTAAGGGTAGAGACGACGTGCTTTATCCCTTAATAAAGAACCTGAGGGATTCGAGCACCCTCACAGTCATATTATAGGGACTGTCCGTCGGGAAGATTTCACTGTCCTGGATGTCAAGTGTGAGCCAGGTCTCTGTCCCTATAATGATGTCGGGGTCATAAGTCTGGAGGGTTTGGTGAAAGGCGGCTCTTTTGTTGATGATGCTTCGGAAATTGATGACAAGGGTGCGGAGGGAAGACGGGTTTTTATGGGTGATGGAGTCGAGTGTGGTGTTGTTGGTAGAATGGGGTGTGAGGATGGATGATCTATTGGGGATGGTGATTGGTGTTATGGATAATGAGCTGGTGCTATGGAGAGTCTGGTTGGGTGTAGAATGGTTTGGGAGAGGAGGAGTGGATGATGCTGGGTTAAGGGAAGTCATGTCTTGTTGTCGGTTTTGTGTAGGGGAGGAATTGTCACTGTTACGTCTACCTAAACGTCGGGTGTTCCTATCTAATGGTGATAAATATATGAAAACAATTGCAGCAATACTGTAAAAGTGACCAAAGAAAACAATAATAATTTGGGAATTAAAGAAAAATATGTTATATGACAGCTGGGAGAGAGAGACTGAGTGTGTCTTCCATCAAATTTCAGACAAGAAAAAAAAAATTGCCAGTCATCCCTGAAAACGCAAAACACCTATCTACGTCACAAAGTGACATTGGTGTATAGTACCCACCATACTCGACCACTTCTCACAGACACTCCAATAATTTCTTAAATTCAAACAATTAACAAATATTCTGGCCAGTTTGTTGGCAAACTCAAAGTGTTTATTTAAAACTAATTAATCTTGTCTTCCCAAGAATTGCTGTACAGGCTGGTCTACCATAGGTGGATAGTGGAATGACCCTCCACCTCCAGCAGCCAGTAAGGCACTGATTAGCGAGTGTCGTTGACTCACCTTACATAGAGGCCAATGTTAGGTATACTGTATATAAGGCATACTGCTCCCACCGTGAAATTATAATTTCAAACATAATTAAATATCCGACTAAAATATGAAGTTTCCAAACTCTGATGTCGTTAGCTGTGTAACGAATGACACATGAGAAACTGAAATATGAGTTGCTGAAAACTGTTAACTTGTGACGAAGCGAAAATTAGTAATTAGTGCACTCCAATATAGTTATTAATTATTATTGGTGCTACAGACACCGCTGCCAGCTGTATGAGTACAGTCTAAAGGGGGTGTGGCCTATTGAGATTGTACAGTCGGCGGCAAAAGTCGTGTCGCCTCAAGTGCTTCACCGAGGCACGGGATGTTCATAGACTCGAGATTATTAGATGTAGAAAACGTGTGTATTTCTCGAGTTAATGAACACTGCCTATCTCGGTGAAGCAGGGGAGGCGACAGGACTTATGCCGCCGACTGTACGTAACTTCGTCCCGACTTTAATAGCATTCCAATTTACCAACAAAGGAATCTCCCTTTCACCTATTGGCCCCAAATTATCATGAGAGTGTATCAAGAAATTTGTATCCACCCACCTTCATTGGCATTGTCTACAAGAAACTGACTGAGGGTTTCAAAGGTGGGACCGTAAGCGAGATCTCCCCCGAGGCCAACACAGTACTTTCTGGCCTCACACCAAGTCAACTCGGTTTGGTGGAGGGAGAAACAACCACCATCATACTCAATGAAGGGGGAACGACAAGGCAGACCTGGAGCTGTAACACATCAAAGGAAATATTGGCATCTATGATTTTATAATACAAAAGTGGTTATCACAGAGAGAGAGAGAGAGAGAGAGAGAGAGAGAGAGAGAGAGAGAGAGAGAGAGACTAACAAGTTGCTCACCAAATATAATAGGTTCAAGAGCTCTGTTGGTACATCTTCGTTGCCGACAGTCGACATCCATCATTTCATCTCCTTCCTCGTACACATTGTTGCCATCGATGCACACTGAAGCCAGGGAACGGAATTAGTATTATTATCATTATTATTAGTATTACTATTATTATAATTATTTGGAGGGCAGCTGAATAAAAACAATAGCTAGACAACAAAAAATCTCTTTAAATAATATATTACCGGGAACACAACCCTTAACTAAAATAAAACAGTTAACACACACACACACACACACATACTAACCGTTATGGAGGCGAGTGTACAAAATGGGTGCTGTAATAGTGTTGTCTGGGAGTTTGTACTGGCCTTGGCTGTCTTCCTTCTTGTCGTACAGAACACAGTCACTACCATCGTACTGGAACATGTAACTCGAGGGTGTCATGGAGGCTCTCATGGCACACTGAGCATGAGACCTAATGTTTGGTATATTCTTTACCGTGCCCTGGGAGGAGTCGAAGCCACTTGGTGTATTAATTCCAACCCATAGATTCGAGTCAGTAACCACTACATGAGGCCATACCACCACCATTACCACCATCACCATTAACGCCAACATTTTCTCCATCTAGCTCCTGTCATTATACAAAACAGTACAGGGGTTTTAATTAGTATATTTGATTAGTTTTAGTGTTTTTACACACCAGACTCTATATATTAGTTTGTATATTTAGTTTCTTACACAGACTCGGTATATTAGTTAATATTTTTATTTAGGCCACATCATCATCATCATCATTACCAATAACACCAAAATTATCTCCATCTCTTCTCATTATACAAAACAGTCCAGTGGTTTTAGTTAGTATGGTTAGTTTTAATTTCTTGTATAATTATTACTTGTGCATGTATTATGACTCTTGCAAGTAACCATATACAGTATAATTATTAGGTGTATGTAATTCTGATAAAATTAAGAGGTGAGGAATACAGTCACGAGCACCGTTCTATATAGCTTTAACAATCGAAAAGTTTGGAGAGCATGTGGAGGAAGCAAATGAGCTCTTCTTTATATCACAAAACAATACAGAATAAATATAATATACCAGAATGTATCATAAGGACATTACTAATTATAAATTCGGAATATGAATATTGTGTCTAATGCAATCCTGGATTAATATTAATCATCGTAACATGTCAGTATCTACATTGAAGTGCCACAAATGTAAACAAGGTACCGATGAAAAAGCATCGGTAACCTTTTCTTCTGACTCTTCGAAGCCTTGTTAACTCCCCACAGTGCTTTAGCAGACAGTGAACAGGTAGATAACACACGAATACGTGATGTAAGTGGAGCCATTATTTCCTCTGCTGCTATTATTATTATTATTATTATTATTATTATTATTATTATTATTATATGAGTGAGTGAACACCACATCTGACAATCACATGGAATGGTTGTTAATACCTTCAGCAAAATGGCTCATAAAAACTTGAGCTGTTGCAGAAGCTTAGAGCCTGTGTGACGCCGTCTATATAGCTTTGGTTGAAGCTTTGAACAGTCCAATAATTAGTAATATACGCCAATTGGTAATGCTCGCCAAAAATTGGTAAACCTGAGCCAACATTTTTTAAAAGCTGGGTGATGAGGTTTTGCCAAAACAGGATATTTGCACAATAAATGGATTCTAAAATCGAACGAATTACATGAAAAACAATAAGAAAAAATATGTTTAGTCTGAAAATCTCGCACATGTGTAACTCAGAAAATTTACCCAAAATAATTCCAATGTAGATCTTATTGTGCATTTATTTACTGTCTCTAGGTATTCCAAGCATACCTGAATAATTATTAGTTCTCGTTACTGTACTGTAGCCAACTTGTTATATTTGTGGGTTACCTTATGATGGTGTTGCAAGTCAGTACTGGTTGTAGTGTTTCCTTCCAATAATTTATATTCTTTGAAAAAAAAAAAAACTTGTATACTGTATTGTATTTTGTGATTGTGGAGTTGTTGAAGAGTTTGCTGTGGTCTGTCCAGTGTGTGTGTGTATTTCCTTCAAAAATAATAATTCGTGGGAAATAGATAAACTTGTATATTTTGTGATTGTGGAGTTATTGTAGAGTTGTAGTACATATAGGTGTTTGCTGTGGCCTGTCTAGTGTGTGAGTGAGGGTGTGAGAATATTCTCCAGCCACTCACCCACCAAGCCACGAGAGAACAAAGGATATTGATTTAATTTGGTTACAGGGGTACGGTAATACACATACTTTGTGTACATTAGAGCTCATTTATTCCACCAAACTACAGTATGTATGTATAGCAGATTGACTAAGTAATGGTGGCCTGTTACCTCGAATAGTTTGGAGAATTCAATTGCTCCAGATATACCTATACCCCTTTAAAGAAACCTAACCTGTTGTGAAGTGGAAACCTACTGTCTCCTCCAACCAATGACAGTAGACAGGATTCCTCCATTTATTCAAGTACTTAATGTATATACTGAAATACAGTTTGGAGATATCGGAAGCACTCCAATTCTCCAACAACTAGTTACTATGGATAGAAAACACTTAACTTTATATTATGACTCTAACCTCTCCACTCTGGCATGGTATGGTATTGGGAAACTTAAATTCTATATACCTTCATGGTCCTGGTCCTAACCTAATATCCTTGAATTTCTTAAGCTTGTTGGCTAGGTGGGTGAGGTAAAAAGATGAATTAATAGTGTAAATCAATAAATTCTAAATAGACTAAACATGTAAATACCATCTTACATCTCCCATATTACCGGATCCACTCAAGGGTGTAGGGGCCCGAGGCTGGGCTACCTCTGTCCAGGCATTTAACCCTTAGGCTGCTTTCACACGGACATTTTTGAACGCGCGTTCGATGCGCGTTCCCGAACATGTCAGATTTGTGTTCCCGCGTTCGACACGCGCTTGCCACGCATCTGCGTTTCAATGTTGACAGGCCCCTACCGCCACCCTGCTTTCCCGCCAAATTTCAGTCGACCCACCTTTTCCTCCAGATGAAGGACGCACGAAAAAAAGCAGTGTTTGCATACGCAGCAATGCAAGCTGTGAAAAAGAAACATCATCGTCAGTTTTGGACTCACCCCATAAACAGTACCAGATTCATGCAGGGCGAATTTTTCGTCATGTATGAAAACTTAAAAGCTGACAATGGTAAATTCTTCAATTATTTCAGGATGTCATACCCAACCTTTCAGGAACTTTTGGCCAGAGTCACAGATGTTATTAAACTACAAGACACAAACATGAAGCCATCCATTCCACCTCAAGAAGCAGTTGTTTTAACCATCAGGTAAGAAAATATATAAGCTACTATTTAAATATTCATTTTTATTTTGAACACAGTAAATTATATGGTATTTTCACTAATGTATAGATAATATTCCATGGTGAGAATTTTTTGCATTCTTTTATTTTAATTAATTATCATATTCATTAAGAGAAATAATTGAATTATCAGTATTTGAAGTGCATGATACTGGAGAGGGTACTGACATATCAGGCGAGGTTGCTGGTGGTTGGAATTGTGTGTGATTTTCTTCACGAGTGTTCATATGTGGATGAGGCATGTTTATTGCTGCTGGAGGTCCAAAGAAATGTGGTGGTGGTGTTGCAGTCGGGGGATATTTTGGATAATGAGGGTATTGACTTTGTGCATGTGGGAACATAAGTGGAGAGGGATGACAGTCTTGAATCCTTGTATGCTCATAGTGTCCAGATTTGATGTTCTTCAGTGCAGCCAGTACTTGCATTCTAAATTCCAGTTTTTGTTTAACATTCAGGGTTCGTAATGCTGGTAACATGGACATGAAAAAAACTTATCCTCATCTTGTTTTTCTCCACAAGTATCCATAAACTTAATCAGCTTCTCCTCGAGTATATTCCTTAGCATAGTCGGTTCAGCATTTGCTTTTGGCTGTGATGTTGAAGAGTTCCATCCACTGTTTCAGGGTTGGAAGCCAAAGTGTCAGTGGTTACTCTATTTTCACCTACTTTCCTGAGAAAGGACAGTTGCTCCGCAAAAATGTAACGGTGGGTTTTCACAGATCCAGATTTACTTTCATCTCTAAATTTCCTGGAATTCCTTATATATGTGTCACGAATACTCTTCCAACGAGTTTGCAATTCCTTTCCTGAAATATGAAATACCACAGATTAACCACTGGAGTGAGTGTGTGTGTGGTGGGAGGTCAGGGTAGGAAAGGAGGAGGAAAGGAAAGAGTGAGTAGTCTACTAAATTTTATTTCAAATTTTACATGTTCTTCTCAACTTGTATTGTACTTATCGATCAATAATTATTAGATAGGACATTGTTATACAAGAGCATGGCATTTGAAAATAGGGTAGGCTTCATAAAGTTACAAAAAAAAATGAAGAAAGAGGTATATATATTACTAGCAGCGATACCCTACGTTGTCCGGGTGAAGATCCTACATGTGGTTTTGTCAATAAATTTCCTCTAATTATTTGTATGTGAACTTATTAGGAGGGTGATCTATCTATCTATCTATCTATCTATCCATCTATATCTATCTATATCTATCTATCTATCAATATCTATCTATCTATATCTATCTATCTATCTATCTATATCTACCTATGTATCTATATCTACCTATGTATCTATATATCTATATCTATTTATATCTATCTATATCTATCTCTATCTATCTCTATCTATATCTCTATCTATATCTTTATCTATATCTCTATCTATCTATCTATCTCTATCTATCTATCTCTATATATTTATCTATCTCTATCTATTTATCTATCTCTATCTATTTATCTATATCTATCTATCTATCTCTATCTATTTATCTATATCTATATATCTATATCTATATCTATCTATCTATATCTATATATTTATATCTATCTATATCTATCTATCTATCTATATCTATATCAATCTATGTATCTATCTTTATCTATATCTATCTATCTATCTATCTATCTATCTATCTATCTATCTATCTATATATATATATATATATATATATATATATATATATATATATATATATATATATATATATATATATATATATATATATATATATCTGTCTGTCTGTCTGTCTGTCTGTCAGTGTCTGTGTCTCTGTCTGTCTGTCTAAGAACATGCTTACATGTACATAGAGAGAGATAGATAGAGAGTGCATGTGGTTTTCTATCAGTTTTCTTTGATTGTTTCAGGAGATATTATTTTATTTATTTTTTAAAGACTTTGATGCTCCTGTTATACACTTTTGCGTACACCTAGAAGGCTACCGTTTTCAGTTTCTGGTGTGTAAATTCAAGCTCTTTCATTCTGTAAGTAAATTTTTTGCCTACATGATAGTTGAAAAATTACAAAATTTACCAGCATTTGTCAGCTGGGGGGAGGGGAAAGGAAAACAGTCGTTTTTAATTGGTTAATCATTGAAAAAATAAAAAATATATAAGGCCAAGACACTCTCCAGGTTTTAGAGATAAAATGTATGTAAAAATTATTACTCTAGGTGAAACGATGCGGCCGTGATTAGCGGTCATACAGACAGACAGACTGTTTTATATATATAGATAGATGACTCCCCTCTCCGCTCTCCCTCCCTCGTCGACGTATACCTCTATTCATTTTGTTTATAACCAATGAAGCCTACCCTTTTTGCAAATGTTTTGCTCTTGTATAACAATGTCCTATCTACTAATTATTAATCGATAAGTACAATACATGTTGAGAAGAACATATAAAATTTGAAATAAAATTTAGTAGGCTACATTTTGTCTGACTTTACCCGGCGGGGCAGATGACTCTATTTACATACCGTACTGTACTTAGCCTAATGAGAACTTTGTTTTTTAAATTATTTAAGGATGTATTTCCCAAGTTTGTAGACACCCTGTATATATACTGTATATATAGTAAAAAAATATATTTCTTTCACAGGTATCTCGCCTCTGGTTGCAGCTTGACAGATCTCCACTACAGATACAGAATTGGTATATCTACAGCCAGTAAGGTTGTAAGAAGAGTGTGTCGTGCAATATGGGACATGTTGAAGATAGAAAGTTTTCCACAATTCAATTAAGAGGAGTGGCTGAAAATTGCATATGGGTTCGAGCACCATGCACATTTTCCTCACTGCATTGGTGCAGTGGATGGGAAACATATTCGGATTATAAAACCTGAACATAGTGGTTCAATGTACTTCAATTACAAAACCTATTTTTCCATTGTGCTGTTTGCTTCACCATGTCAGTTAATAGTCAACTACGGTGTTTTGTCCCGAAGTGCGAAAACACGAGTAGAAACGCACCAGAAAAAATATGTATTAATGTTGTGTGTAGTAAGTATGTAGTAGTTGTCGGTACACTTGTGGCTGGTGACGTCACGAAACGGTGTGAGGTACGATGTTTCTCTACCACTTTATTTACCCTTATTTTTCTTGAATTTCAATTCATATGGGAAAATATTGGAATCTCCATGATCAGGAGTGACCATTTTACTGTTTTATATACATTGTACACGACCGTCAACCAGTCCATTGCCTCACAAGTCTCCCTGACAATACTGCTGATGGAACTGACAGACACGCTGAAGCCATATTGTAGAGTTCCGAAGTTTTCTACCTGTGGCAAAACATCAGAGAGTCAATGCAAGTCGAAGTCCAGGCTTCAAGGGCTCCCTCCAGAATGTACACATTTTTTCATAATACGAGGGCCAAATTGGCCAATTTTATTCAGTATATCCATGAAGAGATCTTGATCCACTCGCAGGAAGTTCTTGCAGGATGACTTGTCTTTCTTAGCGAGCTCATGGACAAGTCTTTCCCACTGACCAAATAGCTTCCTCCTTGCAAGCCATGGACAAACCCAATAGCCTCTCGCCTTCCTCAGCTTCTTTCTTTGCTCTTCCTTCTCCTGCCTCTTCTCTCCCTTCTTCAGAAGTGATATCGTCTCAGCTGCGTCAAGGAATAAAGTGGTGGAGGGAACCAACTACCTGCCCTATATATGTTGTCAAGTCCATATACCTAAAATGCCTAGCCATTTCCGACTGGTCACGGGTCCATCGCCAAACATGCCCTAGTGCACCTGCAGCATCCTGCAGAAACACCGCCGGCAAAAAATGGGTAAAATGACCGTTATAAATTAGTTTTCCAAAATGGTAAATCCCCGGTTATCTCCCGATCATTCGTGGTATACTACAGATTAACCACAGATGAACCAGTGATGCAACAATTGATAAAAATCTAAAACTCGGCTGCCATATCCCCGATTTTTGACATTTCGCATATTTTCCTATGTGTAAACTGGGTTTAACGAGGTGACAGGACTTTAACCGCCGACTGTACACTACATACACATATCAGTACATAGTGTTAGTGAGTGATGGTGTTAGCAGTAAGGTATTGAACACACATACACTATTCGTGTTAGTGGTGGTGTTGCGTGGTAAGGTCTTAAAATCCTTGCTGCTAGTTTATCTAACTATATACCGACTTTCCCACGGTCTGTTTGGCTTTTAAAAACAGAGAGAGAGAGAGAGAGAGAGAGAGAGGTATTGGAGAGTGGGTTAGCCTAATCTGTCTACCTACCTATGTATGTATGTATGTATGTATATATATACTGTATGAGTGAATGTACAGTCGGCGGCAAAAGTCGTGTCGCCTCACCTGCTTCACCGAGACAGGCAGTGTTCACGGAATCGAAAAATACTCAAGTTTTTTACACTTAATAGTCTCGAATATATGAACATCGCGTGCCTCGGTGAAGCAAGTGAGACGACAGGACTTTTGCCGCCGACTGTACATTAGACGATGACTTTACCAGTGAGGGTGTTTTACGAAGTTTGGTGGCCGAGTGGTTAGTGTTCTGGACTCATACCCTAGAGGTCGGGAGATCTCTCTTGTCACGCTATATAGTTCTCACGCTCCCTCGCTCTCACGCTCCTCTCCCACACACTTAAGGCTACATGAACTTTCTGTGTTTTATGGAATTGAGTCGAGTCACTACTTACTGTACAATCCAAGGGAAGAAGGAAGTAAAAGACTGATTAAAAAATAATGTTAAAACCTACAAAATTGTCAACCACCATTAGGCACCTAGTCTTCTGTTTTATATTGTACTAGCAGAGGGAAAGATGCCTATATGGATAAAGACTAAGGAGATATTTTATAGTTTAACGAGCAGCTTTATTAAATTATTATCTTAATGAGAGGGGTTTTCATTATATACAGTCAGGATCAATATAACAGTTAGACATTTGGTCAGTATTCTGGACTCATAACCTTGAGGTCGGGAGATCGATCTTCTCAGGTGAGGGCCTGAGAGTTTTTACTCTTCCGATTTGAGTGTCAGGCACTGACTATAAGGCCACCAAACTTCGTAAAACACCCTCACTGGTACCATAACAGCTGCAGTATTGGGGAATTACCCTTACTTCCCTCTCTCTGTGGCTGGGTACCAGTTTGGAAGACGTGACGTGTGTGTGTGAGCAGCAGTTGACCTGGGCCACGATAACGGGCTTGATTAAGCCCATGTCCAGTGTCAGAATATATATATATATATATATATATATATATATATATATATATATATATATATATATATATATATATATATATAAAATGTCACGGTGTCATGCATATGGATGTCATGTCCAGGCTATTCAACCATGACATCAGTCCTGGGCCTGGCCCAGACATTGGGGTACCTGTTATTTAGACTTTAAAGAGTTGGCGCCATTTTCATAAAAATATTTGCTTCATACACGCTTTAAAGCAAAAAACTTGAAAAACTTGAAAAATCTCAACCCGATTTTTTAAGCCTTACTACAGGTACCAACGTCTGGAACAGGAAATAACCCGATATCATGTCCTGATAGCCAAGACATGGGGACATCTTTTTGTCACGACATGTCTCCTCTCATTATCGTTCCAGATCTTCTTTATGGTTTTAACCGATAAATAGAATATTGACATTTTAACGAAAATTTTAAATCGAGTTATGTCATGTTACATCATACCAAAAAATTCAAAATATATATATGGTTTTTTGATGTAGGTGTAAACGTTTTCAAGTTATATGAGGACAAACAGAGACGGTTTGCCATTTATAGTATTTTATAATATAGATGTTTTTTTTTTTAAGGGAATGTCTCTGGTTGTCAAATTGAAATGCTACTGATTCCTCCTAACTAGGCTAGAATATAGACCCCACCTCAGTGGTACTATTAAGGGATCTATTTTGTGGCATAGTGTGAAGGAATCAGAGACCTTACAATTCACCAACATAAAAACCACCCCTTGATTTGATTTATTATGTTGTGGAAGCTGCCGGTTCCTCCAAACTATGAGTACAAACACACTCATATTAAGTTAAAGAATCCTGTGATGTAGTCAGAAAATTGTTGGTAAATGAGTCCTTTAAATATTGTCAGGAAACACACACACCTATAGGTTATGGAAGGAGCTTGTTTCGTGGCATAGTCAGAAGGAATCAGAAGCCTCCAATTCTCAAACATGATCACAGGGTCATGAAATTAAAGTAACCAGTCTAATCTAGCTTACTTCACTTTTCCCAACGCTGTTATGAGTACGACAAATAGTGACCTCAGATTAGTAGTGATATA
>JAWZYT010000628.1:255000-340000 GCA_034508575.1 Petrolisthes manimaculis | reverse complement strand
CACACACACACTGGCCGGGATTATTACACACACACACACACACACACACACACATTATGAACACAGAAATGAAAACTGTTTGGTGAATCTATTGTTTATATTAAGGTATAATGGTATACACTTTTGGTACATTAGAGAGACTTGATTCCTCCACAGTATGTCAGGAAACAGAACCAGATGAACAAAAATAACGGTGGCCTGTTGTTGCTTGGAATAGTTTGGAGGAATGAGTTGCTCCACATTTGCCAACACTGTACTATATAATTATAAACCCTATCATTTACTTTGTTTCTCCATACACTATATTTAATTAATTCCCTCCACCCTGACTATGTGTTGACGTGAGTTGTGTGTGTTTGTGTGTGTGTATATATATATAATTATTCCTGTCTGTGTGTGTATGTGTGTGTATAATTATTCCTGTCTGTATGTGTGTGTGTGTGTGTGTATAATGATTCCTGCCTGTGTGTGTATGTGTGTGTGTATATATAATGATTCCTGCCTGTGTGTGTATGTGCCTGTGAGTGTATGTGTATGTTTGTCTGTGTGTGTGTGTGTATTATGTTTCTTGCCTGTGTGTGTCTGTGTGTGTATATATATATAATGTTTCCTGCCTGTGTGTGTATATAATGATTCATGCCTGTGTGTGTATGTGTATGTGTGTCTGTGTGTGTGTGTGTGTAATAATCCCTGCCTGTGTATGTAAGTGTGTGTGTGTGTGTGTGTGTGTGTGTATGTGTGTATTTAATTATCCCTGCCTGTGTGTTTGTTCAGGGTTTATTCTAACGTACAGTTGTAAATTCAAAATGTACAGTTGACAATCCTGATTTGTGCAGTTGTAAATTTGTACTTTGTTTGAATTTGCATGACTTGTGTGTCATAAACTAGGAAGGAACCACAATACAAGTCACTCATAAATGACCACAACATATTCCTATTTTCATTAATTATATATAGTTTTCTTCCAAAATACCCATATATGGCAGATGGCCTTGTGCCCGCCCCTATAACCATCTCACGCCCCCCCCCCCCAGGTAGGAGCACCCCCCCGGTTTCGGGCCTCGCATCAGAGTTTGTGTAGTTGTAAATTTACCTTAGAATAAAACCTGTGTTCGTGTATCATGATTCCTGCCTGAGTGTGTGTGTGTGTGTGTGTGTGTATACAGTACGTCATCACCCCTGCCTCCGTGTGTGTGTGTGTGTGTGTGTAGCACGTCATCATCCCTGCCTCCGTGTGTGTGTGTGTGTTTGTGTGTTCGGGTCGATAATAAACAATGACGTGTATGTATTTCTTTTAAGTATTTAAATATAAAAAATGAAAAAATTATATATATGATGAAATATTTAATATAGACGAGTAAGAAAAATGAAAAAAAAAAAGTTAATAAATACAGACATAGAAAACAATACTTTAAAAAATTACAATAATATAAAAAAATAATAAAAAAAGTGAACAAACAACGATAAACAAACAAATGACAACAACAACTATAACGAAGCAAGTGTTACAAGGAGTTGTGGGTTGTGAGGATGTGGCCCGCGTGCTAGCCAGGCTCTAAACTCCTTCACTTACACACGGACTGAAACTCATCCACCACCCTCTGTAACTCCCTTTCACTCTCGGCCAGCAGCACAGTGTTATCCACAAATAAGCTTGCAACCAGGGATCAATCTACTCCATTCAACCTCAGTTTCGCATCCAGACCCTCCACCTTTGCCTTCATCTCTCTCATGCAACCATCCATAAATATATTGAGCAACCAGGTTGACATGACACACCCCTGCCTCAATACTACACTGATATAAAAGGTCTCACTCAAATCACCCTCGACCCTCACACAAGATTTTGCCTCTCTATAGAAAGCCTCAATCCCCACCAGCAAGCGCCCACCAATACCGTAAATCCTTAATACATCTGTCATAGCTCTTCTATTTACCCTATATTATGTCTTCTCCAAATCCATAAAGGCAGCATACAACTTCCTACCCTTCCCAATATATTTCTCCACTGTTGATTTTATTGCAAGGAACTGGTCCATAGTAAGAACATTCCCATACACTTTCCCCGGTACACTAAGAAGGCTATAGCTACCACATACATCCTTACTCCCCTTACCCTTGTACAGAGGCACAATTATGGCTCTCCTCCAGTCGTCTGGCACCTCTCCCTGCCTCCAAGCCAATGTGCATATAAGCAGCATCCACTCCACAACTTCCTCCTCCCCCACATCTCAACATCTCTGCAATTATCCCATCCACACCCTGTGCCTTTCCCATCTTCAACTTTCCTATTGCTTTCCTAATCTCTTCCCTCCCTAGTTTTCCCTGTACATCTGTCGTCTACCACCTGCCTCCATCCCCATGCATGTCACCACCGCCTCCCCTACCATCAAACCATCAAAATAACTCTTCCACACTTCTTTCACTTCCTCATTACCAGTCACAGTAACTTCATTCTATCTCTTCATTCTTACGTTACCAGCCTTTCTATCTCCTCTTTCTCTTTTCACCTCCTTCCAGAATAATTTCTTGTTTTATTCAAACTTCTCACTCAGTTTCCTACCAAACTTCTCATCCACTCTCCCCGGCTGTTGTAACTATCCTCTCTTCTAAGTCCCTTATATGTTCTTAACTCTATCACCCATATACTTTCTTGTAGTTTCTCTCCATAACTTCTCAAAGAGTTATCATCAGTTCTGTAATATTCCCTAGTAATCCATCTCTTACCATTATATCTTTTTCTAATTTGTCCTACTTTTATATAATATTTCTAATAGGTTGTGGTCTGATAGGTCGAGCTTTTCTTGATCTTCATCAATTTTAATTTTACCTTACTTCCCATAGAACCTGACAGTGACTAATGCATAATCTATAACACTTTTTTGTTTGTTTCTTGACCATGTATATAAATGACCTTATGTCATTTAACATTGTTTAGTTATATTTTTCCATCCATTCTATTATCATTTTCCCATTACTGTCGAGCTTCTGTTCCCCTTTAAATCCCACATAGCCATTGTAGTCTCCTACAATTATCATTGGTTCATCTATTTTATCTTCTATTATATTTTCTATTTCTTTTCGTAAGAACTATTTTTGTCTTTATCATCAACACTGAAATATACAACAATAATTACAAATTTCCATCCTTTGATGCTACATTTTGCTACCAAGATATCTTTACTTTTATATTCCATTTTTTTCAAAGTAAATATCCATATTATTCTTATGCAAAATCATTAACCCTCCACCTTTCTTATCCTTTATTTCCCTCATCTGTTCAATTATTACAACATTTTTACTGAAGTTTACGTCCCTTATTTTCTTTTGTGTTTCACCAAGACTATTTTAACCAAGACATATAAGACTATTTTCACCAATGAGATCCTCTATCTCCTTTGCTTTTACCTTTGTGAACCATTGGATATTTATGGCTTTTATAATAAAGTCACTCTCTCCCTTGCTATTTAAACTACCAGTAGTACTAACATTATTTACATCATTATATTTTCCCCCATATCAGTCCCCACCATTTAGCCTCACTATCCTACCCTTCCTAATTATCCATTTACCTCCTCGTGCTCGTTTTTTTCCTTAATTCGCCTCTAAGCCTATTGTTTTCTTCCCTCTCTTTCCTAGTGAGGTCAGGAGCAATGATGATGTCCTTAATTGCTGAATCCTCACTGATTCCAAGTTGTTTCCCCTTCGCTACCAGTGCCCACTTTATCCCTCCTTCATTTAACTCTATTACCAATTGCCTAGCCTTACCTTCCTTTCCTCTCCCAATTCTGAATTCCCTCACAATCTTAGCATCCTTGACCTGCATTACTTCATGGAACATCGACTCACAGATTGCAATATTTTCTGTATTACTATTTTTAGCCTCGTCTTCCTTACTTTCTGGTACATTGAACATAACAATATTGACCCTACTCTTTTACTTTTCTTGTATTTCTACAATATTCTCTACAACCTTTTCTGTAATTTTCTGCACCATCTCTTCCTCTTTAATTTCCCACCTCTTCTCCACATTCACAATCATTTTTCTCAGATCGTCATTGTCACTTCTTAGCTGTTTCTGCTCCTCCTTAACATTAATTAAGCATATCCCTTTCTCTCTCTGTTTTCCCTCTTGTCTCCCCACTTCTTGAGGAGGTTCCCTCACCTGTTTCAGCCTCATCAGAGACTTCTACCTCCTTACTCCAGCTAGTTTTCCACTTCTGTCTTGATCACTATTGCCCTCTTTAGAGTCTTTATTCATGTTTGTAGCCCTTTGTTTTTTAAGGTAAACAGACCCCTGACCAACCACCTTCCGCCATTACCATAGCAAAGCAAAATGTATGAGAAAGAAAAATTTCGACACAGAGCAGACAAGCCATAGCCAAAAATTTGGCTCCTTGTTGGTAGCGAAGATAAACATAGCGGCTGCGAAAGGGTTAAATTTAAGGGATCTCAACAACAAATAAACGATAGAAGAGGGACCGTTGTAAAGGCTAACCCTTTTTATTATTATTATTAGTAATAATCAGTGAACAGGCTGGGAGAGAATAAAATTTTTCATAGATCCGAAGACCCCAGACTGCGACCACGATCACGGAAAGTTATATTAAAAAAAAAAAAAAAAAAAAAAAAAAAAAAAAAACACTAATCTAACCGACAGAGCCAACGATTAGCACGAGTCTTAAAGCCGCTAACTCCTACACCCTCAAAAACAGAATCAGCTAACCCATTCCATGTTGCAGTTAAACTAGGTATGAATGATCTTTTAAACTGAGACGTCCTACACACTGGACTACTTAGCACGTTACGATGGGCCGAGGCTGCACCACGAGTGACACGACGACCAGCTACAAATGGTGCAGGAAGCATCTCATTCAAAGGATGCAGGCGGTTAGACCAGATCTTGTAGTACATACAAAGCGCCGACACACTACGCCTGTACTCAAGATCACAGATTCTACCCGGCCCCTCCCGCAATAAATTCTGCACATCTAACCACTCTATCCAACAACACTAAGTGACAAGTAGCAGCCGATCCCCATACTGGAGAACAATATTCAAGAATAGGGAGCACAAAACATTTGAAACACCGGACCAACAAATTACGATCACCAAAGACTCGCCAAACTCTACGCATAATACCAATCTTCTGGGAGACCGATTTAGCGAGAAAACGTAATTGCTTCTCAAATGTAAATTTAGAATCAAAGTGAACACCAAGAATAAGAAGATCACTGGATTCAACCAAGTTCACTCCACTTAACACCAAGTTAGGGAACCCAGGCAACAATGTACGACTCCTTGACACAATCATAGTCTTAGTCTTATTAGCATTTAATTTCATGCCCCACATCACACACCAATCACTGATCCTTTGAAGATCACGATTTAAAGATTCTGTAACAGAATGATGAATGTAAAGCATGTGTTGATGGAGAGAGGGTCATAGAATCACACACATGGCTGGTTATTGGCGTTTCATGGTGAGTGGCGAGGTTGTGAGGTAATACTCGAGTAGAGGAGGTTAACTAGAGGAGTAATGTTTGTGTTGTTCCCTCTAAAGACCCTATACCCTGGACAGTTAATATTTTTGCTGCTCACTGATTGGCTGATTAAATCGGCCGCCATGTTTGCCTACTAGCAGGTTCGGCATAATGTATATTTTGCCTTTACTATGTTGCGTGACTAATTACTCGTTAGAATGTTGTTATATTTATACAATATCTTCTTTAGATATACTAGCAAAGATAGTTTTTAGTCGATCTTTGACTTAACATAAATATTCCTTGAAAACTTCCCTAAGCCTTACAGAATGCCGAACTGTATGGTGACGAATCAGTACTAAAATACTGTACTTAACCATTTATTGTGACAATAAATTCCCTCATATTTATGTGAACAACATGTAAATAGTAGTGTGTTAACGTTGGTAATACACCTACGGAAACCATATTCATACAAAAATTAATTAAACTAACCGTAGTATTAAATGTTTTACAGATATACTAAACACATTGACTACTACTGTTGTCTTCAGTGTTGCCAAGTCTGCTTGACGAAATTTCCCTATAACTTCAACATCAGAATTTCCCTTTTTACCTCAATTATTCCCTGTTTACTCTTGAACACTGATGGTCTTTTTGGTATTTCGTCTGATAGAAAATTCCCTGTTTACTTTTGAACAACCTTTAATTATAATCTCCATGTGTGGACTTCAATATTCCCTAAAACAGAAATTTCCCTGCACCTGGCAACACTGGTCATCTTTCAGTCAACCGTCTTGGTTTAATAGCGTCGTCTGGCAACTCGTCACGTCCTATTATGTGCTTTAAATAACGCATACATGACGTATAATAGTATTTATAACTTCAGGGATCTTATAGAATTAAAAAATATATACCTGTATATGGAAAGAATGCAACTTTCGTCAATATTTTGCCCACGAATGTCAACAATAGATTACTAACTGGTAGTATCTGGCATCTTAACATTTTTCCTATACTAACTTGAGAGGTATCGCGGAAAACTTGAAAAGAGCAAAAATGGCGGCTGTCCAGTCTCTCTATATAGGGTCTCTAGTTCTCTCAACTGATCAGTAACAGAAGACCGGACCACCATCCATGACCCTCGAAAGGTAGGAGTGGGTCAGTTTGGAGGCAAGCATCATCATCATCACCCCGGGTTTCCCCTCAAGGGGGGTCGGGTCGCCTCGACACTGCTCTCCACATTACCCGGTCACCAGGATAAAGCGTGTGAAGATACTGAATCATCAGATTCTACATCTCGGCCAAACCAAAGAAGCCTACCTGAGCCACCAGAAATACAGTTTGAGGAGACCAATAATCCAGGGGGCAAGGAATATTCTAATTCACACAATATATCAAGATGATCTTCTTCTAAGGAAATTGGTACACCATCAATAACTGACCGTGATGAAGGTACATATATTTTTAAGTTAATAAGATACATTATAGCCTTATCTTTATACATACAGATACCTTACTCAGTGTCTCCCGTCCAAGAGGGGAGGACAAATCCTCCCATTTCTCCTGCTTCTGCCATTAATTACCTCTTGTGACATGCAAGGATACTTTTTCCATTCCCAGGGATTGGCTATTTGGTTACCACCAGTGTAACAAAGAGGATTGTGATTATGAGATATAATATAAATGATAACTGAGGGGACAAATTGCACCTAGTGATGGATAATGAGTGTCCCTACCAACTATAAAAAAGAAATATATATAATAAGAATAAATAAATAACAAAGTTCTTTTTTCAGGCTTGAAACCTGTTTTATGATGAATTGTTTTCTTATTATGGTGAAACAAATGGCTGATCAGGTTTAATTTGATTTTCAGATACTTTGGTGAACCAATCAAGATTAGCAACAAATGAAGCTGAGGTTGGTAAAGCCATGGTGATTTATCTCCGAAATGCAGATGATCGATGCTTGGCAGAAAAAGACCAAGTGTTACTAATAATCAGCAGAGCCAGGAAGATAACTCTTCCTCTCAGTAAAGTCTTATGAACCCATATTGTGTGTGATGGTCAGGAATTAAGCTATAGAAAGCAAGAAAGTATTGGGAGTACAGGATTATTTTCCAAAAGAATATTGAAAATAAGCTTGACCCATTATGGCCAGTACTTGGACTGTGCAACTTAGATCTAAGAGAAAACTAAAAGAATATGAAGAACTGTGCATGAAAAACAAAAATAGTAAAATTCATAATATTTGTAACACAAAAAATTCCCTTTTGAATTCTTCAGAAATTGACAAATGTTATGGTAAAAGGTGTTATGACTATAGCTGTGGAGTTAATGACAATAATATTGAAAGCAACTACTGTATGATGATTTTGAAAATTCAGATGGTAGTGACAGTGAATCTACTCCAAATCTCGGGCTTTGACTCAGGGTGGCTAGGGATTGTGGTGCGCGACTGTACACACAGGCTGTACATGTACACAACAGGCTGAATGCAGACACACACACACACTGGTCATATGTACAGTGGTGGTCAATAATAACATTCATATATGGATATTGCAAACAATTTGCTGTCTTACCAATGCATTATTTATATTATTTTTAGTTATTTGTATTTCCAGAAGTGGATTATACTTACGTCAAATAATGTTTACTGCTGTGATGTTATCACCAAAGAACATATTGTTTAGTTACTTTCATGTCTAAAAACGATATTTTTTTTTTAATATTTATTTGAGATCTATTTCCTTTTGTTAACCAATTTAAAAAAGTAATTTCAATTTGATTGATACAACTTATGATCTGCATTATTAGCTCATTACCAAAGCAGTGTCATTAATATTAGTTATTTCTATCTGCATAAGTGACTTATACTAATCATTATCAACACCCCATTTCCTATTCTATGATGTATATGCTAATACTGTACTAAAATATTTTCCTAGGGTAACATGTTATTACTAATGCATTAAATAATATTTTTAGTTATTTGTATTTCCAGAAGTGGATTATACTTACAACAAATAATGTTTACTGCTGTGATGTTATCACCAAAGAAGTGTAATGTTTAGTTATTTGTATCTGCAAAAGTGGATTCTAGATTATGTCAAAATAATGTTTACTGCTGTGATATTATCACCAAAGAAGTGCAATGTTTAGTTACTTGTATCTGCAAAAGTGGATTATACTTAATTATATCAGAATATAGTTAACTGTTTTGATCTTATCACCGAAGAAGTGTTATTTTCAGTTACAGTACTTGTATCTGCAGAAGTGATATATAGTGGATACTATTCATGGTACTATTAATTGGCTTGTAAAGGTTCCTTATATCATAGGCTAGCCTGGCCTTACAGAGTGAATAAACAGTTCAAAAACTGGTACACATTTCAGAAAAGGAGAAGTGTATGATTCCTATACTGTAGCCTACAGTATTGGCACACAATTAGGGCAGCTACAGTACTAAATTCAACGACACCCAGTGGAAACAAGGTCACAATGCTGATCCAAATATTGGTACATATTCAGATAAGAAGAGCAATATAAATACTTTTTATATTGATACATGACTCAAGTTACCTATAATAAACTAAAGTACACTATATAGCTACACAGATCCAATAAAAGCATCCAGTTTAAACATTTTGCAATGAAATAATGGGATATTCCTCAGATAATAACAAATACAACTAATAGTAGCTACATATGCAGTTCTATTGGTGCACAAAACATGGTACTCTATTCAAATGGGTACAAATGAATATACTACAGTATACAGTACCTCTGTACTCCACAACTCAATACAGTAGTACAATTCACAGTTCAACAAAAGTATTTACTTCAAATAGCAATAAACTGTTTCATATAGAGTGAAGTTCAAATAACTATAAATCATATACAGTAGTTCAAATAATGCACACACTTCAAAGATTATTACATGGCACAAAATAATAGGAGCTTACATACATTTCAAAGAATGGTACACAATTCAAATAATGGTATGTACAAAGATAACAATACATACTGTAATTATATACAGTACCCGGTACATACTGTAGTTACAATTAAACCAAACAAGTTTATCCTTTGTACAAATACCGAATGGTTTGTCATTTTGTAGCCTGGTCCATAAAGTAAACTTTGTCTTATAATACCCGTAGTTACAAACCAAACAAGTTCATCTTATTCAAATACCTGTACTATGGTTTGGCATTATATGTAACTGTTCCTCAAGGTACAGTTTGTCTTATAATAACTGTACGCTATAGTTATAACAACTGTATAAATTGACTACAACTAGAATTAGCTCAGTTTGGTATTTCATATTTTGTATCATATAAAGAGTCTGGATAGATAATTGAAGTTGTTTATGATAGACAAAACTGGTAAGGATAATACTAAAGTAAAGTAGAGCAGTGTACTTTGATAATTCACTGATATTACTGTAATCACTCTTTATTATCTCCACATCATGTAGATCCTCTAATAAGTTCTCTCCACACAAATAGGTAAATACTGGAAGTGGCATGATGTCTATAGTTGTCATAAATTATGTTCAAAATTGGCGCTACCGGTACCGAGTATAGTAGCCAGCAGTAGAGACCCTATATAGAGAGACTGGACACCTAAATTTTGTGCTGCTCGCTGATTGGCTGAATATATAGGCCGCCATGTTTGATACTGTTGTCTTCAGTGTTGCCAGGTCTGTTTGGCAGTGCTAGACGAAATTTCCCTATAACTTCAACATCAGAATTTCCCTTTTTACCTCAATTATTCCCTGTTTACTCTGATACCCTGTTTACTCTTTGGTATTTCGTCTGATAGAAAATTCCCTGTTTACTCTTGAACAATCTTTAATTATATTCTCCATGTGTGGACTTCAATATTCCCTAAAACAAAAATTTCCCTGCACCTGGCAACACTGATCGTCTTTCAGTCAACCGCCTTGGTTTAGTAGCGTCGTCTGGCAACTCGTCACGTCCTATTATGTGCTTTAAATAACGCATACATGACGTATAATAGTATTTATAACTTCAGGGACCTTATAGAATTAAAAAAATATATACCTGTATATGGAAAGAATGCAACTTTCGTCAATATTTTGCCCACGAATGTCAACAATAGATTACTAACTGGTAATATCTGGCATCTTATACATTTTCGTATACAAACTTGAGAGGTATCGCGGAAAACTAGATAAAAAAAACAAAGATGGCGGTGTACAGTCTCTCTATATAGGGTCTCTAGCCAGCAGTGTAGCGGCTATTTCCCGCCAACACGGACCTGTCCACTGTGTGTGTTTAGTATGGCGCATCTTCTAACCTATTATTTTATCCTAATGGCTGTCCAGAAGGACGATATTGGGGTGTCAGTAAATCGTATTGGGTTGTCAGTTTATTATCCCATAGTTATAACTCTTGTCCCTCCTTTCAAAACAATTCTAGACGTGAAAGTACCATATGGTAGTGACGGCACTGCACATAGCAAATGCCATATGGTACTGACGGCACTGCCGAGCTGCCAGTGAAAGGGTTAATATTAATTATCCCATGAAATAAATGGGTTTAATATTAATTAATTATCCCATGTAATAAATGGGTTTAATATTATTTATTATCCCATGAAATAAATGGGTTTAATATTATCTAATTATCCCATAAAATAAATGGGTTTAATATTAATCAATAATTAAATAAGGTGTAAAGAAATATACAATAATAAATAATTCAGGTGTTAAAATAATTATCAGAAAAATAAAAGAAAAAGTAATTGAGTCTGTAATAAAATTAAATCGTTTTCTCTTATTAATTAATAAACCTATAAAAAAAAAAATTGGTGGCAATATTGGAGCAACTTGATTCCTCCAAATTATTCCAGTCAACAGAGTCGATACCATTATATTTATTAATTAATCCTGTTTTCTTACATACTTTTGAGGAATCAATAGTTAATGTACTCCAAAATTACTACAAAGGACCTCAGATCTCTCTAGGGTAATTTTGGAGCAAACTGATTCCTCCAAACCATATTATGACGTTATTACAGAGAGAGAGAGAGAGAGAGAGAGAGGTAATGTAGGGAGGTGGGGGTAGCGGATAGGGGTGGGGTGTAAAGAAGGGGATATGTGGAGAGAGAGAGAGAGAGAGAGCAGTGTTGCCAGGTCTGCTTGACAAAGTTTCTATAATATCCCTATTGGTACCTCTGATTCCCCATATCTAGTGAAAATTCCCCATACTTGACATCACCTATATAGAGAGAATGTTGGCTCAAAATTAATGTTTGAATGGCAGTCCATAAATGGGGTTACTGAGTTGACTACCCCTGCCCCCCTACCTCCCATCCACTCTACCCATAACCCCCTCCCTCACACCCATGCCTCTACCCCCCCTAACACCATACCCCCACTCCCCAACCCCCTCGATCCTTGATTATCGTGTAATGATGTCATTATTTGGTGGAGAATATAGTTCACGTTTTGTTTCATGATTTATTTATAAATTATTTTGAATTAATTATTATATCATTAAATTCCCCATAATTTTCCCCACACTTTGATATAATAGTTTCCTTAATTACAAAATTAATTAACGAAATTAGCGAATATTTTCTCTTTATAATTTCCCACCTTGACTATTGGTACATTGGCGCACCTTGAGTCCTCCAAGGTATCTCAGGCAACACAAGTTAATGCAGGAATAATACAGTTTGGAGGAATCAGTTTGCTCCACAATTACCCTATGAAAATCTGGGTTCCCTTATAGTACTTTGATTCCTCCAAAGTATGTCAGGAAAGAGAATTAATTAATGAATATATTTATATCAATCCTGTTGTATGGAATAGTTTGGAAGAATCAAATTGGTCCAGTATTACCACAACCAAACCCACAGCTTCGAATGAATCAACTTGGTGAACCATTTCAGAGTGGGAGTAAGGAGGGGGGCGGGTGTAGTGGTGGTAGGATCGAAGCTGATACACTCTTTCGAAGCTGGTTCGTTCAAAGCTACCACTCCCTAACCCCCCATACCCCCCTAATATATCACTCCCTCCCTACACCCCCTCTAAAGTGGTTCACCAAGTTGATTCATTCGAAGCTGTGGTGTTG
This sequence comes from Petrolisthes manimaculis, assembly GCA_034508575.1. Classification (NCBI taxonomy): domain Eukaryota; kingdom Metazoa; phylum Arthropoda; class Malacostraca; order Decapoda; family Porcellanidae; genus Petrolisthes; species Petrolisthes manimaculis. The sequence goes on along the minus strand of JAWZYT010000628.1, from coordinate 327,407 downwards.
GTTGTGGTAATACTGGACCAATTTGATTCGTCCAAACTATTCTATACAACAGCATTGATATAATTATATTTATTAATTAATTCTCTTTCCTGACATACTTTGGAGGAATCAAAGTACTATAAGGGAACCCAGATTTCCATAGAGTAATTGTGGAGCAAACTGATTCCTCCAAACTGTATTATTCCTGCATTAAGTTGGGTTGCCTGAAATACCTTGGAGCACCCAAAGTGCTTCAATGTATAAATTAGTCACGGTTGGAAATTATAAGTAGAATATATTCGCTAATTTCGTTAATTAGTTACATAATTAAAGAAATTATTATATCAAAATGTAGGGAAAAATACAGGCAATTTAATCATATAATAATTAATTCAAAATAACTATTAATAAATGAATTATGAACTAAAACGGGAACTATATTCTCCACCAAATCATGACATCATTATATGATAATCAAGGGGGGGGGGGGTAGAGGCATGGGTGTGAGGGAGGGGGTATGGTGTTAGGGGGGGTAGGGCCATGGGGGTGAGGGAGGGGGTATGGTGTTAGGGGTGTGAGGGAGGGGGTATGGGTAGAGCGGATGGGGGGTAAGGGGGAGGGCAGGTCAACTCAGTAACCTCATTTATGGACTGCCATTCAAACATTAATTTTGAACCAACATTCTCTCTATAGGTGATGCCAAGTATGGGGAATTTTCACTAGATATGGGGAATCAGAGGTACCAATGGGGATATTATAGAAATTTCATCAAGCAGACCTGGCACCACTGTTCTCTCTCTCTCTCTCTCTTTGTATTGACGTCATAATTTGGTTTGGAAGAATTAGTTTGCTCCAGAAGTACCCTAGAATGTCAAGAAACAGAATTAATTAATAAATATTATAATGGCATGTACTCTGTTGCCTGGATTAGTTTAGACTTTAAAGGAATCAAGTTGGTCCAATGTTGCCACAAAGTTTTCATAGGTTTATTGATAAGAGAAAACGATTTAATTTTATTACAGTCTCATTTATTTTTTCTTTTATTTTTCTGATATTTATTTTAACACCTGAATTATTTATTATTGTATATTTCTTTACACCTTATTTAATTATTGATTAATATTTAACGCATTTATTTCATGGGATAATTAATTAATATTAAACCCATTTATTTCATGGAATAATTAATATTAAACCCATTTATTTCATGGGATAATTAATTAATATTAAACCCATTTATTTCATGGAATAATTAATATTAAACCCATTTATTTCTTGGGATAATTAAAATTGATTAATATTAAACCCATTTATTTCATGGGATAATAATATTAAACCCATTTATTTCATGGGATAATTAATAAAATAAAAAAATTCTGCTGAGGAAATTGAAACAAATTATTATTTATATATTATTTATTACGAAGGAGAGAGAGAGAGAGAGAGAGAGAGAGAGAGAGAGAGAGAGAGAGAGAGAGAGAGAGAGAGAGAGAGAGAGAGAGAGAGAGAGATAAATAATAATATATTTATATATATATATATATATTTTTTTTTTTTTTTTATTATTCATTTACATATTGTTATTGAAATATCATATATATTTTTACACACACACACAATTTATCTTTTACGCACACACACACACAGTATATCTTTTACACACACACACACACACAGTTTATCTTTTAAAATACATACACACACACAGTTTATCTTTTACATACACACACACACAGTTTATCTTTTACATACACACACACAGTTTATCTTTTACACACACACACACACAGTTTATCTTTTACATACACACACAGTTTATCTTTTACACACACACACACACAGTTTATCTTTTACACACACAAACATACAGTTTATCTTTTACATACACACACACACAGTTTATCTTTTACAAATACACACACACTGTCTCTCTCTATCTCTCTCTCACTTACATACAATCTCTCTTTATCTTTCTCTCTCTCACACACACACAGTCTCTCTCTCACATACACATTAATATCTCTCTATCTCTCACACACATACATTCTCTCTATCTTTCTCTCACACACAGTTTCTCTCTCACACAGTCTCTCTCTCACACAGTCTCTCTCACACACACATTAATCTCTCTGACACACACACACAGTCTCTCTCTCTCTCTCACACACACACATTAATCTCTAACACATGCACACATTAATATCTCTGACACACACAGTCTCTCTTTCACACACACACAGTCTCTCTCTCTCACACACACATTATTCTCGCTGACACACACACAGTTTTTCTCTCTCACACACACACAGTCTCTTTCACACACACACACAGTCTCTCTCACATACACATTAATCTCTTTCACATACAGACACACGCACACAGTCTCTCTCTCTCTCACACACACAGTCTCTCTCTCTCACACATTAATCTTTAATCACTCTCGGACACACACACACAGTCTCTCTCTCTCACACACACACAAATACACATATTCTCTCTTTCTCACACACACAAATACAGTAATATATCAACATCAACAATTTTATTTTAATCCTACATCCTTACAGAAATAGTATTATAAAACTATTTTGATGTTATTTTTATATTTATATTTAATTTTAGCCTCTGGCTAGCACAGTGGTAGCAGTTGTGGCTGCAATTCTGTGGCCCAGCATTTTATCCGTGCTCTGGACACGTTAAATATACCACTGATGCCAGAGGTTACCACCCCTGTGAGCAGGGGGTGGGGGGTTTGAGTCGGCTGTGTGAGGTCTTCCTGCTTAGTCAGTAATAGCCGAAGCTGACTCGGGTCTCAGGTGGGTGGAGAGGTCGCTGGGCCACGTATCACAATGATCATCCTTGTGATGTGTTGCTATAATTGTGTTTCATACACACTGTGTGTGCTACACTCTGTCCCAGTGATTGCCACTCGCTGGCACCTTTAATAACCTGTGTGTGTGAGAGAGAGAGAGAGAGAGAGAGGAAGAAGGTGTGCGTGTGTTAGAAAGTGAGAGAGAGAGAATGTGTGTTTGTGTGTGTGTGCCTATGTCACACACCTTCTTGTCATCAAAATGTAATGTGGTTGTATCTCCTTTATATAACTTGGCTATAATGTCTATTACTTGTTTATCACACTTATAATATTTTAGGCTTTCTATTTATGGAGTCAAATGTTTTCTTATAGTCTATTGTTGCTATAACCAATATACAGTAATCTAACATAAATATATTATCCTCCACTCTGGGTCCTGCTGTAAATCCTGATTGTAGTTCACACACTTCACCATTCTTGATAAAGTTGATTTATTTCATTCCAGATTTATTTAGTATCATTCTTGAATTTTGTAAATATATGCATGTAGTAGGTAGGACCTTTTTGAGTTGTTGACAATCTTGTTTAACATATTGAGATATTCTTTATAATGGTTTTCTAAGATAGCACCAAATTTATAGTCTTTATAAAGGTTGTTTTTAGTTTTAATGGTTTTAATAACAGCAGTTGTTATCTAAGGGTTTTGTAGCCTTTTTTTTTAGAAATATATTTAGTTCTTAACAGAAAGCAGTTAGTGTGTATTTCATTAACTTTGGCAAGGAATGTACAGAAATGTATGTTAACATCTTGCAAAGATAAGAGTGCATTCCAGTCAATATTATTGGGTTTATAGGAAAAAAGTTGGTTATAATTAGGAGTCACAAATGTCTAAATTCAATTTTGGTAGATTATTCATTTGTAAGTGGAATGGAAATATCAAGAATATTGATAGATGGTCATATATGGGGTTGTTGTTGTTGAAGTTCTTCAAGCTGTCTAGCCGAGCAGCCCCGAGCTCCTGAGGAAGGCCATGGCCTGAACCAGGCTTTCCCACAATGCCCTCAGAGAGTGTATGTTGTGTTGTTGGTGAGTGTGGTTGTGTGTATGTTGTGTTGTTGTTGAGTGTGTTTGTGTACATTGCAGTTTTCAATAGAATGGGGTGCTGTGTTGCATCCCGGACAGGCATCCACAATGGCTCCATCCAGCTTCTGATTTTTTTTTATATGATCCGACACTGGACATAGGCTTCATGAAGCCCAATACCATGGCCCATGTCAACTGCTGCTCACACACACACGTCACGACTTCTGAACTGGTACCCAGCCGCAGAGAGAGGGAAGTGAGGGTTATTCCCAAATACTGCAGCCGTTATGGTACCAGTGAGGGTGTTTTACGATGTTCGGTGGCATTATAGTTAGTGCCTGACACTCAAATCGGAAGAGTAAATATTCTCAGGCCCTCACCTGAGAGGATCGATTTCCCGACCTCTAGGTTTTAAGTTCAGAACAGTGTGGTGGCCATACTGGACTACTTATTGAACATTCTTCATACAATTTCCCAAATAAGTATCTCTGTATAAGGTATACCACTACATGCAGAGGCAGGAAGTTGGTAACCTTCTAGGAAAGTCATTGCTCCCATTCCAAAGTAAATATATACAAATAATATACATGCTTTTTATGTATATCCACAAACTAAAATAGTCTCCAATAGAAAAATAGAAATGAAACGGGTGATTTTGATTCTCAGAAAGTGTGAAAATCGAGGACGCAGATAAATCTCAATATTTACCATAATTTCCTTCATATATTGGTTATTGTTTTACCAAGTCATTTGCCAGTGTGACGGTGAATTTTAACTACCACACTTGTACAGTCCACTGAGGATTGTACCATGTTGGTCACCTCCAAACTGACCCACTCCTATCTTTCGAGGGTCATGGATGGTGGTCCGGTCTCCTGTTACTGATCAGTTGAGGGAACAACACAAACATTACTCCTCTAGTTAACCTCGCCAACTCGAGTATTACCTCACAACCTCGCCACTCACCATGAAACGCCAATAACCAGCCGTGTGTGTGATTCTATGACCCTCTCTCCATCAACACATGCTCTTCTATATGTTTTAACTTCATCATTCTCTCTCTCTCCTTTCACCAAGGGGTGACTACAGTCCCAGTTGTCACTCCCACCCTATACGGTGTACTAAAGTCAATCACTTTAGTTTCTGCAATTTCAAATACTATTACCTTACTTTTACCAACATTCACCAACAGTTTTCTTTGTTTACACTGGGACTGAAACTCATCCACCACCCTCTGCAGCTCCCTATTACTCTCAGCCATCATCACAGTATCATTAGCAAGTAAGCTTGTCACCAAGGACCATTTTTTCCCCTTCAGCCTCAGCTTGGCACCCACCCAAACAATTCGCTTTGACCTTCATCTCCTTCAATGTCTTTCAGCAACCACCCACCAACACCATAAATCCTTAGCACAACTGCCATAGCTCTCCAATCAACCCTATCATATGCCTTTTTCTCCATCCATGAAGGCACATACAGCTTCCTACCCTTCCCAATACATTTCTCCAATGTTGATTTTAATGTAAAGATCTTGTGGACACATTCTCTCTCCTTTCTGAACCCACCCTAACTTTATTCCCAGTTACTTCAGTCATCTCTCAGTAAGAACCTTCCCATACACCTTCCCTGTCACACTAAGAAGGCTTTTTCCACTATAGCTACCATACTCATCCCTACTCCCCATACCATTCCTTATACAGTCATAGTTATGGCTCTACTCCAGTCCTCTGGCACTTTTCCCTGCCTCCAAGTCAATGAAGAACACAAGTCTGGGAACACACACACATACACTAACCTTTTAACACAGGGTGAGAATTCTAATAATAACAGAAGCCTGCGAACACACATACATTTGGTGGTCTTCAATGGGGAACTGAGTGTAAAATGAAGACGGTGGTGGATACAAGGATTTATTCATTGTATATTCAGGGTTTACAATATCAGCAACATCCACTCCACAAACACCACTACCTCTACACACACACACACTTTTTCAACATTTCTGCAGTTATTACAAGTCATATTATATTATAATATAGTAGTATGGTACTACCTGTATGCTTCAGTCCTACATATACTATACATTTAATATTATGGACCCTGTGATCGTATATGAGAATTAGTGGCTTCTGATTCCTTCTGAGTACACCACAAAACCAACTCCTTCCATGTAGGTCGTGTTTCATAGCAGTAATTGAAGGACTCATTTACCTTCAATTTTCTGACTACATCACAGGGTCTCTTAACCCCTAAATGCCTATTGTCCATTTAAATGGACGATACAAATTTAGGCCTTGAAGCCGATGGTCCGTTTAAATGAACAGCCCATAAATAACTGCATGGGCTACATTATAGTCACAGCAGTAGTGCCAAAGGAAAGATGTAGCCCTGGACTATTGTAATTGATCGTGATTGGCTGACTTCCCCCCCCCCCCCTATGGTGTAGGTGGGTGTGGCCAAAGTACACTTACACCCACTGTGTGTTATCTGAGTCAATGCCATCACTCGTGGCCTGTCATACTCTCCCTCTCCCTTGCCTCCCCTAGCCTCTCTCTGCTTCCCATAGGTCTTATAGCCATTGGACATTAGTATACACACTTTCAAACACTGTACATGCATACGTTAGTGTTATCAAAGGTATGCACAGTTGTAAGCAAAGATGATTTGTGCCTTTTCTGTTTATTTCAGTGCATTTATATACTGGTTTTACATACACAAACATGCAAGCACACATCAAGGTACACATACTCATGTATCTACGCATTATACAAATGCATAACACATGCGTATGCCTTCCTATGTTATTTGGGGGGGTAACTGTCATATTATTTTCCTACTTTGGCGTGCTGCTGTACTCTAACCAGTGGAGATAGAAGACTTTTGTTTGTATATTCTGGTGTGTAAAATAAAGCTCTACAAACCTATAAGACTAAAACTAACCTTAGAGTAACTTTAAAAATCAGGTTGTATTTGCGGTTGTGGGTGAAGGCTGTCGTAATGAATTGCGGTTGTTATGGGTTAAGATACCAACCAGTCACTACAAACAGCAGCTGTTATTTTAACATATATCAAGGACACATTATATTATATTATATCATACTTCAGTTCTAATAATACATATAATATTAAGACACCAACCAGTCACCAGACATTACTATCATCTTTATGTTGTGTGTATGTGACAATGTGTTTTTTAACAACATACAGTGTCGGCAAAAAAAGACGCTACCTCCCACCGACATCGACGCTACCTACGACATCGTGACATAAAATTATGGGAGATTTCATTAAAAAAAAAAATATTTCTATTGTTCTGGTACTCACCAATTAGTACTTTGGCATTTCTCCTTTCATATTAATAACCTCTTGCAGACGTCTATGCATAGACCTAGCTAATATTTCAAAATAGGATTTCTCCAGTAAAGCAAGAAGGATATGCGTTATGGTTGTGGTTTGCCTGACAGTTCGCCTGTATATTTCTTTAATTGGCACTTTTCCTTCCCTTAGTGCCAAAATATGGACCCTTTCCTCCTTGCTAGTTGTTGTAGCACCCTTGGCAATGCACTAGGTTAAATCTAAGGGCCACCAGAATCACGGGGTAAAGATTCAGTTTGAAAACAATCTGAGCACAAAAAAAGTCAGTGCACTGATTCCACCCACACAGACATAACTAGTAATTTTTTAAATCTGTCTGGCAGAGGGCGGTATCCTAACAACCTATTGCTGCTGGCCACTGGCTGACAGATTTAAAAATTTACTAGTTATGTCTGTGTGGGTGGAATCAGTGCACTGACTTTTTTTGTGCTCAGATTGTTTTTTTTCCATGTAAAGGACTTATGCGGGATTTATTTAATGAATTTGGTGAGTAAAGTATGTAATGATCATAATTATCTAACTGTTTAATAGATTTTGTGAATGTGGATACTTACCTTTTGGGAAATAATGAAACCTTACAGTGTGGTTGGTTGGTAAGCTAACAAACTAATACCACTGTGGAATCAACACTGAATACTCACCTTGTCACCATACACCTACAATATAATGTACTACCCTTTAATATTTTCAGTTTTTTCCTGTCATGCTTAGGGGGGAGGGGAGCAATCATTGTTTGCCACTGCTTATGTTCAGTGTTTTATTTCACGTGTGAACTGTCTATCTATCTATCTATCTATAGCTCTGACGCCTTGTTCCCTCTGGGAACTCCCTCCAAGGGGGTGGCCACGGCAGAAGTGTCTCCAGTTTTCCCTGTTCCAACACTCCCTCCTTACTCAGTCAAGCTCACCCCTGCCCCTCATATTTCTCTCCTTCACATACTCTTCCACTCTGTTCTGCCATCTAACTGGCGGTCTGCCTCTCACACCAGGTGCCACAACTTCACTTCCATAAACCTTCTTTAAAAACTCCTCACCTTGCATTCTCTCTACATGTCCATGCCAAATCATCTCAGTGTATTACGTTTCACTCTCTCAACTACTCCACACTCAATACCGATTGTCTTCTGAATCATACCACATCTTTCATACACACTCTCATTACTTTCTCCATCCCACCTTATAAGTCCACATGCACCTCTCAAGTAACTCATTTCCACAGCACCTATTCTCGACTGATGAGCCCTACTCCATGTCCATGTCTCCGACGCATATGTCAGTGTTGGCAGGATTATACTATTTCGTAGTCCCTTTTTCACTTCCATACTCACACTTCTACCCTTCATAATCCTCCCCAGTGATCCTATGACTGTCTACCCCTCATTGCTCTTTCCCTAATTTCTCCTTCCATACTTCCATGCAGTGTTGCCACACTCTCAGATTGATATTATCGTACTGGCTCCTCAAAATTATGTTTTTTTCAGTAAAATTATCGTACAGAATTGTAAAATTTATTGTATATTATTATCGTACAATATTTCTTATGTCTAACGCATTTTTATAACTTGACAATTAGAAGAATATATATATGATTTCCTTGTAGTTATTAACCCCTAGAGACCGGATTACGGTGATGGTCACTCCCTTGGGAGCGCCCGGGTAGTGTTGTACGCCACTCCCAAGGGGTGACCGGGCGGAATGATGCACCGCTATTGCCAATGTCGACATTTGCGAGCCCAATTTGGCCGTTTTTTTTTTACTTGGCTATACTTCACCACCATCCCTACAAATCACCATCGTCAGTCAGTGTGTTACTGACTGTGAACACGGATGGATGTGGATTAGATTTCTCGTGCGTGTCCGATTCTGTATTGCGTCAGTTGTTGTCAGAGCCACTACACGTACACGAACGTAGCCGCGCTCCGCCCGAGAAACTACCCTTCATTCCTCACTTAACTTCTCGGCAACGGAGAGTTGTAGAGAGCTGGGGTTGGTTTTATTGGAAAGAGGAAGAGGTGATGGTGCTAACAAGACCAAATTTAAGTTGTTCAGTATCGTAGTTTAGACGTACAGAGTAAGTGGAATAGAGCGATTTTGGAAAAATCAGTCAAAAGCGCCCGGACAGGCAGTAGTGATAGTAAGACTAGCCCCGGACTGACAGATTGGCTATTCATAGTTATCCCGTCGTGGAGGGGTTAATGCAAATATATTTGTCCACGCATCCTCTATCCTTTCTGAACCCTCCCTGCTCCTCACTAACTTTCTTCTCTGAACCTTCCCATACACCTTCCCAGGTAAACTAAGAGGGCTTATTCCCCTATAACTACCACACTCCTTCTTACTCCCATTCCCCTTATACAAAGGTACAATTATGGCTCTCCTCCAATCCTCTGGCACCTCTCTCTGCCTCCATTTTCAATGTACATATGAGCAACATCCACTCCACCACTACCTCCCCCCAACACTTTAACATTTCCTCAGTTATCCCATCCACCCCCGGTGCCTTTCCCATCTTCAACTTTCCTATTGCTCTCCTAACCTCTTCTTTTCCCAGTTCTCCCTGTACACTCTGTCGTATACCACCTGCCTCCATCCCCATGCATGTCACCATCATCTCCCCTCCCATCCCTTCATTCATCAAACGATCAAAATGCCTCTTCCACACTTCTTTCACTTCCTCCCTTCCACTCACAGTAACTACATCCTCTTTCTTCATTTTCACACACCCAGACTTTCCTTCTCCTCTTTCTCTTTTAACTTCAATCCAGAACTGTTTCTTATTTTCCCTAAACTTTTCACTCAATTACCTACCAAAATCCTCATACATTCCCATTTTACTCTCACTCACCAACCTATTCACTTGCCTCTTACAAACATTGTATTCTCTCTTCCACCTCTCTTTATCTTCCTATGACACATTTCTCTGTAATGTTCCCCTAAATGCCTTCATTTTCATCTCTATTGCATATTTCACTTCTTCTGACCACCATGCACTCCCTTTCTTGCCCCTCTTCTTCTTATACCCCACTACCTCTGCTGCTGTTCCCATTACTATTTTCTTAAAACACTTCATACACCTCATTCACTTCGACTCCCTCCCCTATACTCAACCTTGCATCCTCAAGCACCTCACCCATTCACCTCTTATATACCTCTTTGTACTCACTATCATTCAATCTTTCACTTGCTACCTCCCTTCCATTACCCCCTCTATCCTTCCCACCATACTCCCACTTTGCCCTGACTCTAATCCTTGCCAACACCGCATAGTGGTCGGAGCACTGGAACATGCCTCTCACCACTCTTGCATCCATCACATCTTTCCTTTAACCTTTCATCAACAGCTACGCAATCAATCAAACTCTTCTGCTCACCCCTCCTCTTCCACGTGTACCTGTGGATCAGTCTGTGCTTGAAGCAGGTGTTAGCAAGGAGCAACCCCGCCTCGACACACACATCCACCAGGCACTCACCATTCTCATTTATTCCATTCACCGTCCACTTGCCTACTACATTTCCTCTTCTCTCATTTCCTACCTTCCCATTCGTGTTCCCTATCATCACTATCCTCCTCCCACTCTCAAACCTCAGGCAGTCACTCAATTCATTCCAAAACTCTTTCATTTTCTCCTTTCCTACTTTGGTCTGCGCATTTACCGGAGCATATGCCTCATATGCATACTTTACAATACCAATCTTACCAGTCATCCATACTATTCTTGTTCCCTTCCTTCCGACACCAACAATGCACAACCTTCTTTTCTTCTCCCTTTACTCTTTTCATCCATACTACGCCTCCTTCCATTCCTTCCCACAACACACTTTTCCCTCCATCCCCACTCTCTTCCAACCCCCATCCTTTAACATGCATCTCTGTTATGCCTCACACATCTATTCTACTTTTTCTGCAACACTCCACTATCTCTCCTTTTCATTTCATGCACCATTCCATTCACATTGATTGCAACCACCTTGAAGCATTCTTCCCCTTTCCTGCCCCCCAAAGGGACTACCAGAGACCCCTACATGCCACTAGCCGCAGCCGTCCTTCCACCCATTGGGGGTCCGCTGGTTGCTGGCAAGGCCAACGCAGCGCTCATTCCCGGAGGGACATGGGCCATCAGCATTGTCAAGTTTAAAAACCCAACACACTGCCTCCCCCTTCAGCTTCACCTCCAGCCTTTGACAATAAAATAAATTAAAATTAGGGAGGTGTCACCCGAGGTTACCACGTGGAGGCGGGGTGAGACTTACCTACCCTTCCTGATGAAGGGTAGGTCACCGAGGTGTTTTGAAAACTTCCCAATGTTTGATGGTGGCCTGTTCGCAATGGCTGCACCTCTTAACCTCATTGGTTACGATATTGCCACTGCACAAATGTGTGAACAGTTTTGTGTAACATGAGTTGGGATTTGTCAGAACACTTTTTACCACATTCATTACATTCAAAATCCTATACTCTTGAATGAACTTTTATATGATGATTAAGGTTAGATTTCGAACCAAACTTTTTACCACATTCATTACATTCAATATCCTTTACTCCTGTATGAACTTTTAAATGAATATCAAGGCTATATTTCAGACAAAACGTTTTACTACATTCTTCACATTCAAAGTCCTTCACTCCTGTGTGTCTTAGTATGTGATGCTTTAATTCATCCTTTGTCACAAACTTTTTACCACATTCATCACATTCAAATTTTTTCACTCCTGTGTGTTTAAGTAGGTGTCTATCTAGATGGCTCTTTCTGTGATACTTTTTACCACATTCATCACATTCAAAGTCCTTCACTCCTGTGTGTATAAGTATGTGTCTATTTAGACTGCTCTTTGTATGATACTTTTTACCACATTCATTACATTCAAAGTTCTTCTCTCCTGTGTGTATAAGTATGTGTCTATTTAAACAGCTCTTTGTCGGATACTTTTTACCACATTCATTACATTCAAAGTCCTTCACTCCTGTGTGTATAAGTATGTGTCGCTTTAATTCAACCTTTGTCACATACTTTTTACCACATTCTTCACATTCAAATTTCTTCTCTCCTGCGTGAACAAAGCTGTGTCTCTTTAGGTGAGATTTCATACTAAACTCTTTACCACACTCATCACACATAAACATTTTCTCTCCAGTATGAGTCAACAAATGGCGAGTGAGATCACATTTCCATCTAAACTTTTGATCACAATGTTGACAGACCAACTTTTTACACTTCTCTTCTCTGACAACATTGATGGTGTCACTTCCTTCCACCTCCATCACTAACACAGCTTTATTCTGCCTCCAATATGACCACTTGGTTATTACTGTTGTCAGGGATGACAACCACACTGTTGCTGGTGTCAGGGCAACCAACCACTCTGTTATGGTGTCAGTGTTGTCACACTCTCACTGGTGTTATCTGAAACAAAAATATATTTTAACAGTAACTGGGAAGGAAATAGAAGGAAAAGAGGGAGAGTTAAATTATAGAGCTGAAAGCTAGTGGCTGGGGGCCTAATGGGTGCCAAAATCCTTACACTCTTAAAGTATTGGCCACATCACTATAGACAATACATCCCTACTGGAATATTTCTACAAAATACACACACCTATATGGAAGGAGTTTGTTTCGTGGCATTATCAGGAGGAATCAGAAGCCTCATACATGATCACAGGGTCCTTAACCCCTAAAGGACCGGGGATAGTGAAATTACTGTGCCTCCCAGGACCGGGGGTTGAGCGAAAAACACGTAAAATAGCCTGTTTTCGCATGCTCTGTACTCCTAACCTATAACGAACGAGTGAATTATTTTAGTACCATGAGAACGAGCAACTCTTCCTCTTTCGATTGGTACCAATGGGAAGTCTGTAGGTTTAATGGTTACAGAATTACGACGAGTTGAATGAGGTACTGTCGCCGTACGTTGAGCGCGAGTGTTTGGGTGGGTGTGGTGACCGTGGCGAGGTAGTAGAAAATGGGGATAGGCGCTCGTCGGCTAAGCCACTCACCAACACACTCGGACATAACAAGATCAATAATACCTCAATTTTACCCTAGAAAAGGCAGTGTGTACTCAGTCTGAGCATCCCATCCTACTATAAACCAGTGTAGCCAACGTCTGGAGTAAAAAAAATGGGGAAAATTCCTTAACCTTGGGAAATTTTAGCAATTCGGCATATACCGGGCCCGGTCCTTTAGCGGCAACCCGTCATATGCCGGGCCCGGTCCTTTAGGGGTTAAGGGGGAAGTACAAGTACAGTGTTGGTAAATCTAGAGTAACTGATTACTCCAAACTATTCCAAGCAAGGTGCCATATGACCTCACTGTTGCAGTGCCTAATATCAATTCATCTGTTCCAAGCAACAGGCCACCATTAATTTTAGGTATTTACTGAAAGAATGGACTGGTTGACGGTCAAAAAAATCTTCTATCAAACAATTTATATCGTTAATAAATAAACTCAATTGTCCTGTTATGTAATTTATTTGACAAAGGAATATATTGTTTGGCATATAAAAGCCATCAAAGTTGCACATAATGGAAGTTGATGGCGCGTATTCATGACGTCAAAAACCAGACACCTAGGCCACGCCAACGCTTTATTACCTTTGAAAGCAAGAGATTGTGATGTTTAGGGGAGATGTGCGGTATTCTTGTGCTTTTACAAAGGATACACTTCATATTCACCATGCCAGTCAATAGCTAGCAATGGTGTTTTGTCCCAAAATGCAAAACATTAGTGGAAACGCTCCAGAAAAGAGATTTATTAGTGTTGTGTGTAGTAACTCCATAGTAGCTGTCGGTACACATAGGGTTGGTGACGTCACGAAACAGTGTGAGGTACGATGTTTCTCCAACACTTATTTTCCCTTATTTTTCGTGAATTTCAACTCATATGGGAAAAATATTGGTATCTCCATGATCAGGAGTGCCCAAGTTATTGTATTATATACTTTGTATACGACCGTCAACCAGTCCATTGCAGTTTTGTAGCAGTGTTGCCAGATCCGGCTAGGTCCCAGTATTTTGCCCCGGTCATTTCCTGTACTATACCATGGTTATTTCCCGGTAGTTTGGCCAGGTTAGGTTCTGGTAATCTGCTGTGGTCTAGGTTAGGTTAGGTAAGTTCAGGGTAATTTCAAAATGCCCCATCTTGGAAATGGGGCAATAGCGGAAAAAATGACATAGAAGAAAATAATCTTTGAATGGTGTAAATAAGTGAGTAATGAAGGTAGAAAACTGTACGCGACAATGACAATTCTCTAAATATTTAACTAATTTTATTCCTTAGCCCCTGTTTCCTGGCATAATACTTTGGAGAAATCAAGGCACTCCAATGTATCCAAAGTGTATTTTCCCCTTAATTATGCCTCCAAACTCTCCTCCTACCTCTTTGTATGTATAGAAGTTCATTTGAGTCTTGAAATACAAAGTATAAATGATAGTGATGGGTGACATTGAACCTGAGGCATGTGCATGTGAGGGCATGATCAAGATATCTTGCCCAATATCCAATAAAAAAATATTGAACTTGACACTATTAGCCGTTCACACGAGCAGTAAGTTCAATATGATATTGAACTTGGGCAATATCACCCAAGATTTTTCAAAATAGTTCCAGAGGTATTTTGTTTGATATTGAATACTGATATGTAAACATTACCAGTGTCTCTTGGCCATATTTCAGCAGTGTTGTAATGCCATACAGAGCTTGGTTCAACCTTTTGATGTGAGATGGAGCAGCTATCACCCAGTCACTGGTGTTATTGTTTGCTTAACGCCGAGTGGCAGATAAGATGAGCAGTAGAACCATGGAGGATTCCCAGACGTATCATTATCCATGTTTTAAAGGTTATTTTTGCATGAATTTTACAGACAAATACACAAACACATAAATTCTTATTGTATATTCCATTGTATACATCCACACAAACTCACACACACACAACAAACACAACATCTCATCAAACAAACCCTATCCTCTATGAGGGGTCCCCATTTCAGGATTCCGCAGTTGTACATTTGGCGTGTGTTTTGATCGGCTCTTCTTTATGGTTCTAACCGATAAATAGAATATTTGACATTTTAACGCAATTTTTACTCAAGTTACGTCATAAAATCCATTGCCGGTAGTGCTGATTCAGAATATATAGTTTTTGGTGTGAAACCGGGTTTTGTTAGCGGATTTATAGTAGATGATGTAATTTTTACGTCGAGTTACGTCATGCGAGGGAGATGGGAGGGCTGGACCAAGTAAGGAGGGAGTGTTTGAACAGGGAAAGATGGAGACTCTTCTGCCGTGGCCACCCCCTTGGGGGGAGTTCCGGAGGGAGTGAGGCGTCAGAGCTATAGATAGATAGATAGATAAATAGATAGTTACGTCATGTTACGTTATATCAAAACCTGCGCCTGGTGACGGTAATTCAGAATATAATTTATACAGTATGGGTTTTGGATGTAGATGTAACCATTTTTAAGTTATAAGAGGACAAACAGTGACAGTTTGCCATTTATAGTATAGATTGAGAATAAATTATTATAATGTCATAATATTATTCCTATATCTCAAGTAATGATATATTTCTATTAATAATGTTAATATTATACACAGCCTCTACATTGACTTATCACCAATGTAAACAAACAACTGGGAAATTAATCAGTAATAAAATGATCTTGGGTACCTGTAGGAGTACTGTAATAATAAAAAGGTATTAGTACAGAAGTACTCCGTTCACTATTTTGTATATTTTAGTATCATTACCCACTATTTTGGACCATTCTAATGGTGTTGACAGATCAGGCTAGGTCCTAGTATTTTGTACAGGTCATATCCTGTACTTTACCATGGTTATTTCTTGGCAGTTTGACCAGGTTAAGTCCCTATAGTCTGCTCTGGTCTAGGTTGGGTTAGGGAAGGTCAAGCAAATTACCATTTCTCTCAAACACACACGTAGCTAGCCAGTAAGCCTTATGGGCGGAGTCAAGTTTGTGATGATGCGGGAAGAGACAGCTGGACTCGTGCCTCGCACTATTTTTAAAAACTGACGGAAAAACAGGTTTTCCGAAGTACTGGATGACGATTTACTGGACTTTTACTGTATGTGTTAAGTTTTATAATTTTAGGTGTTTATCTAGACTATTGCCGTTTTGTAGCAGTGTTGCCACATCTGGCTAGTTCCCGGTAGTTTGCCACGGTTAGGTCCCGGTAGTCTGCTGTGGTCTAGGTTAGGTAAGGTCTGGCTAATTTGAAAATGCCCCATTTTTGAATATGACTTATCTTGGAAATGGGGCATTTCCGAAGATGATGCCATAGAAAAAAAGTGTCTTAGAATGATATAAATTAGTGGGTAAAGAAAGTAAAAACATCATAATAGACAACGGCAATAGAATAGATAATTACTAATCATTAATATAAGGAAATATAGTATTATACTGTAATTCTTCTTTATTCACTCGTATATATTATAAAATAATATTACAGTAGAACCTCATTTATCCGGCATTCATAACAACGGCACCGATCGACCCAGGCCAAATAATGGTTAAAAAATGAATAAAATCATGAAAATCGGCTAATAAATGGTTCAAATATGGCGCGCTACGCATTTGCGGCACCCCTGCGTCATCTGGTGGTAGAACGGTGGTACTACCGAGTCAAATGTTTACCGCCATAACCCTGTGTCGAGTGCCGCATATTATACACCATCGTGTGCCAATGTTATTGGACTATTGGACAAGTTATTCGGTAAAAACATGCCTAAGGAAGACAAGGGTCGTAAACGTAAGGTGCTAACCCTTAAGCAGAAGCTAGATATCTGCCAACGGCTTGAAAAACATGAGTCCAGACACTCTATCATGCAACAATATGGCTGTTCTTCTTCAACAATTTACGATATTAAGAAGGCATATTTTTAGTTATCATTATCATATTTTATGCTTATAAAACAATGTTTGATAAGATAGGGTGTATTTATTAGGGTTTTGGCAATTCTATAAGAGTAACTCTCACAACATCGGCAAAACGGGTTATCCGGCATACGCTCTCCCCCGAGCGTGCCGGATAAACGAGGTTCTACTGTATGTGTTAAATTTAATCATTTTATAGAAAGGAATAGAATATTATACTGTATTTCATCTTTATTTACTCATATATATTATAATAGGGTAAACCGGGTATATATATGTTAAATTTAATCACCTTATATTAAAGGATTATAATATTTCTAGCGGAGGTACCCGGCATTGCCCGGGAAAGATGCACTCTGTAGTTTAAAAATAGTCAATATTAACTTTATAATATGTGAAAGTATTTCAGTCTTGTTGCGTTAATTAAAAATATTCAAGATCTCAGGCCACTTACCAGTTGCCATACCTACATAAAGACGATATAGTACATATGTCCCTTTCAGCTTGAAGGCCCGAGACCGACTCAATTTCCAAATAGCCTTTTTGCATCAGACTACCAGGACCTAACCTTGGCAGACTACCATGACCTAACCTGGGCAAACTACCGGGAACTAACCATGGTAAAGTACCAGGACCTGACAGGGGCTAAATACTAGGACCTAGCCGGATCTGGCAACAATTATACAAAACGGTAATTCTTTCAATAAATAGAATGGTGTAAATAAGTGGGTAATGAAACTAGAAAAACTGTACATAATAACGGTAATTCTTTCAATATTAACCGTTTTGGGAATGTAACCGTTTTTTTTAGCGGATTTATATAGTAAATGACGTATTTCTTACATCGAGTATCGTCATACCAAAACCTTCAGCTAATATGGTGATTATCTGTGCCAGTGAACTAATAGTTAGGTTAGGTTGGGTTAGGTAGCGTTTGGTTACCTTGATCAATACCCAGTGGAATTATCGTGTGAAAAAAATGTATTCTTTGTTAGAAATTTCAATTTTCTGATAAAACATTTTTGTAGAGGAGGGCCGAACGGAGGTCGGACGGATAGTGTTACCAGATCCCCTTGGCAACATTGTGAAAAGTCCAGCAGGCAGTTGTGTACAATACACCCAATACAGTTGTTGTGTACAATACACCCAATACATTTGTTGTGTACAATACACCCAATACAGTTGTGTACAATACACCTGACCCACCCAATCAGGATACTTTTAGCTCCTATCAACAGGATCTATTTTATTTTTAAGGGTCTCAAAGGACATTAAGTTAGGTCTCAAAAGACATTAAGTTAGGTCTCAAAGGACATTAAGTTAGGTCTCAAAGGACATTAAGTTAGGTCTCAAAGGTAGCAACAGTCTGGGTTAGGTTAGGTAGGTCAGGTTATTTCATCTGGTGATCAAAAATTATTTGTCCCAAATAATTTTAAACTATTGAATTTCCCGCCTAACTGGACTACTTATTGAACATTCTTCTTACAATTTCCCGTGTGGACAAAATTTGCCTAAAACATGAAAGTATTCCTTAATCTGGCAACACTGCACGCAGAGGTGGGAAGTCGGGGACCCGCTAGGAAAACCTCATTCCCATTTCAAAGTAAATACATACAAAGGTAAATGTATTCAAATGTTATTAATGTTATTTACGTATTCCAGATAACAGTCTCTAAAATAAAACGGGAAAAGAAATGGACAATTTTGGTTGAACAGAAAGTGTGAAAATCGAGGACGCAGAAAAATAATTGCAATATTTACCTAAAGTTTATCCAATATTAATAATAATAATAATAAGTAAATTTACAAAAGAACTGTGTTCACTATACTGTATATTTTAGTCTCATTACACATTATTTTGGACCATTCTAACATACTTTTCAGCTATGGTGTTTCTCTCAGTGTAAACTTATAAAGTGACTGGGGCAAATTCCCTGGACCTAGCAAGATGTGGTAACACTACGCGGCTCTATGCAAAAACCCTGATCACTTTACAATAGTTTACATCGGTCATATCCCGGCAGTTTGTCTAGGTTAGGTCCCGGTAGTCTGATGCGGTTTAGGTTAGGTCAGGTTAAAGACCCTATATAGAGAGACTGGACGGCGGCTATGTTTGCTGATATTCGAGTTTTCCGCGATAGTATAGGAAAAATGTATAAGATGCCAGATACTACCAGTTAGTAATCTATTGTTGACATTCGTGGGCAAAATGTTGACGAAAGTTGCATTATTTTTATATACAGGTATATATTTTCTTATCGACGGCCATCTTAAGAACCCCCGTCGATAACAAGGGAGTACTGTATATATTTTTTAAATCTATAAGATCCTTGAAGTTATAAATACTGTTATACGTCATGTATGAGTTATTTAAAGCACATAATAGGACGTGACGAGTTGCCAGACGACACTACTAAACCAAGACGGTTGACTGAAAGACGACCAGTGTTGCCAGGTGCAGGGAAATTTCTGTTTTAGGGAATATTGAAGTCCACACACAGAGATTATAATTAAAGATTGTTCAAGAGTAAACAGGGAATTTTCTATCAGAAAAAATACCAAAAAAAAGTCAATGTTCAAGAGTAAACAGGGAATAATTGAGGTAAAAATGGAAATTCTGATGTTGGAGTTAGGGAAATTTCATCAAGCAGACCTGCCAAGCAGACCTGGCAACACTGAAGACAACAGTAGTCGTCAATGTGTTTAGTATATCTGTAAAACATTTGATACTACGGTTAGTATAATTAATTCTTGTATGAAAATGGTTTCCGTAGGTGTATTACCAACGTTTACACACTACTAATTACATGTTGTTCATATAAATATCAGGGAATCTATTGTTGAAATAAATGGTTAAGTACAGTATTTTAGTACTGATTCGTCACCATACAGTTCGGCATTCTGTAAGGCTTAGGAAAGTTTTCAAGGAATATTTATGTTAACTCGAAGATCGACTAAACAATATCTTTGCTGGTTTATCTAAAGAAGATTTTGTATAAATATTGAGTAATCAGTCACGCAACATAGTCAAGGCAAAATATACATTATGCCGAACCTGCTAGCAGGCAGATACGAGAAAAAACAAAAATGGTGGCCGATTTAATGAGCCAATCAGCGAGCAGGAAATTTTTTAGCCATCCAGGTGACGAATCAGTACTAAAATACTGTACTTAACCATTTATTGCGACAATAAATTCAGGTAATATACAATATAGTGAACACAGTTCTTTTGTAAATTTATCTAATAATAATAATAATAATAATAATAATAATAATAACATCATCATCATAATAATAATAATAATAAGGTAAATTTACAGTAAACCTGGGTTCAGTAAAACGTATATATTAGTATGTTTTACCACTAATTAGGACCATTCTAAGACTATTTTCTTCAATGGTGTTTCTCTCGGAAATGCCCCGTTTTCGAGATATGCCCAGTTTTCATACCCCATACAAACTTGGGGGAGAGCCTGGGAATCCGGGGTTTTGGGTGGGGGAAAACATGCTGTACACTATGGCGTTGCCTTTATAATATGTAATTGTCTTAAATAAACACTTGAAACTGGAAATAAAAGCGAAATAACAAAGTTTTCGAGACCGATACAATAAAATACAATTATAGCCCAAACAGCAGCGTTACAACACGTGTTGGCTTGGGTTGGGCTAAATATTCAAATCAAATGGTTATTTTGGGAATTAGTATTACCTAACCTGACCTAACCTAACCTAACCTAGACCACGACAGACTACCGGGACCTAACCTGGGCTAACTACCGGGCCTAACCTGGGCATAAAACCGGTATAACAAATAGAAGAAGTTACCGGGTAAATATCCAGGAACGTAGATAGATACAGGACGCTCAAACACAGTATTCCCAAAACAAAATATAGCCAATAGTGTTTTCCCTGCACCCAAAACCCTGTATTCCCAGGCTCTCCCCCAAGTTTGTATGGGGTATGAAAATGGGGGCATACCTCGAAAACGAGTCATTTCTAAGAGAAACAAAGTTAGGAAGTGTATTATAAAGGCAATGCCATAGTGTACAGCATGTTTTCTCCCACCCAAAACCCCGGATTCCCAGGCTCTCTCCCAAGTTTGTATGGGGTATGAAAACTGGGCATATCTCGAAAACGGGGCATTTCCGAGAGAAACACCATTGAAGAAAATAGTCTTAGAATGGTCCTAATTAGTGGTAAAACATACTAATATATACGTTTTACTGAACCCAGGTTTACTGTAAAAATACCTAATAATAACAATAATAATAATTATAAATACCATCTTGTTGTTGTTGTTTACACTCGTTGTTGTTTCTGCCATGTACACACAGCCTGGAAAATTTGTATACATAAGTAACGCACACAATATGTATGTGTGTATGTGTAGCCTACAATTATTATTATTATTAAGGGGGTGTGGGAGTAGGGGACAAGCTTAGGGGGGTGCGGGAATAGGGGGACAGGCTTGGGATGGGTAGAAAGCCTGTCCCCTATTCCAACACACCCTCCCCCCCCATAGCCTGTCCCCCTATTCCCGCACCCCCAACAACCCGCACAAGCCTGTCCCCCTATTCCCGCACCCTCTTAATATTATTAAGAGAGAAAATCTCTCTATCTCTACTTATATTTACTCTGTCTTCTTACCTGTGTGTGTGTGTGTTACCTCTCTCTCTCTCTAAGTGAATATAATATAAGGAATGAGAGAAAGAGTCAGAGAGTGTCACTTTGTTTACATTATCGTCGTCGATGCGATGTTCGTCGAGGAAATTTCACCTTTCCAACGGCTTTCCCCTTATAATTCTTGGTTAGTTTTCACTCGACTTCCTTCGTTTTTCTCTTCTTTTTCAAAACTCATAAAGTGTTTCCTTCGTTTTTCTCTTTTTTCCGAAACTCATAAATTGTTTCTTTCGTTTTTTCTAGATTTTCTGTGTTAATTCATTTTCTTCTTCACATGATATACATTTCTTGTTTCCATCCCCAAATCTTTTCCTGTCATTTAACCCTTACGCTGCCGCTTGTTTACGCTTGGTAACTGGCGTGTGCCGAATTATTAACCCTAGGGTGCATTCACACCAAGCGAGTCGCGTCAAGTCGTGTCACATCAAGTCAGTGTACGTCAATATGCGTCATGATACGCCACCCGCAGTTAGCATTAAATCATATGGATGTAAGGCAAAGCCGTTCACACCGGATGCGTCGCGTCTCGTCGCGTCGTGTCGCGTCGAGTCACCGATGGCGCCAGACCCATTTCTGTGTCAGTCACAGCGAGTCCACGGTGGTGAATTTCTTGTTTATCAGTTGCATTTTCACTTACCAGCAGGAATAAATGAACTATTATCATGTTTCTTTTATTCATTATTGCCCTACACACATAATTATTGTTGGAATTTTCGATAAGATATTTCTTACCTTAAAAGAATTGTCATTATTTCTTCAACCCCAACAGCATGTCTGTAATTAGTGTTCCTTTACTTTAGGGAAGATCCTGACAAGTCCACCACCTTCTTGAAGTTTTCACTAGTCATCTTAAAGGAATTTTTCTGGATGGTTCAGCAAGTCTGGGAATAAATGACTGAAGTTTCCAAAATCTGGCCTTTTGGTGTTCAGTTCATGGATCTAGACTCGGGTTATCTTACGTCTACAACGACGACAAAGCCTTAACAGAACAGCTACCTGCCATTGTTCTTGAAATCTGGCAAACCACTGAGTAAACAGAGTAATGACTTGACTTGGGCTGACGCTGTAGGTGTGAACGGAGATTTTGTGTTTTGACTCGCACCAATTGACGTACACTGACTTGATGTGACGCGACTCGACTCGACTCGCTTGGTGTGAATGCACCCTTTAAGTTACAGTGCTGCAGTCATCATATGATGATTGCTACAAGTCACTCCCTAGTGCCACCGATATCATATGATGATTTCACTTATTATACTTTTTAGTAATATAGGGTAAAACTGTCTCGATTCTAGGGTAATATTTCTCGGAGCTCATGGAATTTTGGAAACCCTGTGAGCCAGGACAGCCGTAGGAGTACGTTTGAGGAGTGTAAAGTAGTGAACAGCCAGCTTACCGTACTCCTGGAGAGGCAGGGTAGGTAGTACCTGAAGGTGCAGCTGGATTTCGGTAGGCAACAGCTTGGAGTGTCTACCTTTAAGCACGTCGTCATTGAATGTCGTAGCGACTTTCTCATTTAATTGTTGCATGTGTCGCAACAACTCTGAGTGTTGGTGCCCATCCAGCTGCACGTCCTCCAACGCCTTGAGGTACTGCTGTGTTGACATTCCGTAGACAGAGATGATCTATTCTTCATAGACAGTAGCCTGGTTGAAGGTCGATATGATTGGGGACAAGGAAGAGAACACCTCGTGGGGAAGGGCACGAATGATAGCTTGGTAGCGCTGATCCTGCGTGTAGGTTTGGCCCCGCCATGTGGAGATACCAGGCGTGAATGTCGTAGTTGAAAGGAGGAGCATAGGGCACGTGTAGAGTAGCAGGTTGAGCAGTGGCGTGTGGAGGAGAGGTGAAGGTGTGTGGGAGAGACATGCTTGGTGAGAAGTGTGTGGTGTCAGTATGGATATTCAACATATATAACCTCGGCTTATAACCATACAACCAACCATGGGATAATATTTGAAATAGTATCATTCTCTTTCCCACCTCATTTTATAAAACACATTTTTTCAAACATACTCACTCTCTCTCTCTCTCTCGCACATAAAACACAATCTCTCTCTCTCACTTTATCTGAACCCCGATGTTTTCCAATTCCGAAAGTGTAGTAGGAGGATAGGTCATTATTTATGT
Source organism: Petrolisthes manimaculis (assembly GCA_034508575.1). Classification (NCBI taxonomy): domain Eukaryota; kingdom Metazoa; phylum Arthropoda; class Malacostraca; order Decapoda; family Porcellanidae; genus Petrolisthes; species Petrolisthes manimaculis. Next base: position 303,456 of record JAWZYT010000628.1, on the reverse strand, counting down.
GTGTGTGTGTGTGTGTAGAATGGTGGTGATGATGATGTGTGTGTGTGTGTGTAGAATAGTGATAGTTTGTGTGTGTGTGTGTGTAGAATAGTGATAATTTGTGTGTGTGTGTGTGTGTAGAATAGTGATAGTTTGTGTGTGTGTGTGTGTGTAGAATAGTGATAGTTTGTGTGTGTGTGTGTGTAGAATAGTGATAGTTTGTGTGTGTGTGTGTGTAGAATGGTTTGTGTGTATGTGTGTAGAATGGTTTGTGTGTGTGTGTGTGTGTGTGTGTTAGGATGGTACGGTATGGAATAATAATATTTCATAATTTATTTTTTTTACATAATTTTATTATAAAAAAAAAATCAAAGCGCATAAAATTTATCATTGTTACAGAAATACAAAATCATTTTAATTATTTCCTAAGAAACATTGAATGATTCTAATACAGTAAACATTATTATTTTTTCTAATGTACAAAACATTATTATCTATTTTGATTTAGAAAATATTATTAACTATTTTAATATATAAACAATATTGATTTTTCTAATATACGAAACATTATTAATTATATTGATTTAGAAAATATTATTAACTATTTTGATTTCGAAAACAATTACTGCTTTTAATAAACAAAATAATATTAATGCTTTTTAATATTCAAAACAATTTATGTATTTAATAAACACTATGGAATCCAATTCTCTTGAAGTAAGACTAGATTAAACTTATAATAGTAAATAGTTTACAGACAAACAATTGTGTGTCTGTATGTCAGTGTGTGTCAGCTGAAGTACTGTATAAAGTATACAGCTATCATACATAGCTATACAGCTATATTAATACATACCTATATAAAGGAATAGCTATATTAATACATACATCAATAATACAGGTTGTACTCACAGCTATACAAATTATTACAGCTATATACACAGCTATAATACAAATTGTACTCACAGCTATACAAATTATTACAAGGGACTCGACTCATATTTAGTGATTTCACTCTTGTGTGTAAAGAGAAACAGCTCACTACGCTCGCCCCCCCCCACTCGCGGCGCGCTTCTCTCGCTGCTCCACCCACCCCCATCCCCCAATCAGATGTTCCACCAGGTAGTGAAGATGTCAAGTAGTGAAGAAGTACTACACATGAAATGTAACAATTTCGCTCGCCCCTCCACCCGCCAATCAGATGTCACACCAGGTGGTAGTTTAGATGTATGTATGGTGAGTGCCACATTTTATCACGGAATTGCATTTTTGGGGAGATATTTTGAAAGTTTGGAAAGGTTGCAATTTTTAAGATACACAAGCACTGGGCTTCGCCCACCACGGCTACGCCATGGGTGCTTTTGCCTGCGGCGCTGCTCGCTTCGCTCGCCCCACCCACAAAATCGCGGCTCGCTTCGCCCCTCTAGCCCCGCTCACGACTCGCTGCGCTCGCGACTCGCTTTGCTCGCCCCCGCCCCCACCCCCCAATCTGATGTCACATCAGGTAGTGAAGATGTCAAGTAGTGAGGAAGTAGTGAAGATGCCACCCACCCACTACCCACCCACTACCTACCTACCCACATCTTGCCTACCACCTACATCTGTTAATACTTATCTCTGCCCAATATAAAGGGCAATGTCTCTTGTATCTCTGGGGACTAGTGAAGATGAAACATTTTATCGTAAAATCGTTAAAAATTGAAAAAAATGATTGAAACCATGAGCGTTTTTGAAAGTTTGGAAACGTTGCAATTTTTAAGATACACAAGCACTGGGCTTCGCCCACCACGGCTATGCCGTGGGTGCTTTTGCCTGCGGCGCTGCTTGCTTCGCTCGCCCCCCCCCCACACTCGCGACTCGCTTCGCTCGCTGCTCCACCCACCCCCATCCCCCAATCTGATGTCGCATCAGGTAGTGAAGATGTCAAGTAGTGAGGACGTAGTGAAGATGAAACATTGTATCGTAAAATCGTTCAAAATTGAAAAAAAATTGGGAGTAGTGAAGATGAAATATTTTATAGTAAAATCGTTAAAATTTCAAATGGTAGTAGGTGGGTAGTGGGTGGGGGGCCTTTTCACTACTTGACATCTTCACTACCTGATGTGACATTAGATTGGGGGGTGGGGGTGGGTGGAGATGCGAGCGAAGCGAGCCGCGAGTTGGGGAGGGGGGCGAGCGGGGGTAGAGGGGCGAGCGCAGCGAGCAGCAATTTTGGTGGGGAGGGCGAGCGGGGGCCGAGCGGAGCGAGCAGCGCCGCAGGCAAAAGCACCCACAGCGTAGCAGTGGGTGGCGAAGCCCAGTGGTTGTTATACTAAAAAAGTACATAGCTGATGTAAAATAATATGGAGTGTATTGACTCTCTAGTACCACAGATGAACCACAACTGTTGTGTTTGTGTTTGCCGCGAGTGGGGGTGGGGGGGGCGAGCACAGCGAGCAGCGCCGCTGGCCAAGCATCCATGGCGTAGCCGTGTGTGGCGAAGCCAGTGCTTGTGTGTGTATATTAAAAAACAAAGTTTTTCAAAACTATCCCAAATATCCGTGGGTAAATCGAGGGTAATTTGGGGACATTTTTCGGGTATGGCATAGATAAGTGTTAACATTTTCACTATTAAGTGGAAGAGACATTGCCCTTTATATTTAGCAGAGATAAGTATTAACATTTTCACTACCTGGTGTGACATCTTCAATAACACCAAGGACACCATGTAACCCCATATGAAACAGGGGTAGTCAAGATATTAGTTGGGGGGGGGGAAGCGCAGTGAGCAGCGCCGCAGGCCAAGCACCCACGGCATAGCCGTGGCTGGCGAAGCCAGTGTTTGTTCTTGTTAAAATCATCATTATATTTTGTTGATTTTATGTTCTTGTTGTTGTTGAAGTTCCTCAAGCTGTATGGCCTAGCAGCCCCGAGCTCTTGAGGAAAGCTATGGGATCGGGCTTTCCCACAGTGCCCTCACAGATTGTATGTTGTGTTGTTGGCGAGTGTATGTGGTTGTGTGTATTGCAGTCTTCAATAATGTGTTTAATGGTATGGGGTGCTGTGTTGCATCCTGGACAAGTATCTGCAGTGGTTTCATTCAGTCTCTTTTGATATGTCATAAGTGCGGGGTGGTGGCCACATCGTAGCCTCGCCAGGTGGACTCTGTTCTCACGGGGAAGGAAGGTTTCAGATGGATGGATGTCAGGAGTTTCGTGTGTGTAGCTGTGTGTTGTTTTTGAGTCTTTTGATGGATTGATCGGTGATTTGGGTGTGAATATGTTTCTTGAGGTTGGTTTTGGGTGGGCATGGTGTAAGGGATGATAGTATTTGTGTGTGGTATCGTGTGCTAGGTGTTCTTGTTAAAATCATCATTATATTTTGATAGATGTTATGTTCTTGTTAAAATCATCATCACTTTTGATAATGTTATATTTTATTTTAATCATCATCATCATCATTTTCTTAATCCCATAGAAGGTCTGGACATAGCAGGTCTGGACATAGCAGGTCGACCTATTCTACCTCTACCTGCCATACCAGGTCGACCCCTCAGTCCACCACCAAGCCCCCTCCTTCTTTGGTGACCGTGGGGGTGACCGTGGTGGTGGTGGTGGGGGTGGTAGTGGTGGTGGGGGTGGTGGTAATATCCCCCATAATGATAGGGCCAGAATATGGGCCAAAACATAGGATATCCCCAACCCCCACCACCCCAATAACCTCCCCTATTAGTCGTATTAGTCGTATTAGTCGTTTCTGCCATGGACGACTACTAAGCCAGAACAGCCATACACACACACAAACACACAACACATACAGCGAGGTAAACACACACCAAACTCTCACTTATCTTCTCACTCAAACAAAAATTTCTTGTCCATATATCCCATATAAAAAAAGATACAATCATTAGCACAATGATTATTAAAAGTAACATGATTTAAAAAAAATGGATAATTAAATGGATTTCTGGGTCTTGTGTGTGTGTGTGTGAGGGGAAGTAAAATATTTGGGTGTTTTCTAAATTGTGGGTTTGTTGTTTCTTGTTTGTTGTGTGTGTGTGTGTGTGTTTTGGTGTTTTTTTGTTTTGTTTTTGGTGGGAGAGAAACTTGTGAGGGTGTGAGATTTAAGTGTGAGAGAGAGAGAAAGATTTAGGATTGGGAGGGTGAGAAAGAGAGTGGTTGATTTGAAGGGATATTTAAGTGAGAGAGGGACAGAGATTTAGGAAAATAGTGAAGATGTGTGTAGAATGTTAATTAGTTAAGGTGGTAGTTCTTTTTTAATACATTGGAGTGCCTTGATTCCTCCAAAGTATGCTAGGAAACAGGACCAGAAGAGCAAAAATAATGATGTTCTGTTGCTTGGAATAGTTTGGAGGATTCAGTTGCTCCAGATTTATCAACACAAAACTTCCCCCTTAATTAATAAAAACTTGGCGAGGGGATATCTTCCTCCCATTTCCATCCAATCCCCCTCCTTCTTTCTCTCCCTCCCTCCCTCCCTCTCTCTTTCTCTTCCTCCCCCCCCCTTCTATCCCTGCTTCTCTCCCTCTTTCTCTCCCTCCCTCCTCTCTCTCTCCCCCTCCTAACGGGAACCACATTGACGTGGTGGACGGAGGTGGGGTGGGGTGGGGGGGGGGGCTTGTGTGTCTCTGAGACCTGGCGAGCTAGACTAGAGGGGGCTCCGGCCCCTGCTCTGCCCCTAGTTTGGGGAGAGAGGGCTTCCCATGCTAGGAAAATCGTTAGTGAGAGACAAGTCTAAATGGCTTCCATCTTTCAGTTCTTCAACTGTCCCTCATTTATTTTTATTTCCTTCCTGCTTGTTGTCACACCTATCTATCACCTTTTTCTGGCGCTATAGGTCCCCTACTCCCACACCCCCTTAAAAAAACTGATACCAAACTACAGTTTCTGAATTATACCTCCCATCTCTCTCTCTCTCTCTCACTCTCTCGCTCTCTCTCTCTATAGCCGTCATCTGGACATCAATCGGATACGAAGTTCGCTTGGGTGAAACCTAGCCAAAGCAAGTGGAACTGTTCTGGTCGGTCAAAGGGATTCATCGATCTACCAAGTTGGACCCTGCTGCCAGTCACTGAAACCAAGACCAACCACGTATCCTAGCCAAAAACCCAGTTATTGTGTATTAATAACAACTTTGGTTCTGGTAAGTTGCCTGGTTAGATACACGTAATCTGCATCGGTCTTGATTTGATTAGTAGGTTAGGTCCGGGCAACTCGGGTAAAAAAAAAAGAAAGTCATTGCTCACAATTTGAAAAATAAATTTAATACAAGAAAAAATAGGCATGCAATGTTTAAAATGTTAGGAAATTATAGGTGGACATTAATAAATGCAGACAGTTTATTCTCTTCCTTTCAGCTGTTTCCAACCATAGTAGTAGGATACTACGTTATATCCCTCACTTCCAGGACAACGTGTGTATACTGCGAGAGCATTCAATGACCCCAGGGATGTGTGTAGGTGTATTGAGTCCCATACAGGTGAAACAGAGGTTATGGAGCCTCTGATGGATTCACCACAACTACTGCCATCCACGGCCTCAACTCTTGGTGTTTTTATAGGCAGGGTGAAGCTGACAGGACCAAGCCACGCTGGACTCATAGTCAGAAACCAGGATTCTTCTCCAAGATCCCGTTCAAGCATCGCCAGGTCATTTTGAAGGTGTACGCTGAACTTATGCATGTCGATCTGACGATCTGCTGAGTAGGTGTATGAAAGGTGAAACCCAGAATAAAAATGAAAATATCCACTCTAAGCTTTGGATGAAGGCTGCTAAACACAAATTTGCTGGACTACGTCGAGTAAACTTTGTTGCTCAGGTTGTGATCCTTGATCAAAACTTTGGTTTTGAAGAAGCCTACTTCCCTCGTCATCTGGGATTCAAGATTACTGTCAGCAAGTCTGCAGATCTTCAGTTTCTCCATATCGATCACCCCCAAGAAAAAATCCAAACGCAGGAAAAAAATGGAGGCTCTGCAGATTATTGTCCTGTTTTTATTTTTCTTAGATGGCAAGGAGGAAGGTGATTGTGTGAAAGATTATCTGTTAGGCTATATGAAGTAAACAAAATAATAAACCACATCAATCCTGCCTCCATTCCCTGGGGAGTATATGGCTTCCAGTATGTCAGATGGCGATGTTATTTATAGCAATACTTGCTGGGTTATGACATAGTTTCGTACCCAGGCCCATTCCTTTCCTCTCTTCGACTATCCCTCTGGTAACAACACATCAAGCCAAGCCAACAACAAAATGGACAGATATCAACAAAACCATAAGAAAACAAGACAACAACAACATAAACAAAATGGCCACATGTCAACAGAACCATAAGACAACAACAACTAGATAACACATTAAGTATAACAAGGCAACACAACATAAAATTAAAACAACACATCAAACCAACAACAACAACAAATCAAGACAATAATAACAATATATCAAAACATCATTTATATGTATAGCTAAATAACTAAAAAAAATGTTTCATTATATAGCTACAATGTTCTGTTAGTTTCACCCAGGAAGTCTTTGCAGGCAATTTTCTCAAAATGAAACTTTGCAAATTTCAAAATCAATAGGCTAAGTAAGTTTTTGTTATACAAATATAGTTCATATACCAATTGAAAGCTCGTGAAAAGCTTGTTATTTTGTCTTCACAGATTTTTCGGTTTCTTTCTAATTGGCTTATAAAAAAAATTCGAATAATAAAGAATAGTTTTTATATTGAAGTTCCAAATCATGTAATCTTTTAATTAGGCGCAATATCAAAACTATTTGAAGACAAATCCAAGTAACACGTTATGAGAGTTGATCAATATCCACAAAAAGACCATACAATTAAATTGGTAGGACAAGATCGATTTTTAGTAACTACTTTTTTTTCAATAACAAATTTCTAACTCAAAAATTAATGGGCCAAATACAATTGTAAAGTAACTGTCTTCATACCTCATATTGCCCTATATGTGTGCAAAGTTTCATTGAAATTGGTTGAAATTCACCGACACATTCTAGAGTAACAAATGATAGATCCCCTTAATTTAGAACATTATTGGTGCCAATACTGAGCCTTGAGGAACTCCACTTATGACCTTCAGCCATTGAGAATAGTTCCCTCCTAAGTACTTTTCTCATTTTTCTTCCTACAAGGAAATATTCCATCCATTTTAGTAGCTTTCCGTTCACTCCTCTATGTTGTAATTTCCATAAAAGTCTTTGTGTGGAACTCTGTCAAAGGCTTTTTTTAAAGTCTAGGTATTTACTATCCACCCATCCTTCTCTTTCTTTATTTTTTTCTGATATTCTCATATAGTAACTTAGTAAGTTTGTGACACATGATCTTTCCTTCTTAAACCCATATATCTCTGATATCATATAATTTTTCTCCAGGTGTTCCACCCAATTTTTTCTTATAATCTTTTCCATAATTTTACACACTACACTTGTTAGTGATACTGGTCTATAGTTAAGTGGGATATGTCTATTTCCTTTTTGAAATAATGGGACAATATTTGCTTGATTTCAAATTTCTGGTAATTTTCCTTATGAGTTTTGAAATATTACAAATAATGGCTTACTTAGTTCTTTAGCACCTTCTTTTAATACCCAACAAGAAATTTCATCATGTGAAAGTACAGCAACTCCAGGCAGTGGACAACTTTACTTACCTCGGTAGCACTCTCTCTAGCTCTGCCAACTTTGATGCCGAGGTCAACAACCGGATCTCCAAGGCAAGCCAAGCAGTACTTTTGGCCGTCTCAGGAAGACAGTCTCGGCAGTTGTGCTCACTACCCTCCTCTACAGCTGTGAAACTTGGACCATCTACAGACTGTAAACAAATGACATGAAAAGCAGCTGCAACATTTCCTCCTTCGTTGCCTCCGCAACGTTCTTCATATTCTTTGGCAGGACAAGATTTCCGATACGGAGGTTTAGAAACAAGCTGAACTTCCCAGTGTCATCACCACCATGCGCAAGGGACAGCTATGCTAGACAGGTCACATCCCTTGCATGCCAGATTCTCGCCCCCCCAAACAGCTTCAATATGCGGAACTGTGCCAGGGTAAGCGGTTAGTTGGCGGGCAGTGAAAACGTTTCAAGGACAGCCTGAAAACCTCCCTCAAAGATTTCAGCATCAGTACCGAGTCCTGGCAGAAAAGAAGCGCGGCCTTCGCAAAACCCGGGCAGCCAGCATCACTGACACAGCCCCCACCCCCATGTGTCCAACTTGTGGGAGAGGATTCCGTGCCCGTATCGGCTTCATCAGCCATCTTAGGACGCACCGCTCTAGATATTTAACAAAAAAATGAAGTTTGTAATAATATTCGACTGCCGAAGGACGAACAACAACATGAGTAAGAAGGCAATTGGTATTGAGTGTGGAGTGGTTGAGAGAGTGAAGCGTAATACATTGAGATGATTTGGATATGTAGAGAGAATGTAAGGTGTGAAGTTTGTAAAGAAGGTGCACGATAGTGAAGTTGTGGGGCCTGGTGTGAGAGGCAGACCTCAGGTTAGATGGCAGAACAGAGTGGAAGAGTATGTGCAAGAGAAAATTGTGAGGGGGGGAGGGGAGATGGAGCAAGGAGCAAGTGAGTAGGGAGTGCTGGAACAGGGAAAACTGAAGATTCTTCTGCCGTGGGAGTTACAGGAGGGAACAAGGCGTCGGACCTATACATAGATAGATTGATCCTTAGCTTTAATATTTTATTATTATAATATTATAATAATATGATCATTTCGATTTTTGGTGCACAGACCCTAAATGAACAAATAGATCTGAATCATACAAAAAAATTCTCAAGATCTTGAGATTTTCTTTAACGTTAAAATACCTTGAATCTTGGAAATTTCCTTAAAAGAAATTTAAGCATTTTATAAATACATATACATGTCATGTACTGTATTATCACTCAAAAACACAATAATTTAGATCATTCTTTCTCAGGGAGGAACTCAAATGATAAACTTACCAAATTTACCTTCAATTTCAGTTCACAAAATTCAGATGATTCAAAGAGTTGCTTTTATTTTTATTTATTTATTCAGTGTTCATGTATCCCACACAAGATAAAAAAAATCAGCATTTCTTGTGTGATATATTCTGACAGATGATGCATCATGAAATTTAGCTAGTGTGTGTGTGTTGTACAATACTGTAGTGATCCCAATCACTCCTTTATCCTCATGCTCCCCTGCCCACACATCCGGGTATCGTGACCTGCTCGTGTCCCAGCCTTGCTACCTACGCTAGAGCCGAGCGGCGCATCAGACACTCAAGGACTTCGCCAGCAGACACGCTAGAAGCAACATGTCTCTAGCACCTGCTCCAGAAAGCTCAAGACAACACACACTGCCTGACGCCGCCTCTCTTGCTGCATCTCGCCAGGATACGGTCACCCTCAGGGCTCAAGCATCACCTACAAGTTATATACCTACAACAAGCAACTCCATAGTCTGGCCAGCGGGATGCTGTATTTCTTGTGCTTGTGCTTGGGACCACTCAACATTTACACTGTGTACTTTGTCAATAAACTGTGCCTCGTATTAGAGTCTACTATACACCTTCGGTAGTAGTGTGCTCCAAACATTACCGTACCAATCATTTGCAGAACCATCACTCCTTGTCCGGCTTGATAAGTTTTTTTAACCTATTGTGTCGTCACCATCATAATTATCAGTCATCATCATCATGGGAGTGACATACAACAGTCATCGTATTAGTATTATACTATGAATGTTCTTGAATACAATCAGTCATCATCATCATCATCTTCATCATTGCGACATACATAAGCATCACTACTATACATTAACTCTTGTCTCAATGTTTGGTCCCTCAGTATAGATGTGGTTGGTATGTGTAACTCTTCACTGAACACATTCTGAAAAGCAAAACATTAATTTAAGTAAGGGGGGGTAATTCACTTTTGTTACATTGGAGTGCCTTGATTCCTCCTCCAAAGTATGCCAGGAAACAAGACCATATGAACAATAAATAATGGTGTTCTGTTGCTTGGAAAAAATTGTTTGGAGGAATCAGTTGCTCCAGATCTGTCAACATTGAACTTCCACCTTAAGGAGTTCTGTACCAGTCTGACATACATACATACAACCAGTTTAACTAGTTTTGTACCAGTCTGACATACAGTACATACATACAACCAGTTTAATTAGTTCTCTACCAGTCTGACATACATACAACCAGTTTAACCAGTTCTGTACCAGTCTGACATACATACATACAACCAGTTTATCCAGTTCTGTACCTGTCTGACATACATATAACCAGTTTAAGGACAGAGTACAGTAACATATTGAAAATGTAACACGATGTAACTGTAATACAACATTATTATTATATTTGTTATTTTGTAATGTAACACAATGTTTAGGTTAAGTCAGGTTAGGTTAGGTTCAGTTAGGCTGGCTTGAGTTGAGTTATGTTTTTGTGTTGTGTTGAGTCGGGTTGGTTTGAGTCAGGTCGGGTTGAGTTGAGTTACGTTGTTGTGTTGTGTTGAGTTGGCTTGGTTTGAGTTGGGTTAAGTTATGTGGTGTTAAGTCGGGTTGGTTTGAGTCGAGTCGAGTTCGGTTGGGTTAATTATAGAGTGCCTCACCTCTCCTCTACTTCCATCAGGGTGTGTTGGATCTTCATCATCGGAGTCTCCAGTTTCCCTCAGTCGTTGTAACAAACCGTCACTTTCTAACACTGGACGTAACCACCTGCAAAACACACACCAACGTATACAACAATACCCATCTATCTATCTGTCTATCTATAGTTCTGATGCCTCGTTCTCTCCAGAAATTCCCCCCAAGGGGATGGCCACGGCAGAAGTATTTCCAGTTCTCCCTCTTCCAACACTCCCTCCTTACTTGGGGGATACCTTACTCTGCCCCTCATGTTTCTCTCCTTTACATACTCTACCACTCTGTTTCAACACTCCCTCCTTACTTGGTCCATTCTTCCTCTGCCCCTCATGTTTCTCTCCTTTACATACTCTACCGCTCTTTTCCAACATTCCCTCCTTACTTGGTTCATTCTTCCTCTGCCACTCACATTTCTCTCCTTTACATACTCTTCCACTCTGTTCTGCCATCTAACTGGAAGTCTGCCTCTCACACCAGGTGCCACAACTTTACTTCCAAATTTCTCGCCTCTCTACATGCCCAAGCCATCTCATACCCATCGTGTTTGACAAATGGTGTAGTACTGTACGATAACTCTAGTGTTGTATATGGAGTCATCGTATCAGTACCACACCATCGTAAGTACCATAATCAAATTATCTTGCATACAACACATCAACCAAGGAGATTACAAACATACAATACATACACACTCATACACGCATATATATACTGTACACACATATATACATAACATACTCATTGAAAATTTGTAAGACAAGACTAACATTTTGCCTTTCCAGACTCGACAGATTCAAAGCCTTCAATGTTTGTTTGTATGCATAATTGAGAAGACAATAGGGGAACACAACACATTAATGGCATTGCAGTTTCATTCACTGAATGTACATAAATAGACTCTCTCACAAGGTACCGAGTACTTGAAAGCCTTTGTCCAGCTCACGGTCCAGCCAACTTGAGATGACTCATCGTCAAGCCCGCCAACCATCGCTCAGGCCTTATAATCCAGAGGGCAGTGCCTTATCACCCTTGGTATGGTCTCCCTCGACACAGTACACCACAACATTCTGCATCGATTTTGCATAGAACTGTTAAGAAACCTGAGACATCGAGATATGCCCCCCCTTTCCTTCCACCTCCACGACAATCGACGAGGCACAACAACATCTTAAAACCGATAAGAGCACGTACTGACCACTACAAAAACAGCCCCATACCTACTATGGTCAGAATCATTAACAACAAATAATCTTTCTCACCATCATAACATCTTTCATTGTTGTATATATAAAACCATTCCCATCAATCATCAACCTCATATAATATACTGTGTATTTTCAGCCTTATGGCTGCAACCTCAATAAACTGTTTATTATTATTATTATTACATACAATACATACAGTCGTGGTAAAAAATAATCATCCATATAGGGGAAACTCAGGTAAGATTTTGACAGCTTCCCTCTGTTTCCTAGCTAATAAAGTTTCCATTAAATAGGTTAAGTACCATCGTTCAATTGAATACAAGGAGCTACACGCTACTTAAAACAATAATATTATATGAGAACATGAATGCATTAGACAGTCAATTGTTAGAGTTACCCATACGTGGATGATTATTATTGACCACGACTGTACATATGCACATACAGTACATACACACACATACAATACATACACACTTGTACAGACACATACATACACACTCACATACACACTTGTACAGACACATACATACACACTCACACACACATACATTACATACATAAAATACATACATATACACACATACAATACATACGCACTTGTACACACACATACAATACAAACACACTTGTACACACACATACATATACATACACAAATACACACACATACCATACATACACACATACAATACATACACACACACTCATACACACAGATATATACACATACATACACTCTTAATCACACATATATACACACTCGTACACACACATACCATACAAACACACTTGTACACACATACAATACATACATACACACACATACTGTACAAACACACACATACACACACACATTCATTATAATTTTTGGGATGTACAAAATAGTGTCAAAATATATTACTAACCTTTGCTTGTGATATTATAGATGAAGGTGAGGAAGAGTGAGATGATTTGACAGTGTAGGCCTATTTGGACACATACATACATTCAATACATACTCACTCATACTCACACATACAATACAAACACACACATACTATCTATCTATAGCTCTGATGCCTCATTCCCTTCGGAAACTCCCTTCAAGGGGGTGGCCACGGCAGAAGTGTCTCCAGTTCTCCCTGTTCCAACACTTCCTCCTTACTTGTTCAAACCCTTTTCTGCCCCTCACGTTTCTCTCCTTTACATACTCTTCCACTCTGTTTCAACATTCCCTCCTTACTTGGTCAAGCCCTACTCTGCCCCTCATGTTTCATGTTTCTCTCCTTTACATACTTTACCACTCTGTTTCAACACTCCCTCTTTACTTGGTCCATTCTTCCTCTGCCACTCACGTTTCTCTCCTTTACATACTCTTCCACTCTATTCTGCCATCTAACTGGCGGTCTGCCTCTCACACCAGGTCCCACAACTTCACTTCCATAAACACACATACATAGTGTCAAAATATATTACTAACCTTTGCTCGTGAAATAGATGAAGGTGAGGAAGAGTGACATGATTTGCTAAAACTCTGTGTTCTTCCATGGCAGCTGAATCTTCATAAACACGACTACATATATAACATTCACTCTTACTGGTCTGGTGGAATAAAATATATGATAGATTATATGTACAGTCTCCTCCACTTCCGCTTTCACCAGTTCAGCGTTGCCATCGTATACACCTGGCATCGTATGAGCTACCAGTTCCGACTCTCGCATCTGAAACATCTGCCAGTAAGAGTTGATGGCAGGTGTTTCAGATGCGAGAGACGGAACTGGTAGCTCACACAATGCCGGGTGTATACGATGGTAACGCTGAACTGGTTAAAGCGGGAGTGGAGGAGACTGTACAGTTGGCCACAGGCATTCTTACACAGGCTATATAAAAACAGAGGTCATTATTGTGGAAGTACTGCAATGAATAGTCTACCCAGTGACTCGGTGATTACCAAAACAACAAACCAAGTACTAATGTTGTATTGTAGTTATGTAGTCTTACATTTTCTATATGTTTTAATCCCTCAAAAACAACAGCTTGTGTACGAATTCTTGTAGCCAATAGTACTGTATACTGCATTAAGCCTTGATTATAACATGATTAAATTTATCACATAATAATATATATCCTTTTAACACATGCTCAGTAAATTTTGGATATAAAATGATTAATATTTATCACATAATATTATATATCTTTTTAACACAGGGGTCAGTAAATCACTTATACAGTAACAGCAAGTAATGCATCTTAATTAACGAACCTTCCATCTGATGTAATTGACGAGTTTAACTTGTGTGTAGAATGGTAGACCGTTGAACACTTGAGTCAGGTCAAAGCAGTGTTGTGTTGTCATGTGTGTACAAACTTGACCATGTGCTAGACTACCATGACTTGTGTAGCGACAGAATAGACACATTATGGCACCATCTTGTTGTTCATCGTCGTCTCTCTCGCCATCGCTACATTCAAGTATACCAAGGTCCCCGTAGTATTCTGCTTCCCTATCGTTGTTGTGTTGGGGTCCCTTAACGTTGTATACCCCATCGTGGGGTTGGGGTTCCCTATCGTTGTATTTCCTATCATTGTGTTGGGGTTCTCTATCCTTGTATTTTCTATCGTGGTGTTGGGTTTCCCTATCGTCGTGGTGGGGTGCACTACCCTTGTATACCCTATCGTAGTATTGGGGTTCCCTATCGTCGTATTGGGGTTCTCTACCATCGTCTTCGGTCTGACTAACGAGATGTCTAATCCGTGGGTCTCGTAGGATGGAGTCTTGGTGGCTGGGAATGTCCTCAGCAAACACAGGCTGTAATACATCACTTTATAAACACAGGCTGAAATACATCACTTTATAAACACAGGCTGTAATACATCACTTTATAAACACAGGCTGAAATACATCACTTTATAAACACAGGCTGTAATACATCACTTTATAAACACAGGCTGTAATACATCACTTTATAAACACAGGCTGTAATACATCACTTTATAAACACAGGCTGTAATACATCACTTTATAAACACAGGCTGTAATACATCACTTTATAAACACAGGCTGAAATACATCACTTTATAAACACAGGCTGTAATACATCACTTTATAAACACAGGCTGTAATACATCACTTTATAAACACAGGCTGTAATACATCACTTTATAAACACAGGCTGAAATACATCACTTTATAAACACAGGCTGTAATACATCACTTTATAAACACAGGCTGTAATACATCACTTTATAAACACAGGCTGTAATACATCACTTTATAAACACAGGCTGTAATACATCACTTTATAAACACAGGCTGTAATACATCACTTTATAAACACAGGCTGTAATACATCACTTTATAAACACAGGCTGTAATACATCACTTTATAAACACAGGCTGAAATACATCACTTTATAAACACAGGCTGTAATACATCACTTTATAAACACAGGCTGTAATACATCACTTTATAAACACAGGCTGTAATACATCACTTTATAAACACAGGCTGTAATACATCACTTTATAAACACAGGCTGAAATACATCACTTTATAAACACAGGCTGTAATACATCACTTTATAAACACAGGCTGAAATACATCACTTTATAAACACAGGCTGTAATACATCACTTTATAAACACAGGCTGTAATACATCACTTTATAAACACAGGCTGTAATACATCACTTTATAAACACAGGCTGTAATACATCACTTTATAAACACAGGCTGTAATACATCACTTTATAAACACAGGCTGTAATACATCACTTTATAAACACAGGCTGTAATACATCACTTTATAAACACAGGCTGTAATACATCACTTTATAAACACAGGCTGTAATACATCACTTTATAAACACAGGCTGTAATACATCACTTTATAAACACAGGCTGTAATACATCACTTTATAAACACAGGCTGTAATACATCACTTTATAAACACAGGCTGTAATACATCACTTTATAAACACAGGCTGTAATACATCACTTTATAAACACAGGCTGAAATACATCACTTTATAAACACAGGCTGAAATACATCACTTTATAAACACAGGCTGTAATACATCACTTTATAAACACAGGCTGTAATACATCACTTTATAAACACAGGCTGTAATACATCACTTTATAAACACAGGCTGAAATACATCACTTTATAAACACAGGCTGTAATACATCACTTTATAAACACAGGCTGTAATACATCACTTTATAAACACAGGCTGTAATACATCACTTTATAAACACAGGCTGTAATACATCACTTTATAAACACAGGCTGTAATACATCACTTTATAAACACAGGCTGAAATACATCACTTTATAAACACAGGCTGAAATACATCACTTTATAAACACAGGCTGTAATACATCACTTTATAAACACAGGCTGTAATACATCACTTTATAAACACAGGCTGTAATACATCACTTTATAAACACAGGCTGTAATACATCACTTTATAAACACAGGCTGAAATACATCACTTTATAAACACAGGCTGTAATACATCACTTTATAAACACAGGCTGTAATACATCACTTTATAAACACAGGCTGTAATACATCACTTTATAAACACAGGCTGAAATACATCACTTTATAAACACAGGCTGTAATACATCACTTTATAAACACAGGCTGAAATACATCACTTTATAAACACAGGCTGAAATACATCACTTTATAAACACAGGCTGAAATACATCACTTTATAAAAACACTGTAATTAATGCCTTGTTTTTGTACTGTTGTTGTTGTTTTTGTTATTGGGTTTGTACGTACATATTTATTGTTTGTAACGAATGTGTGTACTGTTAATCCTCTTTGTACAGTTGAGCAAGTAAAAAGTGTAAGAAAGTTATGGTTGTATATGGCAATATCTGGCAGTTCATTGTAATAAGCTCATGTATCTTTATGAATGAATTATTGGGAACCGAGAGCCAATGTAAGATGGAAAGTGATTGGTTGAACTTTGAATGGCGGTGAAAATATCTTTGTTGCATTTTCTACTTGGTCAGCTGTACAAATAGCCTGATTGAATATTAAGCGAGTTCAAGCAAATGTGAAATAGAATAAGTGTTGTAATTGGTTTACTAATGAGTTTAGTCATGAAATTAAGAATCTTAAGAGTTTACTGGTTTTGATTGTTTGATTCTCATTACTGAATCCTGCTAACAGCCTCGGGACATATCGTCAGGTCAGTACAATACCATAACACGTGCAGTTAAGGGGAGAGTATACTTTTGGTACATTGGAGTGCCTTGATTCCTCCAAAGTATGCCAGGAAAAAGGACCAAATGAACAAAAACAATGGTGGAGTGTTGTTTCGAGTAGTTTAGAGGAATTATTATCTCCAAGAAGGTCAAAACTATACCCTCCCTCAATAGACTCTAGGGGAGGATGCTGGACTCTTAAATCCCGCTTCCGGGGGTTCGAGTCTACAGAAGGAGGACTTAGGGTATGATAGGGTACACCTTTCTCTCTTTAGAGGGTAACCAAAAAACTTTTCAAAAAATTTATTATTGATATCAGCAAAAGGTTCTTGAGGGATTAATGATGTGTAGGCATCTATAGTACAATAAGGTCAGATAAAGTTGTGTACACTCTCCTCACTTTTTACACGAGCCTAAATTACGCGAATTTGAAATAGCACGTATCATGAAAAAAAAAAAAAAAAATGCAATTTACACGAACTCTTAAAATAACACGAACGAACAAGGAGGCTCTCAATTCCCGCCAAACAGGAGCCTCCCACCCCTTCCCCATCAAGCCACCCACGCGTGACGCCTCACTGATGACTGATGAGTCAGTCACTCAGTCAGTTTCAGGCAGTCACACTGTGGGAGCACATAGGCTTATGTTGTGTTTATGGTCAGTAGAGCACGTGTGTTGTGTTTACGCCTAGTGGATCCCGTGTGTTGTGTTTACTTTTGCTTATCTAGCTTTATATTGCTGCAAATATTGTTAATTGTACAGTACTGTTATTCATTTTGCATTAATAATGGCCAGCAAAAGATTGAATTAGTGCTCCTAGTCCAAAAAAACAAAGTCTATAATTTTGAAAAAGAAATTAGAAGTGTTGGCGAGGTATGATCGTGGCGAGAGCACGTCAGTCATAAAACAGTCGATGCAGTTGCATGAAAGTACTTTTTGCTCAATACATGATAATGCTGAAAAAATAAAGAAAAGTGCTAAAGCTGGTATTTCTTTATTTTCGGCAAAATCTCCCACGCTCCTTCCCCCCCCCCTACCCTCAGTCTCGGTTCACCCTAGTTCACGCATGCCGAGTGCCAACGACTCATTTCATTCATGACTCGTCTGCGAAAACCTTAATACAAATTGTTATATGCATTTAATATGCTTAATACGAATTGTAATACTGTATTTACATTTGTAAAGTAACAGTACTGAACACTTCTCTTCACTTTTAACACTGGTCACTCCTTCTTCACTCTAAGTAGGTGAGCGTGGCAGCTCTTTTTGGCTATATCTATTTCTTTATGAAAAAAAATGCCGGATACGGGAAGTTTCTGGTTGACAAAGTGCCGGTTAAAGGAGCTTTCACTGTACCATTATTTCTTATGGATATGTACAATTCACTTTACACGAAATTCTCTTTACGTGTCCCCTTCAGGAACCTAACCGCGTAAAAAACGAGGAGAGTGTACAGTACAATATTATCACTATTAACTAATATTATAAACTCTATAAGACCAGGCTACAATGAGTGGTGTAGCAGCCATGACTTTGATCGGATAGTATCCAAATAATTAAGTCTCTGATTGTCAGTTTTGTGTGACCTGCTTATTTCAAGTTATTTTGTACAGATGCATGTTTTTATTGATGCAAATCATTTAGTTTACAGTACGGCATATTTATTTTCATATTAAAGAAGTTTTTCATGTTATATTGGTCATTGATTTTGTATTCAATATATAATAATTATTTGGGGGGGACCTGGAGGCAATTCTCTCTCTCTCTTCTGTAATGTATCTACATCTAAACTATACCCATAGAATGCTTAAACAATGTAATTTCTTAATTGAAATAATGTATTTTATCATTATTTACCAATTCTCCATTTTAATCTAATATTTCAGTACGGTACGAGAATAATTTTTCACATTTTCTCCATGACGCTTGTATCTATTATACCTGTAATATCTTTCTTAATAGGGAACTGTACACTTTTTGTCATATATCAGTTAACAGCTAAGAAAATTTGGCCTCTAATGAAGTCTGAAATACCACAGTATATGATATACTGTGGTGATATCAAGTTGATGAAGTGAAGTAACAGTTAACCGATTAATCGTGTTTACCTCACATGTGACATTATTACCTATACTTTAAAGGCAATTAATTCGCTTAAGTAGGCGTGGCGTTTGACTCGTTGTAACACTCCACCACTCATATATTACAAACCCATAACAACAACAACAACAGTGAATTATTACTTTTACCAAAACAAACTCAAGCTAAAGATTATTATTTTTTTTATTTTTTTCTCACCTGATTACTTGGTATTGTTTTGGGGTCGTTCTCGTCCATTTCATTGTCTTCCAAGTGTAAGAGCAGACCATCATTTTCAAATACTGGGATGTGGAACCTGAAAAAGAAAAGAGGATGATAATTATAATGATTGATTTTATGTTAGGCACCACAACAGCGAGGTCATATGGCGCCCAAGGAAGAAGGCGATTGAATGACATTAGGTGCCGCAACACACACACACACACACACACACACACACACACACACACACACACACACACACACACACACACACACGCACACACACACCTACATACACACACACAGAGTATTAAAAAAAAAAATTATCCATAGTTCTTTTCAAAATTAGTGTGTAATGCATTAATACAATAAAGAAAAACACATACACACACAGTATAAAAAAAATGTATCCCGTAAGTATCATTTTAAAATTAGTGTGTAATGCATTAATACAATAAAAAAAAAAGTATAAAAAAAATTTACCCATAGGTATCTTTTCAAAATTAGTGTAATACATTAATACAATATAAAAAAACACATACACACACACAGCATAAAAAAAATGTACCCGTAAGTATAATTTAAAAATCAGTGTGTAATACATTAATTAATCCAATAAAAATGCTCTTAGATGATAATAATGACTAAAAAAAATTCAGGATTTTTTTTTTTTTTTTTTTTCTGATGATGATAATGACGAATAATTTTCCAGGATATTTCTTCTTCTTTTTTCTTTTTCTGTTATGAACTTACTGTGGGAGGTTCCAAGGTGTGTTGATGTTGGGTAAGTTACAATGACCAGCTTGTTGTGACAGATGCTGTTCAAGGTATTCTGGTGAACCAAATACGAGACAACAGTGGGGACATCTCTTTTCCTTTATCTGTCAATGTATGAAGACAGTTTACTGTACACATACACATTCATTATAACCAGTGCATAATTATATATATACACACAATATTTGGGGACATCTTTTTTCCTTTACCGGTATCTGTCAATGTATAGAGACGGTTTACTACACACACACACACACACACACACACACACACACACACACACACACACACATTCAATGTATGAAGATGGTTTACTATATACACACACACACACATTCATTATAAACAGTGCATAATTATATATATATATATACACACAATATTTAGGACATCTTTTTTATACACATAACATTGGGGACATCTTTTTTTCTTTATCTGCCAATGTATAAAGAGTTTAATACACACATTCATTACATGTACACACATACGTAACTCGTGCAAATCAAATCAAACATGGTATTTCTATATAAATTTACCAGTAGTGTGTAAATATCCTTTCAAAAACCACAGTTGCTAATATATCTATATAATTATAATCCTTCAGTACTTAAAACACTACAGTTGCTAATATATTTATACAATTATAATCCTTCAGTACTTAAATACATTTATACAATAATAATCCATCAGTAATTATAAAACCACAGTTGCAAATATATTTATACACTTATAATCCTTCAGTACCGTACTTACACACGTTCTTATGTAATTGACAATCTTCACTTTCTGATAGAAGGTGAAAGTGTTGGTGGCGAGTTCAAAGTCAAAATTGTGATGGAGTCTCATATGGTGAAATAGGCCACCTGGAATCTGAAAAAAAAGAGTTATATTTAGAGAAACATACGAAATACGTAATACAACAATATACAAAATAAAAAACACACCAATAGTTTGGTGGAATCTGAAAAAAAAACCAGTTATATTAGAAGAAAAATACAAATACAACAATATACAAAACACAAAATAAAAATATACAAATACAAAATATAAAAAATACAAAGTTTGGTGATACAGGCCACCTGGAATGTGAAAAAAATTGTAAACAAGTATTTATGCAATGAGTGTATAATGAAGTAAGTGTTGTATACTGTACAAGTATTTACTCATTGTACTAGCGGAAGTACTTGGCGTTGCCTGGGAAAGATGCACTCTGGAGTTTAGAAATAGTTAATATTAACTTTATAATATGTGAAAGCATTTCAGTCTTGTTGCGTTAGTTAAAATATTCCGCGATCTCAGGCCACTTACGAGTTGCCATACCTACATAAAGACGATATAGTACATATGTCTTTTCAGCTTGAAGGCCCGAGACTGTCTGAATTTCCAATAGCCTTTTTGTCTTATTCGACTCTAATGGAAAATTTGCGTTTGAGTTGTACAGCCACGAGTAATAGTGGTGGACCAGGGTCCATGGAGTGTTGGAGAGCAACTGAACAGAGCTTGAAAAAGCGAGTCTTACAAACCTCTCTCAACATTGAGAATGGTTTGGAAAATTCACTTTTTGGAACTCTGTCTAGTTGCACTCCAACACTCCTTGGACCTTGGTCCACCACTATCAGCCATGGCTGTACATTTGGCGCACATTTTTAACTGGGCCTGTGGCCCTGACAACATCAGTAACATGCACCTCAAACACCTTGGACCACAAGGCATACAAGTATTCACTAACATAGCAAACTACAGCTACTCACACAACACATTACCCATATCATTAAACTAATCACACCACACATCCCCCTTGCATCTTCACAACATGGCTTCAGACCACTAAACTCAACAAAACACTCTTCTTATAGGCCTCACACAAGAATTTATGATGGTATCAACTCAGATAGACCCCCACACAGAACATTCTTAGTTACATTGGACATTAGTAAAGCATTTGATGCCATCCCCCGCCACAATCTCACAAACATGCACAATAATACATAAAGATGGCTGGCCAGCTTCCTGGGAGGAAGAGTAGCCCATGTTACATTTGCTGGTCAGTCATCTAACATTAAAAGTTTCACCAATGGTGTCCCTCAAGGCTCTGTTCTCCCACCCACTCTTTTCAATTTATACATGCATGACCTACCAACACTCCAGGCACCACAAATACACATAGCCTCATACGCAGATGACATGACACTCACATGTACACACAGAAATGCAGATACAGCCACTATCATCCTCTAACCCTACCTCAACACACTTAATGCCTGGTTCACCACAAATAGATTTAAAATAGCACCCACCAAGTCCACTGCCACCCTTCTCACCAACTGGAATGCAGAACACCACTACACACCACACCTCACCATAAACAACACACCTATACCACACACACACACACACACACACAAAATACTTGGCAAAATATACAATACATCCATGACTTTCAAACAACATATTACGGCCATCAAAAACAAATGCATGCAAAGACTTAAAGCCCTCAGATCACTTGCCGGCACAACATTTGGACGCAACAAACAAACCACAGCCTCAAACCTCGCTGAGACTCATCACAACACACTTCAAACCATACAGAATAGAGCCCTAAAGACAATCACAGGCTGCACAGCTACCACACCTACAGACCACCTACACTATGAAACCAAAGTCCTCAAAATCAAGGATCATTTTGACACGAGGCACACAAACACTTGCTGCAGCCTCCACAAACCCACAACATCTACTACACTACATGGCACAACACCCACACATGCCAAAAAACATCAAATCAACACCTAGTACACGATACTATACACAAATACTATCATCTCTTATACCATGCCCATCACAAACCAATCTCCAGAAACATATCCATACTCAAATCACTCATCAGTCCATCCAAACACTCAAAAACAACACACAGCTGCATGCACGACCTCCTGACATCCATCCATCTTAATCCTCCCTTCCCCATGAGGACAGAGTCCACCTGGCCAGGCTGTGGTGTGGCCACCACTTGGCCCTTCTCACATATCAGAAGAGGCTTAATGGAGCCATTGTAGATGCCTGTCCAGGATGTAACACAGCACCCCATTCTATTAAACACATTATTGAAGAATGCAATACACACAACCACACTCACCAACAACACAACATACACTCTCTGAGGCCACTGTGGGAAAGCCCGGTTCAGGCCATGGCCTTCCTCAGGAGCTCGGGGCTGCTCCGCCAGACAGCTAGAGGAACTTTAACAACAACAACCACTTACACCAGTGTTATTCACTAATTTTTTCACGAGCAAAAAGTTCAGGACACATTCAGAGTGAGAGCCGCAAAAGCCATAAACCATATGGATAAGCAGTAAAAAATTTTTATATAGGAACTAAATTATATATATATGATACGTCTGATACGGCATAGTGATGCAACTTATATCTAATTCTCTGGACTTTTTCTCTGATCACTGATGATTTTCTTTTTCTTTCTCTCTCTCTTGGGAGCCACCAATCAGGTCATTGTGAGCTGCCACTGGCTCGCGAGCAGCACAATGAAGACCCCTAACTTACACCATGAAATCAAACTCCTCAAAATCAAGGATCGTCTTGACATGAGGCACACAAACACTTGCTGCAGCCTCCACAAACCCACACCATCTACTACACTACATGGCACAACACCCACACATGCCAAGGAACATTAAAACAACACCTAGTACACAATACCACTCACAAATACTATCATCTCTTACACCATGCCCTTCCCAAACCAATCTCCAGAAACATATCCATACTTAAATCACTCATCAGTCCATCCAAAGACTCAAAAGCAACACACAGCTGTTTGTATGACCTCCTGACATGCACCCATTTGAATCACCCTTTCCCTGTGAGGACAGAGTCCACCTGGCCAGGCTGTGGTTTGGCCACCAACCGGCCCTTCTGACATATCAAAAGAAGCTGGATGGAACCATTGCGGATGCCTGTCCGGGATGTAACACAGCACCTCATTCTATTAAACACATTATTGAAGACTGCAATGCACACAACAACACTCACCAACAACACAACTTTCACTCTTTGAGGGCACAGTGGGAAAGCCCGGTTCAGGCCATGGCCTTCCTCAGGAGCTCGGAGCTGCTCGGCCAGACAGCTTGAGGAACAATAACAACAACAACTCTCTACAGTATAACATAACATAGTATAATTCAACCTTTAATGTTGTATATTGACAGAAGAGACAGGTAGTAGGAGGAGTGTCATCTTCCCTCCATTCTGTCTCTCCATCTCCTTCTCCAAGACTCTCTGTGTCACTCTCTCTCTCCAGTTCTCTCTTGGTCTCCTCCCAAGGTGTGCCAGGCTGTGTAATGTATAGAAAGGAATTACAGTACACGCATTCATTAAATAAAAGGAATTACAGTACACACATTCATTTCATTAAAGGAATTACAGTACACACATTCATTACATTAAAGGAATTACTGTACACACATTCATTACACTACATACACATATTACACACACACACACACACTATTTCACATAATATAATCCCAGTTTAAAATTATGTTTTTTTTTCTACTGAGCAAGCATCAAATTTATTCCACTCACTCATTACACACACACACACACACACACACACTATTTCACAGAAT
This sequence comes from Petrolisthes manimaculis, assembly GCA_034508575.1. NCBI lineage: Eukaryota > Metazoa > Arthropoda > Malacostraca > Decapoda > Porcellanidae > Petrolisthes > Petrolisthes manimaculis. The sequence goes on along the minus strand of JAWZYT010000628.1, from coordinate 278,674 downwards.
ATAATCCCAGCGTAAGATGATGCTTTTTTTTTTTTACTGAGCAAGCATCAAATTCATTCCACTCACCCGTAAGTAATTGCGTAGATAGAACTTGTCGTAGACCTTATTCTTTGGGTTGAGACATCGGTGTTGGTGTTTACGCATGTGTTGTCTCAGCATCTTAAAGGATCGGAATACCTTCTCACAACACAGACACACCAAGCTGAAAATTTATAAAGTGGGTTCGTATTTTACACTTTTGGTACAGCCACAATCGAATAACCACCGACACTTTCCTTCCACCATGCAAATAAATCAGTATCATAGTAAAATATTATCACACAACACCTTATGTCAACTCAACCCCCTCAATTATTACACTTTTGGTACAGCCACAATCGAATAACCACCGACACTTTCCTTTCATTGTGCAAATAGTAAAATTTTATCATACAACAACACTTTACGTCAACTCAACCCCCTCAATTATTGCACTTTTGGTACAGCCACAATCAAATAACCACCGACACTTTCCTTCCACCATGCAAATAAATCAGTATCATAGTGGAATATTATCATACACAACACCTTACGTCAACTCAAGCCCGAGAATTATCATGAGATGCTGCAAAATCATACACGTGTTGTTCTTTATGACTAAGATATTTACTAAGACGGAAGGAAAGTGTTGGTGGATATTTGATTGTGGCTGTAAATATCATTATTATTTGGTACGTATACATTTGGTAGTATATCAAGGAGTTGTGATATGATATGTTAGGTTCGGTTTATTAGGTTAAGTTAAGTTAGGTTAAACACTCACTTTGTCAATTTATCATGTAACAGATCAAGTAGCTGTGCACCATACACAATATTATCAGGGTTGCCAATGGTAAAGCTGTGTTGGTTAGTGAGGTGGTGTAGAACCTGGGTCACACCTCCGCCAATCGTTCGTCTACAGTAAATACATGGTCTTGAGAAGGTCACATCGTTACGCTCCTTCTCCTTTTGTTCCACTATGAATCTCTGTAAATAGTGATAATTAATGAGTTGTAGTAGTAGTAGGGTGTTGTAAATAGTGATAATTAATGAGTGGTAGTAGTAGTAGGGTGTTGTAAATAGTGATAATTAATGAGTGGTAGTAGTAGTAGTGTGTTGTAAATAGTGATAATTAATGAGTGGTAGTAGTAGTAGGGTGTTGATAGGAATAATAGTGATAATTAATGAGGGGAAGTAGTAGGGTGTTGATAGGGTTAATTAAAGGGATAGTAGTATGGTGTGATAGGGTTAATTAAAGGGGGTAGTAGGATGTTATTGTTGTTGTTGATGTTCTCCCGGGGCAGAATGGCCTCCTGACCCAGACACCTGGTACACTCTAGTTGCAGTGAAAAAACAAATTAAAATAAAGTAGGGGCTGGCCCTATATGCCTGGGCTACTGGAGCACATCCCAAGGAAATTGGACCAGAGCTTACTGGACCAGGGAGTCTGGGGGAAAGGCTTTGATCCCACAGCCAGTGCTGTGGGCCCAAGTCCAAATTATCACAAGAGCTAAAGTGGGGCCACACCTTCTATGAAACCAGCCCTGAAGGGACCATAAGGGGGAGGGAGTTTACACTGCTGCATGCAAAGGGAAATGCACCACCGTGTGCTGGCGGTCCACACAGCAGTGGAAAAAGAAGAGCCTCCGGTTGTAGTACACCTCACGTGGATATTTAATCCATGTGGGCAGATCTCGTCAAATCCACTAGAAAGTGACCAGATCCTACAACAATCTTTATTCTAGCCCTGTTTGATAGGGTTAATTAAGGAAGTTGTAATTAAAGGGGTAGAGGGAACAGTGTTGATAGGGATAATTAAAAAGGGGTAGTACAGTACTGTGTTGATAGGGATAATTAAAGGGGTAAAAATATCCATCAATCACTCCATCACCTTCTTTCTCGGGTGCCATATGACCTCACTGTTACTTATACTAACCAGCTTCATTTTTGTAAGGGTGTGTCTGAGGTGACGGTCTTCAGGTAACTTGTCACAGAGTAAGTAGTAGGACTCGGTTGGTGACCTGTCGCCGGGTAAACAATTAGTGTTGATGACCACACAGTAGTCATGGATGTCAACACCTCGCAGCTTACCCCAGTATAACACATACCTGAAAATATATATATTATTAAGTGTATATATATATATATGTATATAAATTAATACATGAATAAGTAAATAAAAAAATACATATATACGACATAAATTAAAATATACATAAAAAAAATACAGTATATATATATATATATATATATATATATATATATATATAGGCTATATAATTATACTGGTATATAAAATAAAATTATAGATAAAATAAATTACACACACAAACAAAAAATAATAATAATAATAATAAATACGGTGTCGTCAGTACTATATGCAAGAATGATTCCACGGCATCGTATACATCATGAACTCACTGCCTGAGGTCGGCCACTTGCTCCACCTCGGCGATGGTGAAGCGATGACATACTAAGAGGTGTTGCAGGAGAGGCTGTGGGTCGACGGTCACCTCAAAACTCTCGTCACATAACATACACGACACCGCGTCACAACACTCAAAGTCAAAGTCCAGGGAAGCAAAGTCAGAACCATAGCTACGGACTGTGATTTCTTCATCCTGAAATATACAAATAAATAAATTAATTAATAAATAAATGGCTGTGACTTCATCCTTCTGAAATAAAAAAAATAATAATGGCTGTGACATCCTCCTCCCGAAATATATAAATAAATAAATGATTGTGACTTCATCCTTCCGAAATAAAAAAATAAATAAATGGCTACGGCTTCTTCCTTGTGATATAAATAAATAAATAAATACATAAGTACATAAATAAATATATATATATATATCTGCTGCTTCAACCTCCTGAAATAAAATAAAACAAAAAATAAAATAAATAAATGCCTATGTTAAATAATATAATTATGTGATAAATTTAATTATCTTATATCCAGGGTTTAATATATTTTGGATTTGAGGTCCAAATATCGTGACCAAACTGTATACTGTATACACAAACCGTCTTATCACCCACAATACAATGCCTGGTAATTGTCTATTCTATTGCCGTTCTCTATTATGTACAATGTTTTTACCTTCTTTATGTACTAATGTATAACATTCTAAGACACTTTTCTTCTATGGCCTTTTCTTTGGCAATGCCTCATATTCAAATGGGGCATTTTGAAATTAGCCTGACCTTACCTAACCTAGACCACAGCAGACTACCGTGAGCTAACCTGAACAAACTACCGGGACCTAACCTGGGCAAACTACAGGCCCTAACTTGGGCATACTACTGGGACCCAACCTGGGCAAACTACCGGGAAATAACCGTGGTAAAGTATAGGAAATGACCGGGGCAAAATACTGGGACCTAGCCGGATCTGACAACACTGCTACAAAACGGTATATATTTCTTTATATAAATACCAACTTTTCATGTATGTTATTCTTATATGTCAGAAATGGGTAATAATACACTTAGTTTGAGTAATCCCAATAGTTACTGTTTTGTTTTTTCTTGATTCGTCCCGGACCTCCCCCCAACCCATTCAATTTTTACACCTGATAGGCAGTGTTGGTTGTATTAGATGTAGGGAACCTTTGGGAATCACACGAACCTTTCTGACCCAACTTAACCTAACCTTGAACGTGGCAAACTACCGGGATCTAACCCTTACCCAACACCACCAGGACCTAACCGGGGTATACTACCAGGAAAAAATACCAGGACCTAACCGGGGCATACTACCCAGGCCAACTACCAGGACCTAACCGGGGCTCATGAAGTAAAATATGTTATCTATGTAATGAGTAAGAAAATGAAAAAAAAAAAAGCAAACTAACATACCATTTACGTCGCTGGATGTTTGTATATTTTCCAGATATCCTTGAAGAATTGGTGAATTAAGTTATCCTCGTAATATTTTCGATATAAATACTCTTGCATATAACTACCTCGTAGCTGTTCGGATGTGTATGTACCTTTCAGGTATTTTTGGCCAACTGTACAGTTGCCAAAAGAAGAATTGCGACAACTATTGATAGAACTTTAAATATACTAATGTCTGTAGTTGTTTGTATGGATCATAAGTATGTCATACAGAAGGATATGTATATTTCCTTCTGTTATACATGCTTATAGTCCATACAAAAAGTTATGGATATTACTATGATTAAAGTTCCATTAAGATTTGACGCAATTCCTCTTTTGGTAACTGTACGTCAATGTGTTTTCTATGTTTTGGGTATGGACTCGATTATTTTTGGGTTGACAAAGTTTAATTTGTGACAAACTGTGATATGGTGATACCCAAGTAAACCAATTACTGAATGAAACAATATATGCATGACAGGGTGGAAAGTGTGTAATATTGTATATTATCTAGAAATTCTAATAGTAATAACCCCGTAGAAGAGTATTGCCTGTAGTAATGTGGGCAATACTTACAGGGTTTGGGCGCCCCTTCGGCCCCAGCCAGTGACTTTCAGTTCTTCAACTGTCCCTCTTTTCTTTTTATTTCCTTCCTGCTGCTTGCTGTCACCTCTCTCTATCACCTTTTTCTGGTGCTATAGGACCTAGATGTTACGGCGCCTAATATCCATCAATTAATCAAATAATAGTAATAATAATATAAAATAGTAACAATATCAATAGGCAACTCATTGTTTTCCAACCAATAACATCCAGGGCGTCAAATATTAATGGCGTCACATACTTCACCAATAAACATAGAGTTTACAAACACGCTTCTCACACTCGTCTCTTGATACAAACATCTGGTAATCCTACATAAGAGATCCACCAGGATTATTCCCGGATTTTGTATATTTTCACGCATATTTTTACTTTGATCTATTGATTGTTGTCCATAGTATTGTGAGGAGATAACTTTTCCCTGACCTAACCTGACCTAACCTAACCAGGACCAAGGCAGACTACTGGGACCTAACCAGGTCAGACTACCGGGACCTAACCTGGTCAGACTACCGGGACTGTATAATGTTTACAATGGCAGGAAAATACTGAATTTAGGGTCTGTAGAGCTGAAAATTTCTATATGCTATTATACCAAAAATAAGTGCAATCTCCTCTTAAATTCATTACAAATCAACATATTACTTTGTCCCCTTGTGAAATATACACAAATTGTAAATGTTTGCCATGTGGACCTCTTACACCAGTGGTTCCCAACCTGAGGGTAAATTACCCCCTGGGGGTAATTTTGCAATTTTTCGGGGGTAATGGAGGGGTGACAGAAAAACGCCAGACATGATCATAAATGCTTACTTGCTATCGCTCGCCAGGAGAAAGTCAACAATCTTTGGTTAGTCATGATTATTGAGATGCAAAATGTACTAATACAATAAATAAAAGACATTATCACTTGTGCTTTAGTTTAGCCATATATATCAATGTTGACAATATTTTGTGAAAGGGGTAACATGCTTAATGTGGCATGCTAAATTGGGTAACAAGTTGAATAAGGTTGGGAACCACTGTCTTACACGGATATACCTTAATATTATATCAACTGTATACCTTATGAAATGTAATCCTTGACACTTTTAATACAAGTAATCAAAGTAATCTAGAGAACCAGTAAGCGGTATATACTTAAAATATTGTGAATAATCATAGCTCCCGCTACTACAGGGTACACCTTCATTCTGTATTTATTGAAAGAATTACCGTTTAGCAGCAGTTGCCAGATCTGCTAGGTCCCAGTATTTTGCCCCAGTCATTAATTGTACTTTAACACGATTATTTCCCAGTAGCTTGCCCAGGTTAGGTCCTGGTAGTCTGATGCGGTCTAGGTTAGGTAAGGTCAGGCTAATTTCAAAAGCCCCATATGGAAATGCCATAGAAGAAAATAGTCATAGAATTGTCTAAATAAGTGGGTAATGAAGGTTGAAAAACCATACACAATGACGGTAATTCTTTCAATATTTACCCAAATTACTAACGTTAAAGAACGGCAATTCTTTCAATAAATACGCAGTGTAAAATAAGTAATTTGATATAGTTTGATTACTATACACATAGGGCCGTACGATGGCTCCATAGACACACTAAAGAGCCATCGTACCGGTATCAAGCCATCGTATACACCACCAAGTGTCAAAGGGTCCTTTAATAACACGTGCACGAACACCATGGACCATATTCACGAACATTTAAGGTGTATATGATGGTGTATTTTTTTATAAATAACGTTAAATAACCCGTTGCTCGTTTACCATCATGCCTCAGCCAAAGGTTTTGTTATTGTTGTATTGAGTCATTGACGATTGTGTCGAGAGAAAGTCTTTACAACGGCCCCTCTTCCTGTCCTTTATTATTTGTTGCCAAAGTTTTATGTTGGTAATTCTGGAGCAACTGAATCCTCCAAACTATTCCAAGCAACACAATACCATTATTTTTGTTCATCTGGTCCTGTTTCCTGGTATACTTTGGAGGAATCTTGGCACTCCAATAAAACAAAACAAAATTATAACCTTAATTTCTTCTCCCTTATTTTCCAACACTTATAAAGGTATTCTTTTATATTGTCTAAACATTTTCCACCGTCGAATAACAGCCCTCCAATGATGTTTTCCTTTCAATATAAGGTTGTTGCAATTTTCTAATTTTTTTCTTTCCTCAACACAACCATGCAGTACCCTACAGTCAAGCACAAAATGTTCAAAGTTTTCTGCTGCATCTGTTCCTCATATATTGTATCCAGTTTCGTTGGCCTTGTAACAATAACAAGGTTTGCCTTGTCCCGGGAATGTCTTTGGTCTAATTTTATTTTTGGTGGATATGTGTTTCTTGAATTATCAGCTTAAAACAACCAAACATTTATGACTTTCTCGACATAGACTGTAAGGTCTCAAGCATCAAGGATGCAGGCAGGCCTGGCTTGCATGCCCAGTTTAGGATTGAATTCAAACTACAAACTGTTGAACACCTAAATTTAATACTAAATCTAAGGACAGTGATTTTTTTTTTTTTAAATACCAATGGGGGGGACTTCGATCCCAGTACCTCTGCAGCCCAATTCGCCACTTGGGCTTTGCTATTTAATCGTGGCTGTTACAATGCCACCTTCTGCTGTAGTTGTGTCATGGATATCTTTTGTGGTTGTAAAACTGGCATGGTTTCTCTGGGGAACCAGCCACCACACCGGATAATGGACTCCTCCCACCTACCTAATAAGTTCACATAAAATTAATTAGAGGAAATTTATTGACAAAACCACATGTAGGATCTTCACCCGGACAACGTCGGGTATAGCTGCTAGTACGTAAAAATGTCTTCCCTAGCATGTGTTTACAACTTCCATCCATAACTGAGAGAATGCCTTTGATCTTCAGATTTTTCTTCAAGTTTTCCATTAAATTCATATTTTAAAATCACCAATACTCCCTTATAATAGCAGATCTGGCTTTTTCCTTCAACTATATGCAAAGCCAGTAGATAGTGTATGATTTCAATTTTTTTCGGAAAAATATACTCAATGACCCCTCTAATTGACCTCATTAGGCCCAATTAGGTGGCGGATAACTAGCCTAACAACGGAGAGACTTCTTGAAAACTAAAATAATTAAACAAAGCCTGATTTGTAGGCCCTATGCCTAAATATGCATAGCCTGAGAGATAAAAATACAAATTTGGGATTTTTTACTGATTTTCACTCATTGACCTTTGACCTCTTATAATTGACCTAATTAGGATGATGATGGCAGGATAAACACCTGCTGCAGGGCCGTGTTCAGCATACCCAAATTCTTCACAAAAAAACATTTACCGACCATTACCCCAAAATGATTCATTCATGTTATTAATTAAATAAGCATCTTTTGAGAAATTCTGCCTTGTTTATTTCTTTCCTTCTATTTCCTTCATGGTTACTGTTTCTCCTCTTTATTTCTTTATCCCTCGTGTAGGTGTCATCCAGACTCAGTACGTGTGGTCCTCTTCATTTCCTTCAAGATGCTCAAACTTATCAATTATAATTGGATTACAAGGAACCCATGCATATCATACTTAAAGATGAACGTCACTCCTTTATCTTCCATAATTAGTTGACACAATTACTACCTGACTATGCGATGGAAGAAAGTCGGATGGATGTGTTTAGCTTATAGTATAGCCGTATGTGAACGCTCAAGCTGCAATAGTGACAATTTTATCAGCATTATTATTAGTTTCAATTTTTTTTTTGTAGCATACTAGCCGTTTACATATATTACACATATAACTCAATCTATAAAGGAGCATTAATTGATAAATGAATTGATTGCATGGTTGTTTATAGAAATACTTATAATTCAACAATTGTCTGTTCATCATTATGCTACAAGAAATAACATATAATGGAGGTTACAAACTCACAATGCTATCTCACGAACCCTCTTGACAAGACAACTGATAAAGGAGATTGTAAATCGGTACTTTTCCATTAATTCCAAGATAAATTTTCCAGAAGTACTGTGAAAAAACTAGGTAATAAAAACTAATTAAGTTACAAATGCCTTATATTAACGGGTAAAAATATTCATGGCTACGTGTTAGTCGTCGTCATTGATAATATACTAACTTTATTTAATTAATCGTACAACGGCAACTCGACGAGACGACAACAGTGGTCACCAATAGTCAAGGTTATATTATCACAGCTGCTGGCAACAGTGTGAGAATATATCACATGTCGGAATTTACAAATTCACCATATTTCATTAAGCATGCCTAAATTTTCGCAAAATTATATATGTAGGCTGCTGTTGAATATCACCAGAGGAGGACTGACAGTGATGTATATAACTGGGTTGTCTAACTTGTCTCTGGCACCCATGGGCAAACCTGCATGCAGGCGCTCGGTGGCACTGGGCAAGTGGCAACGGGGGCAGTGTGAGCAGACTGGCCAAGGGTAAACACTGCACTGCATAATAGACAGTCAATTTTGTGTAGACAGAGCCAGTGTGCAGTTGGGACTTTTTAGCCAGTCATACTAGGATAATCACTACCTGAGGAAGTTTAGATAACATGGGCAAGTTTAGTGGACGTCGTGCACTTGTGACAGGGGCTGGGGCTGGCTTAGGGCGTGGGGTGGCACTCAAGCTGGCTCAGATGGGAGCTGAGGTGTTCGCTCTTAGCAAAACTGAAGCCAACCTCAGTAGTTTGAAGGAGGAATGTCCAAGCATCACAACAATCACTATTGATTTGACAAACTGGGAGGCAACACGTGAAGCTGTCAAGAAAATCACGCCCATCCACATGTTAGTAAACAATGCAGGGATTAATATAATACTACCATTTCTGGATGCAACACCCGAGAGCTTTGATTTGATGTTTAACTTGAATGTGAAGGCTGTGATGAACGTTTCCCAGATTGTAGCAAGTGATCTGATAACCCGTCAGTTGAAGGGCTCCATAGTCAGCATCTCGTCACAGTCTGGTCAGCGAGCACTTAAGGGCCGCACTGTGTACTGCTCCACCAAGGGCGCCTTAGACATGATGACTAAGGTGATGGCTCTGGAACTAGGACCAAAGGGAATCCGTGTGAACAACGTATCCCCCACCGTTGTTATGACCAAGATGGGACGTGCTGGGTATTCAGACCCATCCAGGGCAAACTCCATGCTAGCCAGGATACCACAAGGAAAGTTTGCCGAGGTGGAGGATGTGGTTAATGCAGTGGTGTACCTCTTGAGTGACGAAAGTGATATGGTTAATGGACACATGCTGCCAGTTGATGGTGGTTTCCTGGCGGCCTGACCTCACTTTACCTGATGGTGGCTGATGGGTTGACCTGCTTTACCCAGACAGACCCAATATTAATACTATAGGTCAATTTATTTGTGTATAAATGGAAAATATAAGTTACCTAAAATTCATCATTAAGTTTAATTATGCCAATGTTTTGTTATTTATTTCCTAAATCTGGAGGTGTAAAATAGTGGATGCTCCATATTTGTGGGTATTCAATCTTACCATAAGTAGCGTTAAAGGATAGCAGTGCATGGTACGAATCGATTCCAGTCAATTGTAAACAGATATATTTGATAATGTGGCTAAGCAATATATATATATATATATATATATATATATATATATATATATATATATATATTATACAGGGTTATTCAAAATCACAGTGACAAAATTACAGGGTGAAGTCCTGACAAGATGTTATACATATTTCCTTTTAATTTTGGAAAAAATACATATGGAAATATGTTTAATAACTTGTCAGGACTTCACCCTGTAAATTTGGGTCGATTCCACAGTCGATTTGTTACAGCCCGAACGAAAACCATCCCCAACATGGTGAAACCCCTAACAAATAAGCCTTTCCGATTCCACAGACGTCTGATCTTTGGTTTGGGAGCCAACAAACTTGGTGGCCGAGCAAACAAATCCCTGGGCGCTAACCGGAAGGGTTGGTACACCTGAATGGTGAATATTGGCCATGGAACTATAACAAACTCACACCGAAATATGAACTGTCACCTGTGAACAGAAGGAACTTGGAAGAGAGAACACATGACGAGTTGATGACCACAATTTCTCCTCGTAACAAGGCTCCTGCTGCTCTAACTTATCACCAGTTAATTTTCAATAAATAACATAAAACTTGAGAAATACTGATGTTAAATATATTTCAAAAACATAAATAATGTTTTAATAATACATTTGTCTGCTGTCATAACGGGTAATTTGATTAAAAAGACCATACAAACTGCACAAATTATACCTTACAGGAGATTGTTCTTTGATGGGTCTACACTATACTCTGTCCAGGCTAAGGTGGCGGTGGGCAGGCCAAGTACTTTTTCGTTTCCCTGATTGGCTAGAGGTGTTCAGCACACAAAGGAAAAAAAATGCTTCCTTTTTTCATAAATACTTCTGCTAATTAAGCATTATTCATGCCTGTTATTACTTACCCATTATCTTAAATAATATATGTGAGCCTTACGGTCAAAATTCACAGTGACAATTTACTTGGAGCTCGTAATATATTGATTAGAACATAGAGTGTGTAGTAAAAAGTGAGCGACAGTGAGAGGAAAACAGGTCAACTGGAGGACCTCTGAGTAACCCTTGTAACTTGCCGTGTTCGAAAGCAGACTTCAAGGCTTCTTTATCCATTTAGTACATGTTTTTATACATTTAATTTCACCTATCTTCGGAAGCACAAGGGAGTGTGTTTTTATGGAACGAAAATATAGAAAAAACGTACATATAAATTCACTACTTACATAAACAGGTTAATACTAGATCATAAGCCCATGCTACGCACGGTACAATATTTTTTCCTTCCCAGCGGTAGCAGCCAGGCAGCGTGGAATGTAAACAAACCGAGTGGGTTGCCAGGCTTACGATAAAAGTGAAGTATGAGTAATTAACCCTTTGCCAGGCACCATAGAAATAACAGAGATACAAAAATGCTGTCTTTGGAGCTTAACATTTTTTTTTTTAACATTTTTATTTTTGAAAAAAACATTTATTTGGCACATATTTTTTTTGCAAAGTGGCATCAAAGAATTAGCCTGGACAGGCTACTCGGCAGCTTCATGAATAAATCATGTCAGGTCATGAGGATCCCATCCGGGATTTTTGCCCATTTACTGACATAAATTTTCATTGATTATTTAAAATTATATTTCAGCTGTATTGGCCACATTCAATATCCTGAGCATAATTAGACTTACATTTGTAAAAATAATAAACTTTTCCTTAAAATCAAACTATGTATTACATATACATCAAACCAATGGCAGCTCGGCTAATTAACTAAATGCAATAATTCTTTCATAAAAATTACAATATACAGGAGTATCAGCAATGATTATTATGGTGATGCTACTCGGTGGAAGGGCACAAAACAGTTTCTGGTGTCAGACAAGCATAAGGCAACGTTGCAAATATCACACATTTACCGTGACCGATGAATATCACCTTTCTTGCTGCAGAATTTACAGGTCTGGCGCATGGTGACAAAGTGAGGCATGTGGTGAACAGTAGTGTCCTGTCTTTCACTTGCAGATGGTACGCATGTCCTCTGCCCTCGTTTTGGTAGATCTACTTGAAGTGATAGGGACCTCGACTTTCTGGTGGCCCTTGATCCCAAATCCTTGGTGCACCTCATAAAGTGGGATATATCCAAGCGAAATTGTTTTAGTGGCATTGATCTGTTGCCAAGTGACTCACAGTCTCTCTTACAGAGGACCCATGCATTGCATACACAGAGATCAATAGCATAGCCAAAAAGCTTGATATACCACCTCCTTGCTTTCATTGGTGTATTGTAGAGGTGGGTCAGCATGTCGCTTTTATCAATCCCTCCTATTCTTCTGTTGTACTTCTTGATAACATCTGGACATGTGACTTCTTTCTTATCCTTATTCTTCCTGTCATAACGTTGTACTGAGGACTTTGGTTCGATCCCAGCATCTGAGGAGAGGAGAGTTACCACCTTGTTGTCCATGCAACTTGCAGCGAGGATTCCATTGGTAGAACAATAATCCAGGGTTCCACGGGGCACTGACTTCTTGTCCATCTCCTTGACAGACATCAGGGGGGGATTACTTATGCGGTTTACTCATGCTGTCCCAACATACCGACAGCCATAGGTATCCTTCAGGAACTCCACCAAAGAAATGCTGGTGAAAAAGTTGTCTGCATAAACTGCTGATTTGTTGGGTTCCTTGAGGGTCTTCACAAGAACAGCCACTGTCTTGCTGCTGACCAGCATCTCCTCCTCCTTTTCAGTGAGGGGTATGTGGTGGGCCCTGAAAGTGGTCTCTCCTTGGTACATGAGGATATCATGGATAAAGCCATCAATGCTACCCCGGCAAAATAGCTTAAATCCCCACTTGTCTGGTTTGGTCTTTATGTACTATCGGAGGTTGGAAGCCCTCTTGCCCTTATATGCCACCATTACTTCATCAATAGACTGGATTGGAGTAGCTTCCACTTGAAGAAGCTGCCTTGTTATGAAAGTTATCACTGGCCTGATCTTATAAAAACGATCACAAGATGCATGTGATTGTTCATTATCACTGAAGTGTAAGAGAGGGCCCGTAGCTGGCGGAAATGTTTTGAGGACATAACATATATTCCAGAGATAAATAGATGGCCAGAGATAGATTTCATAGATGGCTATATATTTAAGAGACAAATTCCATAGACATATTCAAGTGATTCCAGCAACAGACAGGTAGCCAGAGGTTCCAGATATAGATTCCAGGAACAGACAAGTGGCCAGAAGTTCCAATGACAACTTCCAGCAACAGACAGGTGGCCAATAGTTCCAGAGACGGATAGGGAACCATCACAGGTTTCAGAGACAAACAAGTGGCCATTTTACCAGAGAAAGATGACCACAAACAACAACAGGGAACTAAGTCAGCCCAAATCACCCTTACTGATGGCAGCACTAAGGGCCATATGCAAAAACAATGGTGGTGTTGACGATGGTGGTGTGGTACAGGTACAGCCACAATCAAGTATCCACCGAAACTTTTATACCTTCCATAGTAGTAAATATCTTGGTAATAAAGAACAACACGTGTATGATTTTGCAGCACCTCATAATAATAATTGAGGGGGTTGAGTTGACGTAAGGTGTTGTTGTATGATTATATTTTGATATGATACTGATTGTAGTAAATATTTTGGTAATATAAAACAACACCTGTATAATTTTGCAGCACCTCGTAATACTAATTGAGGGGGCTGAGTTGACGTAAGGTGTTGTTGTATGATTATATTTTGATGTGATATTGATTTATTTGCACGATGGAAGGGAAGTGTCGGTGGTTATTTGATTGTGGCTGTACCATTACTCCATCCATATACACACCACACAGCCATCGTTCTTGCATCAGACTGACCTTCAGGAAAATCAATCTGTTTTCATTACTAACTCAATTTTAAATCAGTAGGCTAATGGGCTCTCTGTATAGTTATCTGGGAATGGGAGGGCTACTGTTTCCTCCAAACTAGGCCACAAAACAGGTTCCCTCATCGGAGACTACTCTAGTGGCTTGTTTCCTGGCCTAGTTTGGAGGAGTCGATAGCACTCGTATTCACACTAAAATATATTACTCACTCAATACTTTATCAACACTATTGATGCACTGTATAATATATAATTGGTCCATTAGAGTGCCTTGATTCCTCCAAAGCATGCCAGGAAACAGGACCACATCGACAAACATATTGGTATCCTGTTGCTTGGAATAGTTTGGAATAATCAGTTGCTCCAGATTTACCAACACTCTATTGTCCCGTTAATAAAAACATAATTAAACAAACTTTATTTTACTGATTTCTACTCTACAATGGTTCACTGAATTACTTAAGGGACCCTGTGATGTAGTCAGAAAATTGGTGATAAATGAGTCCTTCAAATATTGCCACGAAACACCACCAATAGGGAAGGAGGTTGTTTCATGGCATAATCAGGAGGAATCAGAAGACTCCAGTTTCAATACACGATCACAGGGTAATAATAACGAGCAGGAGCCTTGTGTGTGTGTGTGTGAGTGTGTGTGTATGCCATATTCAAGAACATCCATTTGCAATGAGCCATCAGTGTAGAGGCAGAATGGATCTGTGATGGAGGACGTCACTGTTTCTATGTGTTCCAGAGTCAACTGCCGCTGTAGAGAAGGCAGTTCAGACTTGGAAGTAGGTGTAAAGCTCACATCAGGTATTGGTAGCATCCACGGAGGGGGCCCTGGGGGGACGTCTGCAACCATTCTATCTATATTAAGACTACGAAGCATAGAGGAAACAAACCTTAAAAGAGTACGTCCAGCAGGCAGCATGGGAGGAACCGGGTAATTTGGTCGAAGAGAAGTTCTGACTAACTGAGAGTTATGATGTGAAAGATGTGGGAAATGGAGGCACTGGACAGTGAAGCAAGTAACATTAGAATAAATTCTCTCCATTAATGGGTGAAGACGCAACTCACGCTGCATGATCACTATCCTGGTTGACATTGGACAACCGAGAATTATTCTCATTGTAATAGTCACACATACCACTATACAATAGGTGAGAGGGTCTGAAGTGGTCAACTGAGGGACAATACATAACATAACATCTGAGTGTGACAGAGTTGGGAGTGGGATGAGAGCAACTGTATTTGTGAAACGTTACCCCTTATTATTTGGATATAGACACGTACGTTTTCTGTTATATTAGTTAACGTAGAAAACGGTAGTTTCAATATTTTGTATATAGATCTATTTTTTAATTCCTTTGTTGAATATATAGAAATACGAGCTTTGGAAAAATGTACTTAGATAATAATAATATAATGTGGTATTTATGGATGAAAGAACATGCTAGTGTGCAAGTATGACACCACAGGAGACAAAGCTGTGTGATTGCATACTATAATTATATAGTAAACATATTTGATGAGTTTCAGTATATTGTTATTAATATAGCGTTAATAAGAATATACTGAAACTCCAACAGCCTCGATGCTATTTTTATTTGGATAATTTACAAGTTGGTATAGTTAGCAAGCGACATCATAATATGAATAAATACAACATTTTGATACTCAGCTCTCAGCTGGGACTAGTGGCGTAGTTCTGTAATCCGGCGACTCGGAAGCTTGGGCCTTGGATGGCTTGAAGGTAGGAGTCCTGCAGCGGTTCTTTCCATGTTGAGTGGGTGTCCGCACTAAGCTCAGGCATCAATATGGCCACCTTTGGGAAGTCAAGGGCGTCCAGGTTGTCTAATGAGGTGTGAACCGGGCCAGGGGGGAAACCCAGCAGCCAAAAGCACCCGTGTCGAGCAGTAGTGGGATCGCAGCCGTGAGTGGACGGACCGTTGTAGCCTGCCTAATATAGGTGGACATTGCTCTATTTTTTCAACATTTTTTCACCTTCCGCTCGGGGCCCACGATATGGTGCCCGAGTAAATATGTTGCTGCCCTGTACAACACTGACATACATTCCCACTATACTCTCCAGTACACACACAGTCCCTACTACTAATCACACTCACTTGCATCTAACCCTCCACCTCACACTCCACACATTACCCGTACACATCTGTACAACATTAGTTTATTCCCTATATATAATGGTTCTCACCTGTAGATATATAGATTTTTTTGTTTTTTATTGTTGCTATGTTAATTGTAACGTTGTCATTGTATTGTGCCTTCCCCTCTCCCCTAATAATTAACTTCACTCTGTTGGGGTGAGGGGGGGTAATGTAGTGGTGGTATACACCCACTCTGTTGGGGTGAGGGGGGGGGTAATGTAGTGGTGGCATACACCCACTCTGTTGGGGTGAGGAGGGGTAATGTAGTGGTGGCATACACCCACTCTGTTGGGGTGAGGAGGGGGGGGGGGTAATGTAGTGGTGGCATACACCCACTCTGTTGGGGTGAGGAGGGGTAATGTAGTGATGGTATACACCCACTCTTTATTCCTCTTTATATACCTTCACGATAAAATCAATGAATTATTTAATTTAACACTTTACTGATTTACAATTTATAATATGGAAGAGTGGGGCTGCCCTAATATACCCCTCCCTCCCAGCTGGGGCCTATTTCCTTTGATATATTTAACAAATATATTTATTTAATTATCGTCATTTAATTGGTAATCCACTTTGGAATTATCATAAGGCAAACTATAAAATAAGAAATTGAAGGGAAGGCAAAAATATCACCTTATAAAATTAGAAAGTAAATGGAAAATAAAAAATAGTGGAATATTTTGGCCTATTGCTTGTTGTTATTTATAGTATGTTGAAAAAATAGAGCAATGTCCACCTATATTAGGCAGGCTACAACGGTCCGTCCACTCACGGCTGCGATCCCACTACTGCTCGACACGGGTGCTTTTGGCTGCTGGGTTTCCCCCCTGGCCCGGTTCACACCTCATTAGACAACCTGGACGCCCTTGACTTCCCAAAGGTGGCCATATTGATGCCTGAGCTTAGTGCGGACACCCACTCAACATGGAAAGAACCGCTGCAGGACTCCTACCTTCAAGCCATCCAAGGCCCAAGCTTCCGAGTCGCCGGATTACAGAACTACGCCACTAGTCCCAGCTGAGAGCTGAGTATCAAAATGTTGTATTTATTCATATTATGATGTCGCTTGCTAACTATACCAACTTGTAAATTATCCAAATAAAAATAGCATCGAGGCTGTTGGAGTTTCAGTATATTCTTATTAACGCTATATTAATAACAATATACTGAAACTCATCAAATATGTTTACTATATAATTATAGTATGCAATCACACAGCTTTGTCTCCTGTGGTGTCATACTTGCACACTAGCATGTTCTTTCATCCATAAATACCACATTATATTATTATTATCTAAGTACATTTTTCCAAAGCTCGTATTTCTATATATTCAACAAAGGAATTAAAAAATAGATCTATATACAAAATATTGAAACTACCGTTTTCTACGTTAACTAATATAACAGAAAACGTACGTGTCTATATCCAAATAATAAGGGGTAACGTTTCACAAATACAGTTGCTCTCATCCCACTCCCAACTCTGTCACACTCAGATGTTATGTTATGTATTGTCCCTCAGTTGACCACTTCAGACCCTCTCACCTATTGTATAGTGGTATGTGTGACTATTACAATGAGAATAATTCTCGGTTGTCCAATGTCAACCAGGATAGTGATCATGCAGCGTGAGTTGCGTCTTCACCCATTAATGGAGAGAATTTATTCTAATGTTACTTGCTTCACTGTCCAGTGCCTCCATTTCCCACATCTTTCACATCATAACTCTCAGTTAGTCAGAACTTCTCTTCGACCAAATTACCCGGTTCCTCCCATGCTGCCTGCTGGACGTACTCTTTTAAGGTTTGTTTCCTCTATGCTTCGTAGTCTTAATATAGATAGAATGGTTGCAGACGTCCCCCCAGGGCCCCCTCCGTGGATGCTACCAATACCTGATGTGAGCTTTACACCTACTTCCAAGTCTGAACTGCCTTCTCTACAGCGGCAGTTGACTCTGGAACACATAGAAACAGTGACGTCCTCCATCACAGATCCATTCTGCCTCTACACTGATGGCTCATTGCAAATGGATGTTCTTGAATATGGCATACACACACACTCACACACACACACACAAGGCTCCTGCTCGTTATTATTACCCTGTGATCGTGTATTGAAACTGGAGTCTTCTGATTCCTCCTGATTATGCCATGAAACAACCTCCTTCCCTATTGGTGGTGTTTCGTGGCAATATTTGAAGGACTCATTTATCACCAATTTTCTGACTACATCACAGGGTCCCTTAAGTAATTCAGTGAACCATTGTAGAGTAGAAATCAGTAAAATAAAGTTTGTTTAATTATGTTTTTATTAACGGGACAATAGAGTGTTGGTAAATCTGGAGCAACTGATTATTCCAAACTATTCCAAGCAACAGGATACCAATATGTTTGTCGATGTGGTCCTGTTTCCTGGCATGCTTTGGAGGAATCAAGGCACTCTAATGGACCAATTATATATTATACAGTGCATCAATAGTGTTGATAAAGTATTGAGTGAGTAATATATTTTAGTGTGAATACGAGTGCTATCGACTCCTCCAAACTAGGCCAGGAAACAAGCCACTAGAGTAGTCTCCGATGAGGGAACCTGTTTTGTGGCCTAGTTTGGAGGAAACAGTAGCCCTCCCATTCCCAGATAACTATACAGAGAGCCCATTAGCCTACTGATTTAAAATTGAGTTAGTAATGAAAACAGATTGATTTTCCTGAAGGTCAGTCTGATGCAAGAACGATGGCTGTGTGGTGTGTATATGGATGGAGTAATGGTACAGCCACAATCAAATAACCACCGACACTTCCCTTCCATCGTGCAAATAAATCAATATCACATCAAAATATAATCATACAACAACACCTTACGTCAACTCAGCCCCCTCAATTAGTATTACGAGGTGCTGCAAAATTATACAGGTGTTGTTTTATATTACCAAAATATTTACTACAATCAGTATCATATCAAAATATAATCATACAACAACACCTTACGTCAACTCAACTCCCTCAATTAGTATTACGAGGTGCTGCAAAATTATACAGGTGTTGTTCTTTATTACCAAGATATTTACTACTATGGAAGGTATATAAGTTTCGGTGGATACTTGATTGTGGCTGTACCTGTACCACACCACCATTGTTTTTGAATATGGCCCTTAGTGCTACCATCAGTAAGGGTGATTTGGGCTGACTTAGTTCCCTGTTGTTGATTGTGGTCATCTTTCTCTGGTAAAATGGCCACTTGTTTGTCTCTGAAACCTGTGATGGTTACCTATCCGTCTCTGGAACTATTGGCCACCTGTCTGTTGCTGGAAGTTGTCATTGGAACTTCTGGCCACTTGTCTGTTCCTGGAATCTATTTCTGGAACCTCTGGTTATCTGTCTGTTCCTGGAAGTTGTCATTGGAACCTCTGGCTACCTGTTTGTTGCTGGAATCTATTTCTGGAACCTCTGGCCACCTGTCTGTTGCTGGAATCTATCTCTGGAATCACTCGAATGTCTCTGGAGTCTGTGGTAACCTGTCTATTGCTGGAATTTGTCTCTTAAATCTATAGCCATCTATATGTCTCTGGAACCTATGATGAAACCATATCTGTCTCTAGAACCTCTGCAATAACTGACCATCAATCTATCTCTGGAATGTGTCTCTGGAACCTATGCAATATGTGGCCATTTATCTGTTTCTGGAACCTATGCTGGAACCCTGTCTGTCTCTTGAATCTATCTCTGAAATAACTGAAATCTATGTCTGTCTCTGGACTCTGTCTCTGGAATCATGGCCGTCTGTCTGTCTCTAGAATATAATATGACCATCTGTCTGTTTTGGGAATCTGTCTCTGGAATCACTGGAATCTGTCTATGAAATCTGTGGCCATCTATCTGTCTCTGGAATCTTTAGAATTTCTGTTTGTCTCTAGAATCTGTGACCATCTATCTCTCTCTCAAATCTCTTTTTATTACTGGAGTCTGTGGCCATCTGAAATCTCTGGAACCTCTGCTGGAACCCCCGTCAATCTCTGGAAGTTTAAGCCAATCTAGAAATGATAAAAGATAAAAAATACTTTAGTTATTAAATAAGTAAAATATTTCTAGGAACAGTTTTCTTAATCTTTCAGTTAGTGGAAGGTAACTGCTGATTCCTCCAAACTCAAACACCCTCCAAAATCCCCCCACGCACCCCTAAACCCCCCCAAGCCTGTCCCCTATTCCCGCACCCCCTTAATCTTATAATAAGCGAATCGACTGAGACTAGTTTCACGAAATAAGGCACCATTTAATCCCTATTTGTCGACCCATTCCTCTGGCTTGTCATTTTATATAAGATGCATTACTTTCCGTGAATACAAATAACGTTGTGGTTTGGTTTAGCTAGGTTAAGTTTGGTTTAGGTAGATTAGGTTAGGTTTAGATTGTTTAGGTTTGGTTAGGTTCGGTTCGGTTAGCTTCGGTTTAGTTATGTTAGGTTAGGGTTGGTTAGATTCAGTTTAGTTAGGTTAGGCTAGGTGGGAAGAGATGGTGCGTGGCCTTACTCCCCTTCTTACTTTGGGCCATATGCTAGAACATTCATAGTGTTGACGATAGTGTGGTACAGGTATAGTTGGCTCCACTCCCGCGTTGTCAATGTTGGGCCAGTCAGAAATTCGAATCCCGATCCACAAGTTTAAAAATTCGAAACATTCATATCCTCAGAGTGAAAGATATGAATGTTTCGAATATTCTAACTTGTGAATCGGAATTCAAATTTCTGACTGACCCAACATTGGCAACGACAGGGGAGAAACGCGGGAGTGGAGCCAACTGTACAGCCACAATCAAATAACCATCGACACTAACTTTCCTTCCATCATGCTAATAAATCAGTATCATTTCAAACTATAATCATACAACAACACCTTACGTCAACTCAATTATCAATATGTGGTGCTGCAAAATCATACATGTGTTGTTCTTTATTACCAAGATGTGTGTGTGTGTCCTAATGATGGTGTGTGTGTGTGTGTGTGTGTGGCCTCATGATGGTTTGAGTGGGCTGTGTGTGTGTTTATTATGGTTTGGGTGGGCTGTCGTCCAGAAACCGACTGCTTCAGATCTCGGGCTTCAACTTAGATGGGCTAGAGAGAGTGGATTGTAACTGTACAGGACATAAATCAGTTTTGACCCTAACCAAACCTAATTTACCCTATCCTATCCT
This sequence comes from Petrolisthes manimaculis, assembly GCA_034508575.1. Classification (NCBI taxonomy): domain Eukaryota; kingdom Metazoa; phylum Arthropoda; class Malacostraca; order Decapoda; family Porcellanidae; genus Petrolisthes; species Petrolisthes manimaculis. The sequence goes on along the minus strand of JAWZYT010000628.1, from coordinate 257,395 downwards.
ATCCTAACCTAACCTAGTCTAACCTGTATCCGTGTGGCCTGTGTTCACGTTCACGATACATGATCAGTAGGCCGTGGTGGCACCACACAATAACAAGCTGTCATATAGCATCCTGTGTAAATTGATGACAGGGTGAGTGTGGAGGTGTGGAAGATACCGTGAGAGTTGAAAGCAGTTCAAACCAGTTCCACCGGACATGACATCTTAAGAAATGTGCTGATCTGACAGCATGATGGGGGCATGATGGAGGCTTGCCAGTGCTGAGCTCTGAATTGCCTGGTGGGGGCCGCCACAGGGTTTCCCCAGAGGCAGCGAGTGCTGCGGGTCTGGTGTAGGGAACTACTAACTACCATTAACTACTGGTTGTCCTCCAGCAAAAACCACCAAACACTGAAGGTGCACAACAGCAGTGCAGGAAAAAGCTGCAAATTTACTCTACTTTCTTACTTTACACCAAGCAAAAAAACAACAGAGTACTACTGGTAAGAGTCCTCGGTATACCAAGGTAGCTCCACCGTCCACGGCCAGTACTGTAATCTGTTGCTGCTGTGCTGTGAGAGGACGAGGACTTCACTCAACAAAGTCTGGACGCAGTATGACCCGAGACTGAAGGAATTTTCAAATAGCCTATTTGCCTTCTTCAGCTCTCACGGAGAATTTCCGTTCGAGTTGTACAGTACATTTGGCTCGCGTTTTTAGCGGCTCGAATGGAAATAATCCGTTTGAGCTTGTGTTCGAGCAGTACTTTAGGTGCGCGAATTTAAAAGCTCGATCAGAGAAATTCCATTACAGTTCTTCTTTATGGTTTTAAGCAATAAAATAGAATATCTTACATTTTAACGTCATTTTTACGTCGAATTACGTCATGTTACGTCTAATAAACACCTGCGTCTGGTGATGGTGATTCCGAATATATATGGGTTTTGGATGTACAGTCGGCGGCAAAAGTCCTGTCGCCTCACTTGCTTCACCAAGGCATGCTATGTTCAAAGACTCGGGATTATTAGGTGTAGAAAACGTGCGTATTTCTCGATTCCATGAACTCTGTCTGTCTCGGTGAAGCAGGTGAGGCGACAGGACTTTTGCCGCCGACTGTACAGTAGGTGTAACTGTTTTCGAGTTATAAGAGGACAAAGAGAGACGGTTTGCCATTTATAATATAAATGATCTATATATTTCTTTTTGTATCATTCAATAATGTTGAGGTATAATATAGTGTTGAGTATAAACATATAACGTTTTTGTAATTGATTGATTGATTGACATTAGGCGCCGCAACAGTGAGGTCATATAGCGCCAGAACAAGAACATGAAGGAAAACCCTTCAAAAGATCCGGCTCTTAATGATTCAAGTGAAATAATAAAATATCCATATGTAAAGGTCTCAAAAATATTAATTATGTTTTATCTGGATTTTCGTATTCATATGGTTATATTGAAATTTTGAAAATGAACCCTTTTTATTGAGGGTGAACCCCTCGGTTGAACCCCCTCTCGGTTGAACCCCCTCTCGGTTGAACCTCTTAAATATTGGTTGAACCCCTTTTAAGAAGTGGTCACCCCAAGAAGAAAAAAAAATCTAGAGCTCTCAGCTTAGGCCGGAGCTAAAAAATGATAATAATAATAATAAATGATTCAATGTCGGTAAAAGAAAATGGATGGGAGGAAGAGAGTGAGTGAGTGTGTGAGTGAGTCACTTGAACCCCTTTTAAGAAGTGGTCGCCCCAAGAAGAAGAAGAAGAACAAGAACAAGAACAATAATTACAATAAAACCTAAAGCTCTCGGCTTAGGACGGAGCTAAAAAGGGGATAGAGAGGTGAGACAGCAAGCAGTAAGGAAATAGAAAGAAAAGAGGGACAGACGTTTTTGTAAAATAATGTCATAATGATTATAATAGTTGTAAAGGAAATAGCATTTTGAACCAACATGATCACCATAAGAGATAATCACCATATAATTATTCTAATGATTTGTTTTTATCTATATCATAATAGAAGTGGTGTTGAATATGGTGAAGAATAATTATAAACAAAACAATCACCATACGGAAATTCACCTTCTTATATTCTAATTATTTGTTTCTCCCTATATTATAATATGGTGATAATATGTTGAATATAAACAAAATTAAATCACATTCTTTTATTATAATTATGTGTTTCTATCCATATCATAATATAATAGTAGTAGTGTGTTGATTATTTACAAACAACTTCTTATATTGTAATTGTGGTTTCTATCTGTATCATGTAATACTAGTGAAGAAATCTAATGTGGACTATAAACATATAACAATTTTATATTCTAAATGTCATAATAATAATATAATATAAATTTAATAGTATTTAAAATTAAATAATAATAATAATAATAAAGCACATTCTTATATTATAC
>JAWZYT010000628.1:127500-252500 GCA_034508575.1 Petrolisthes manimaculis | reverse complement strand
TGTGTCTGTATGTATCTATCTATTTATCCATCCATCTGTCTATCTATCTATCATTCTATTTGTTTGTCTGTATGTATCTATCTATTTATCCATCCAGCTGTCTATCTATCTATCATTCTATTTGTTTGTCTGTATGTATTTGTATCTATCTATTTATCTATCCATCTGTCTATCTATCTATTATTCCATTTGTTTGTCTGTATGTATTTATATCTATCTACAATATCTATCTATCTGTCTATCTATCTATTATTCTATTTGTTTGTCTGTATGTATCTATCTATTTATCCATCCAACTGTCTATCTATCTATTATTCTATTTGTTTGTCTGTATATATTTGTATCTATCTATTTATCCATCCATCTGTCTATCTATCTATCATTCTATTTGTTTGTCTGTATGTATCTATCTATTTATCCATCCAACTGTCTATCTATCTATTATTCTATTTGTTTGTCTGTATGTATTTCTATCTATCTACAATATCTATCTATCTGTCTATCTATCTATCATTCTATTTGTTTGTCTGTATGTATCTATCTATTTATCCATCCAACTGTCTATATATCTATTATTCTATTTGTTTGTCTGTATGTATTTATACATATCTATCTACAATATCTATCTATCTGTCAATCTATCTATCTGTGTGTCTGTTTTTCTGTCAATTTTTATGTATCTATTTATCTATTTATCTATCTATCTGTTTGTCTGTCCGTATGTCTATTATGAGAGGTAGATTGAGTGCTTGTTGGATTGTTTCTTTGAGTGGTTGCTTGAGTGGTTGTTTGAGTGGTTGCTTGAGTGGTTGTTTGAGTGGTTGCTTGAGTGTTTGTTTGAGTGGTTGTTTGAGTGCTTGTTTGAGTGTTTGTTGAATTGTTTCATTGAGTGTTTGTTTGAGTGTTTGTTTGAGTGGTTGTTTGAGTGCTTGTTTGAGTGTTTGTTTGAGTGCTTGTTTGAGTGTTTGTTTGAGTGTTTGTTTGAGTGGTTGTTTGAGTGCTTGTTTGAGTGTTTGTTGAATTGTTTCATTGAGTGGTTGTTTGAGTGGTTGCTTGAGTGGTTGTTTAAGTGTTTGTTTGAGTGGTTGTTTGAGTGGTTATTTGAGTGGTTGTTTGAGTGTTTGTTTGAGTGGTTGTTTGAGTGGTTATTTGAGTGGTTGTTTGAGTGGTTGTTTGAGTGGTTATTTGAGTGGTTGTTTGAGTGGTTGTTTGAGTGCTTGTTTGAGTGTTTGTTTGAGTGTTTGTTTGAGTGCTTGTTTGAGTGTTTGTTTGAGTGTTTGTTTGAGTGGTTGTTTGAGTGCTTGTTTGAGTGTTTGTTTGAGTGCTTGTTTGAGTGTTTGTTTGAGTGTTTGTTTGAGTGGTTGTTTGAGTGGTTATTTGAGTGGTTGTTTGAGTGGTTGTTTGAGTGGTTATTTGAGTGGTTGTTTGAGTGGTTGTTTGAGTGGTTATTTGAGTGGTTGTTTGAGTGGTTGTTTGAGTGGTTATTTGAGTGGTTGTTTGAGTGGTTGTTTGAGTGGTTATTTGAGTGGTTGTTTGAGTGGTTGATATATATAGCCTCTTCAAAGTGACTAATCATAATAGACAGGTGAGGGAAAGTCCATACACGTCAGATGACAACACACACACACACACACACACACACACACATACAGTACCTCACTCCACGCAAATACATACACATATTGCACTCACTCTCTCTCTCTCTCTCTCTCTCTCTCTCTCTCTCTCTGTATCCTTTCTTTCCTATCTTCTTTTCACTCCATTCTCTCTTCTCTCGTAAGCCCTAACCTCTAAGACACTTTCATTTATTCATTATATTTCATTTCACAAAACCTTAAATACAAAACACCAGAAGTAGGAAGTCTATTTACATCTCTCGTTCGGTCGCATTTGGAATATTCTGTTCTATTTTGGTTTCCCAGTTATATCATGGATGTAAAGAGGTTTGACATTGTACAAAGAAGAGTAACTAAGATGATTCCTGGTATCTGTAACTTGTCATAGAAGAAACATTAAAAAAAAAAATATTTATATATATATTTTACCTTGAATATTGTTTAACACACGGTGACTTAAATGAGACTTTCAAAATCCTTAAGAATATCAACAAAAACAATACTTATTTGACCTTCATCCCCATTCAGGAACCAGAAGCAATGGTAATTCTTTGTTGTTTCATTGGAGTGCCTTGATATCTTCCAAAGTTTGCCAGGAAACAGGACCAGAAGAACAAAAATAATAGTGTTCTGTTGCTTGGAATAATTTGGAGGATTAAGCTGCTCCAGATTTACCAACACAAAACTTCCCCCTTAAACTAAATGGACAAAAATTTAACACTGACTTACGAAAGAACTTTTTTTTTTTTTTTTAACAAACTGCAAACATCTGTGGTGGCAGCAAACAAGGTAAAAACTTTCAGAGTAACATTCGATCATTTTTATCAGGAAAAAGGTTTCTAATTATAATTATTATATATATAATTATATATATATATATATATATATTTTAAGTAGTTTTAGATAATTATCGATAGATAGCCAGGGTATCGAGTGGGAGTGGAGGGTGGAGAGGAGCCTTGTCCTTTATCTATCCTTTCCTTCAACATCTTTCAGGTTTTCCTTCCTCCCCTCTTCCCCCTTTTTCTCTCCCATCTCCTCTCTTCCCCTCCCACTTTCTCTCTCCCTACCATTGCCCCCTTTTCCCTCCCCCTTTCTCTCCCTTCCTCCCTCTATCTTGTTTGTTACTGGAAATCCCCTTGAAATTTTCCAAGTCTCTCTCTCTCTCTCTCTCTCTCTCTCTCTCTCTCTCTCTCTCTCTCTCTCTCTCTCTCTCTCTCCTCATGTCAAATAACCTAACCTAACTTAACCTAACCAAACATAATCTAACCCAACCCAATGAAACTTAGCCAATCCCAACCTAACCAACTTAAAATGATTTAACCTAACCTAATCAAACACATTATAATATAACCTATCCCAACCTAGCCTAATTCAACCAAACACAACCTAATATAAACTAACATAAGCCTAACCCAGCCCAGCTAAACCCAACCCAACCCAAAATAACTTAACCCGATCCAACCTAATCTAACCTAAACTAATCTAGTATAACGCAACCCAAGCTAACCTACCTAATATGATCCACCTCAACCTAAACCAAGTTAACCTAAATCAACCTAACCCAACCCAGCCAAACCCAAACTAGCCCGACTAACCCAACTTAATGAAATCAAGCCAAACTGAACCTAACCCAATTAATTAAGTAATTAGAATCCAAGCTAACTCAACGTAACCTCACCCAACTAAGCCAAACCCAACCTAACCCACCCTAACCTAACCTTACCCAACCAAGCCTAACTTATACTAAGTCGACCAAACCCTACATAACCCAGTCAAGAGAAACTCAACCTATCGTAAACAAGTCAAACCCTCCCCAACCCATCCAAGCCTAACCTAATAAAACCTAACCCAATCCAACCAAAACCAACCAAGCCAAACCTAACCCAACCCATTTCAACCCGATTCATCTTAACCCAGCCAAACCTGACCCAATCTAACCTAACCTAACTTAACCATTTATTAATCATTTACAGTACTTCAGTTATAGTGTGTGTGTGTGTGTGTGTTTGTTTGTTTCACCAGGTCTTGATCACGTGCTGGACAAGTGCTCTACAACTGTTACCCTCTCGGAATGAGCTCAGAGCTCGTAGCGAGGTCACAACTCCTCAACTTACATTGCTTATCTATTCTCTGCTAGGTGAACAGGGGTTACACATTTAATTAAGGAAACAATCCCAAATTGTCCCCACCCGACCGGATGTGTGTGTGCGAGGGAAATGAAAATTAACCTTTGTGTACCATAGGTCATTAACGTTGGAGAGAGAGAGAGAGAGAGAGAGAGAGAGAGAGAGAGAGAGAGAGAGAGAGTATGTGGGTGTGTATATATTAGTGAGTTGGTGAGTATTTGTTTGTGAGTGTGATTGGCAAAGATAATTGGTGTGTGTGTGTATGACAAAGAGAATTGGCGTGTACGTGTGTGTGTGTCATAATGTGGGGAAGACTGAAGTTATTAAATTAGCGGTAAAACATTACATTAAATACTTTTCTTCTACCCCCCCCCACACACACACACTATCCGACACGCTCCTCACCTCGCTATCTTTCTATCTATTTCAACCCAGCATAAACCAACCTAGATTAACTAACCCAACCCATCATAACTTAACCCGATCCGACCTAACATAACTTAACCCAATCCAACCTAATCTAATCCTTTAACTAACCTAATATAACGCAACCCAAGCTAATCTACCTAATATAACCCAGCTCAACCTAAATTAACCTAACCCAACCCAGCCTAACCCATATTCTCCTGCACTATTATCACCCTCCTCCCAACCCACCTCCCGCAATTTCCCCTTCCCTCACAAAAAGAAGTCGGGGTGGGAGGGAGGGAAAAAAACAAAGTGGGTGAGGTTGGGAGACAGGGTGGAAGGTGGAAGAGGTCTGGTGGCATGTGGGTGAGGTTGGGAGATAGGGTGGAAGGTGGAAGAGGTCTGGTGGCATGTGGGTGAGGTTGGGAGATAGGGTGGAAGGTGGAAGAGGTATGGTGGCATGTGGGTGAGGTTGGGAGATAGGATGGAAGGTGTAAGAGGTATGGTGGTATGTGGGTGAGGTTGGGAGATAGGATGGAAGGTGTAAGAGGTCTGGTGGTATGTGGGTGAGGTTGGGAGATTGGGTGTAAGAGGTATGGTGGTATGTGGGTGAGGTTGGGAGATAGGGTGGAAGGTGTAAGAGGTATGGTGGCATGTGGGTGAGGTTGGGAGATAGGGTGGAAGGTGTAAGAGGTATGGTGGCATGTGGGTGAGGTTGGAATATAGGGTGGAAGGTGTAAGAGGTATGGTGGCATGTGGGTGAGGTTGGGAGATTGGGTGTATATAAGAGGTATGGTGGTATTATTATATATAAGAAATGAGGGAGGAAGAGAGGGATGGATAGACAAAATGTAGGTAAGAAAATAGGTAATGGAGGTATATAAATAATGTTGTAGAGAGAGAAGAATATAAAGAGAGAGAGAGAGAGAGAGAGAGAGAGAGAGAGAGTGGGGAATTCAGTTGTTCAGAGAGAGAGAGAGAGAGAGAGAGAGAGAGAGAGAGAGAGAATTTCCCGGACCCGTTACATTGTTATGGATCAGGTTCTCTTTTTTCTCCTCTCTCTCTCTCTCTCTCTCTCTCTCTCTCTCTCTCTCTCTCTCTCTCTCTCTCTCTCTGTGTGTCTCCTTTTTTTCTCCTCCACATTCTCTCCCTCCGCTGTTATTTCTCATTTCTCATCCACCCCATCTCCTCTTTTTCTCTCCCTCCCTTCCCTATTTCATTCCTCTCCTCCTTGCCATCTCCGCCTCCTACACTCTCAGCTTCCATCTTTCCCTTACCCTTCTATCACCCCTTTTTTTCCTCCCACTTTCTCTTCCCCTCTATCGAGCTTGTGGTTGGAAATCTCCTCTGAAATTTTCACTTCAAGTTCAGTGCTCTCTCTCTCTCTCTCTCTCTCTCTCTCTCTCTCTCTCTCTCTCTCTCTCTCTCACGTCAAATAGCCTATCCTAACCTATTTTAACATAACCTGCTTCTGCTCCACCCTAGATATATCATTCACCTAATTCTCCTAAGTTACCGGCGAATTCTAGCAGCTACTACTATTTGTTTAAGCGCCGGACAGACGCTATTTTACGCAAATATCTCCTAAACGAATCATTGTATCAATATAATATTTCAGCCCACTATTTCTATTACCCGAGCCTAAGTTATGGCTGACATACCGTATTAATATATGTGTTATGTTAGGAGTTTACTCGTGAAGAATATCACAAAGCTGGCCAGTCATATTGACACATTCGAAGGAAAGTGTGGGGTAGAGAAGGAAGGAGTGGTGTGGGGGGTGTTGGTGGAGGGGTTACACGAGTACCCTGTGGGGGTGGACTGATTGGATATCAATGAATGTAGCTTATAATAATTACCAAGCTTACCTTACTGGTTAATATGTAATCTCGTTGGTTGGCTGCAGCGAGTTACCAGAGTTATATCCCTGTATCCTTCCCTCCAACACAATAAATTTATTTCTGGGTTCGTCCTGCTATATATGTATGATTATAGAGCATGCAATAAGGTCAATTACCACACAAAATGCCAATTTTTCTCTATTTATTAATAAATTCCAAGCCAACAAATGAATAATTAAATTCAATAAAAAAATCACACACACACACTTCCGTTCACGCTCCAATAGATAGCTATATACGTACGGTACTTACTCCTCGTCGCTTCGTTCCTCTCCACACGTGCTTCCCTCAGTCGCTCGTAGTCCACGTGGACAGTAATATTACTTTACTTTAATATACTTATCACGAGCTAGCACTTCCCCTCGCACACACAGGAGACGGTAATTACGTTATCGTAATAGTAATGGAAATCAAGCAACCCAGTTGGTATATTTCAATGTCAATCACACTCGTTTACTGTCCCTCGTACACACACACACACTCGTAATTCCCGCCAGCCCTCTCCTCACCTATAAAATGACACCTTACTGATTCTCGTCTAGCGAATGAATAGTGAGTTAATTAACAATAAGTCTTGTGAAAAAGTAATTAAACAATTTCGACGTTACGTTAAAACTATAGGCCCCTAGGCAAAGCAACGAGGGCTGGATACGAGGTGTGTTCTTCGTCGAGTGTACTTCTACCAACTGCTGTATTCCTTGAAAATCAAGCTATGGGTGGTGGAGGTTAATTACCCTTCTGACTCCTCCCCATTTAACCTTTTTTCTACCTGGCCCAACTGTCGGCCATGCTTGTCCTCCCTCTCATGTGTTCGCATAGCCTAGTCCTTGACTACGTTTACATATGTCACTCACACTTTAGTTATACATGCCTTCGATTAACCTATGACGTACTGTAAAATCCCAATAATTCCCCTTCCACTTCAAAATCAATTTCGATGAGTAGTAGATGCCCATTAGCATAATTATTAATGCAAAAATATATATCCAGAGTAATGAAACACAGAATGGAGTGAATGGGTACTCGACCTCACCTGACCTGACGTGACCTTTCCTTAATTAACAGGTACCAGCACTCCTCTATTTCAAATTGCTCAACTCAATTCCTCTGTCTTTGTCTTCCTGACTGAGAAAAATACCACTGTTCCATGCCTTATAGAACATTCCCCACACGTGGTGTCCTTTTGTTAATATATATATAATATATAGCATCCTACTACTTACGTACGTTACGTTATGATCGCGGATCAAACCGTGACATTCGCACACACAGAAGAGACATTGCTCTATGCAATGTTTAATAAAATAATGAAGTGGTGGACGTCTTTGCATGTATAACTATTACAATAATAACTCACTCACACTTCACTCATTCTTGTATGTGTCATGACTTAATACCAGTTAAGTGTTTATTTTTGCCAATGAGTGAAAAACTCCTAACAGTTACTTTAACTTTAAAATTCTAAGGAGAAACTCCGTGGCAAGAATAATTATACCTGGTAATGTCTAGTACCAATAGTACACATTTAAACAATATATAAGTGTGGTGTATGTAATACATTGTGTCATTGTTACTTAATATGTAATAATAAAAATGCAAAAAATTATTCTGGAGACCATCCAACTGCCATCAGTTCCTGTAAGGCAATATATATATATTAATTAATCATCCAAGACTCGAGTCAGGGATAACCGCTGGAACCCAAGTCTTGGAAGACCCAATTCAATATCCAAACATCAGACCGAGGTGAACCCCAAATCTGAGTTTGGATAAAGGGTTTGTGCTCGTTGCACTCGGAAATAACAGTAAAACGAGTAAGTTGAATCCTAACTATAACCCAAAATCAGTTACTCGCTCGATTTCCTCAGGCAACCGTGACATAAGGTCTGCCCCAACGCTAGCACTTCCCTTTAAACCACCGATGGTCCCCGTGAATACGTAACCCTTCATCCTTCTCACCCTGACGAGCTTCCGTCGTCTGCTGGGTATATCCTTCTCCACCCTCGGGAGTTTCCCCAGCAGCGCTAGCCGTAGCTGCCGTACCTACAGCTGGGTACTGTGGTTCACTATATGTAGCAGCAGCCGATCGCTGATAATAACCCTTATTACCACCGTGGTTATTATAACTCTTCCCGTTACTTCTCCCCTGATAACGGTACTGACTTGACTGCTGAGAATAATAATTATTGCCTTGTTTCTTGGCGTGATTAAAGAGAGGATTAGGTTGTTGACGTACAACCTGACTCTGCTGCTGTGAATAATCATTATTACTCGATTTATTATATGAACCAGCAGAGTCTTGGGAAGGCTTATTTAACTGAGTTAAATTCTCACACGACTGAACCCGCGTGTGGTAACCGTATGCGGTAAAATGTGCATCCGACATTTCCACCATTTCCTTGAGGCAATTAATCTTATGGGTTTTGAGTTGAGCCGACAATTCTGGAGGACACGACTTCTCTAGTTGCGTGCGAAGCAACAAGTCCTTTATCCCCTCCAACGTCTTGGGTGTTTCGGCCTTATCAAACCACTGATCCAGGTGGCTAGCGAGACGTGCACTAAACTGTGCAACGGTCTCTTTATCTTGCAAGGAAGCACTCAAAAACTGCTTCCGTGCATCATCGACCGTCACCCCATATGCTTGTAACAGAGCTTTTTTCATGCTCGCATAATTCCTGGTGTCAGGATCGAGTCGGTAGAGGATACTAAGTGCTTTACCATCGAACAGGTTAAGGAACTCTATTTTCTTCACATCGTCACCAAAGACGTATGTGTCTGCAAGCATCTCGAATCGCTCAATAAACGGTTCAATTTCGTCTCCCTCTACATACTTCGCCAGTTGTAGTCTCGGAGTTACTGTAGTCGGGCTTGCAATACTGCTTTGACTACCATTCACCTGTGCTTGCAGTTCCACCATTTTCTGTTCATGTGCCCATCTTTCTTTTTCATGCTCTCTCTCTTCCCTTTCTGCCTCTCTCTGTTCCCTTTCTGCCTCTCTCTGTTCCTTTTCAGCCTCTCTCTGTTCCTTTTCTGCCTCCCTTACACTCACCCTTTCGAGCCTGTCTTCCTCTTGACGACGCTCTACGTACTGTCGAATCTCGACCGTATCTGCATATCCCAAGCATCGGGCTTCCTCCATTAATTCGGCTACGGTATACATATTAAAATATTTTCTATTGTTTCCTTTGCCTTAATTCCTGGACAACCGTAACCTATCTACTCGTGAAGGTGTGCGCGTGTGTGACTGGAATTAATACAAAGAGCAGGCCCCACGTTGGGAGCCAATTATGTGGGGGTGGACTGATTGGATATCAATGAATGTAGCTTATAATAATTACCAAGCTTACCTTACTGGTTAATATGTAATCTCGTTGGTTGGCTGCAGCGAGTTACCAGAGTTATATCCCTGTATCCTTCCCTCCAACACAATAAATTTATTTCTGGGTTCGTCCTGCTATATATGTATGATTATAGAGCATGCAATAAGGTCAATTACCACACAAAATGCCAATTTTTCTCTATTTATTAATAAATTCCAAGCCAACAAATGAATAATTAAATTCAATAAAAAAATCACACACACACACTTCCGTTCACGCTCCAATAGATAGCTATATACGTACGGTACTTACTCCTCGTCGCTTCGTTCCTCTCCACACGTGCTTCCCTCAGTCGCTCGTAGTCCACGTGGACAGTAATATTACTTTACTTTAATATACTTATCACGAGCTAGCACTTCCCCTCGCACACACAGGAGACGGTAATTACGTTATCGTAATAGTAATGGAAATCAAGCAACCCAGTTGGTATATTTCAATGTCAATCACACTCGTTTACTGTCCCTCGTACACACACACACACTCGTAATTCCCGCCAGCCCTCTCCTCACCTATAAAATGACACCTTACTGATTCTCGTCTAGCGAATGAATAGTGAGTTAATTAACAATAAGTCTTGTGAAAAAGTAATTAAACAATTTCGACGTTACGTTAAAACTATAGGCCCCTAGGCAAAGCAACGAGGGCTGGATACGAGGTGTGTTCTTCGTCGAGTGTACTTCTACCAACTGCTGTATTCCTTGAAAATCAAGCTATGGGTGGTGGAGGTTAATTACCCTTCTGACTCCTCCCCATTTAACCTTTTTTCTACCTGGCCCAACTGTCGGCCATGCTTGTCCTCCCTCTCATGTGTTCGCATAGCCTAGTCCTTGACTACGTTTACATATGTCACTCACACTTTAGTTATACATGCCTTCGATTAACCTATGACGTACTGTAAAATCCCAATAATTCCCCTTCCACTTCAAAATCAATTTCGATGAGTAGTAGATGCCCATTAGCATAATTATTAATGCAAAAATATATATCCAGAGTAATGAAACACAGAATGGAGTGAATGGGTACTCGACCTCACCTGACCTGACGTGACCTTTCCTTAATTAACAGGTACCAGCACTCCTCTATTTCAAATTGCTCAACTCAATTCCTCTGTCTTTGTCTTCCTGACTGAGAAAAATACCACTGTTCCATGCCTTATAGAACATTCCCCACACGTGGTGTCCTTTTGTTAATATATATATAATATATAGCATCCTACTACTTACGTACGTTACGTTATGATCGCGGATCAAACCGTGACATTCGCACACACAGAAGAGACATTGCTCTATGCAATGTTTAATAAAATAATGAAGTGGTGGACGTCTTTGCATGTATAACTATTACAATAATAACTCACTCACACTTCACTCATTCTTGTATGTGTCATGACTTAATACCAGTTAAGTGTTTATTTTTGCCAATGAGTGAAAAACTCCTAACAGTTACTTTAACTTTAAAATTCTAAGGAGAAACTCCGTGGCAAGAATAATTATACCTGGTAATGTCTAGTACCAATAGTACACATTTAAACAATATATAAGTGTGGTGTATGTAATACATTGTGTCATTGTTACTTAATATGTAATAATAAAAATGCAAAAAATTATTCTGGAGACCATCCAACTGCCATCAGTTCCTGTAAGGCAATATATATATATTAATTAATCATCCAAGACTCGAGTCAGGGATAACCGCTGGAACCCAAGTCTTGGAAGACCCAATTCAATATCCAAACATCAGACCGAGGTGAACCCCAAATCTGAGTTTGGATAAAGGGTTTGTGCTCGTTGCACTCGGAAATAACAGTAAAACGAGTAAGTTGAATCCTAACTATAACCCAAAATCAGTTACTCGCTCGATTTCCTCAGGCAACCGTGACATAAGGTCTGCCCCAACGCTAGCACTTCCCTTTAAACCACCGATGGTCCCCGTGAATACGTAACCCTTCATCCTTCTCACCCTGACGAGCTTCCGTCGTCTGCTGGGTATATCCTTCTCCACCCTCGGGAGTTTCCCCAGCAGCGCTAGCCGTAGCTGCCGTACCTACAGCTGGGTACTGTGGTTCACTATATGTAGCAGCAGCCGATCGCTGATAATAACCCTTATTACCACCGTGGTTATTATAACTCTTCCCGTTACTTCTCCCCTGATAACGGTACTGACTTGACTGCTGAGAATAATAATTATTGCCTTGTTTCTTGGCGTGATTAAAGAGAGGATTAGGTTGTTGACGTACAACCTGACTCTGCTGCTGTGAATAATCATTATTACTCGATTTATTATATGAACCAGCAGAGTCTTGGGAAGGCTTATTTAACTGAGTTAAATTCTCACACGACTGAACCCGCGTGTGGTAACCGTATGCGGTAAAATGTGCATCCGACATTTCCACCATTTCCTTGAGGCAATTAATCTTATGGGTTTTGAGTTGAGCCGACAATTCTGGAGGACACGACTTCTCTAGTTGCGTGCGAAGCAACAAGTCCTTTATCCCCTCCAACGTCTTGGGTGTTTCGGCCTTATCAAACCACTGATCCAGGTGGCTAGCGAGACGTGCACTAAACTGTGCAACGGTCTCTTTATCTTGCAAGGAAGCACTCAAAAACTGCTTCCGTGCATCATCGACCGTCACCCCATATGCTTGTAACAGAGCTTTTTTCATGCTCGCATAATTCCTGGTGTCAGGATCGAGTCGGTAGAGGATACTAAGTGCTTTACCATCGAACAGGTTAAGGAACTCTATTTTCTTCACATCGTCACCAAAGACGTATGTGTCTGCAAGCATCTCGAATCGCTCAATAAACGGTTCAATTTCGTCTCCCTCTACATACTTCGCCAGTTGTAGTCTCGGAGTTACTGTAGTCGGGCTTGCAATACTGCTTTGACTACCATTCACCTGTGCTTGCAGTTCCACCATTTTCTGTTCATGTGCCCATCTTTCTTTTTCATGCTCTCTCTCTTCCCTTTCTGCCTCTCTCTGTTCCCTTTCTGCCTCTCTCTGTTCCTTTTCAGCCTCTCTCTGTTCCTTTTCTGCCTCCCTTACACTCACCCTTTCGAGCCTGTCTTCCTCTTGACGACGCTCTACGTACTGTCGAATCTCGACCGTATCTGCATATCCCAAGCATCGGGCTTCCTCCATTAATTCGGCTACGGTATACATATTAAAATATTTTCTATTGTTTCCTTTGCCTTAATTCCTGGACAACCGTAACCTATCTACTCGTGAAGGTGTGCGCGTGTGTGACTGGAATTAATACAAAGAGCAGGCCCCACGTTGGGAGCCAATTATGTGGGGGTGGACTGATTGGATATCAATGAATGTAGCTTATAATAATTACCAAGCTTACCTTACTGGTTAATATGTAATCTCGTTGGTTGGCTGCAGCGAGTTACCAGAGTTATATCCCTGTATCCTTCCCTCCAACACAATAAATTTATTTCTGGGTTCGTCCTGCTATATATGTATGATTATAGAGCATGCAATAAGGTCAATTACCACACAAAATGCCAATTTTTCTCTATTTATTAATAAATTCCAAGCCAACAAATGAATAATTAAATTCAATAAAAAAATCACACACACACACTTCCGTTCACGCTCCAATAGATAGCTATATACGTACGGTACTTACTCCTCGTCGCTTCGTTCCTCTCCACACGTGCTTCCCTCAGTCGCTCGTAGTCCACGTGGACAGTAATATTACTTTACTTTAATATACTTATCACGAGCTAGCACTTCCCCTCGCACACACAGGAGACGGTAATTACGTTATCGTAATAGTAATGGAAATCAAGCAACCCAGTTGGTATATTTCAATGTCAATCACACTCGTTTACTGTCCCTCGTACACACACACACACTCGTAATTCCCGCCAGCCCTCTCCTCACCTATAAAATGACACCTTACTGATTCTCGTCTAGCGAATGAATAGTGAGTTAATTAACAATAAGTCTTGTGAAAAAGTAATTAAACAATTTCGACGTTACGTTAAAACTATAGGCCCCTAGGCAAAGCAACGAGGGCTGGATACGAGGTGTGTTCTTCGTCGAGTGTACTTCTACCAACTGCTGTATTCCTTGAAAATCAAGCTATGGGTGGTGGAGGTTAATTACCCTTCTGACTCCTCCCCATTTAACCTTTTTTCTACCTGGCCCAACTGTCGGCCATGCTTGTCCTCCCTCTCATGTGTTCGCATAGCCTAGTCCTTGACTACGTTTACATATGTCACTCACACTTTAGTTATACATGCCTTCGATTAACCTATGACGTACTGTAAAATCCCAATAATTCCCCTTCCACTTCAAAATCAATTTCGATGAGTAGTAGATGCCCATTAGCATAATTATTAATGCAAAAATATATATCCAGAGTAATGAAACACAGAATGGAGTGAATGGGTACTCGACCTCACCTGACCTGACGTGACCTTTCCTTAATTAACAGGTACCAGCACTCCTCTATTTCAAATTGCTCAACTCAATTCCTCTGTCTTTGTCTTCCTGACTGAGAAAAATACCACTGTTCCATGCCTTATAGAACATTCCCCACACGTGGTGTCCTTTTGTTAATATATATATAATATATAGCATCCTACTACTTACGTACGTTACGTTATGATCGCGGATCAAACCGTGACATACCCCACACTCGTCCGATTCTCTATAAAGCCTTAGATATGATGACTGGTTTAGGCTTAATATCACTCAGTAAACTCCTAACATAACACATATAGGAATATGGTATGTCAGCCATAATTTAGGCTCGGGTGATTTAGATAGTGTGCTGAAATATTATATTGATACAATTATTCATTTAGAAGATATTTGCAAAAAATAGCGTCTGACGTGACGTGATCAAGTAGTGGCTCGCTTTACTTAAATAATAAAAAATAACAAGGCAGGGATGGATTACCCTTAACAAGAGTTGCACAAGCTTGTTCAAAAAGGGAAATGATCAATCTTACCATAAAAGGATAGTAACTCTTCCCTTACAGAAGACACGTTCACTACCACTGGTAATCAATAACCTAATAATTCAATAATGTCATCTTCCGGGTCCCAAGGACAGATAACACCGGTAGGACTAGTTCCGGACCGAACAAAAAACACTCTACCGAGATGCCCTGAACCCAGTGGAAGCTTAGAATCCTGGCGAGGTCACCAGAGTCAGGGCTAGGATCTTTAATCAACTAGAGGCTTCCAATGGGGTCAGAGAAACTGACAAAAACATGTATTCATAATAAAGAATAGCTTCATCACTACCTCAGCCACAACTCTTGTCAGACGGCAGTACTCATAACACCAATATCCCACTGCACCAAGGCAGAATAAAAAACACAGTATTTCGTCATATATTTATTTTATTTTCATTGATATGGAAGATTTTTGTCATAAGTCTTATCACAACCATTATCACAATTATTTATTACGATTATCATTGTAGTATTATTCTGTTCTATTTTTTCCTTCATTCTTGCTGTCCCATCTCTCTATTATGTTACCTTCCCCCTGTTTCTCCTTAGCTTCTACCCCTCTAACGGAAACCGCCTTGACGTGGTGGGGGGCTTGCGTGTCTCTGAGACCTGGCGAGCTAGACTAGAGAGGGCTCCGGCCCCTGCTCTGCCCCGAGTTCCGGGAGAGAGGGTTTCCCATGCTAGGAAGGTCGCTAATGAGAGACCAAACTATATGGTTCCCATCTTTCAGTTCTTCAACTGTCCCTCTTTTCTTTTTATTTCCTTCCTGCTTGCTGTCACACCTCTCTATCACCTATTTCTGGCGCTATAGGACATGGCTGTTGGGGGCCTAATATCAATATATCATTATCACCCTTTACCCACTATAAGTATAAGGTGCCTCCCTCTTACCTCTTATATATAAAACCCATCCTTATCTCTCTCTCTCTCTCTCTCTCTCTCTCTCTCTCTCTCTCTCTCTCTCTCTCTCTCTCTCTCTCTCTTATCCAGTATAGGTATAAGGTGCCTCCCTCTCACATATAATGGGTTTAAGGTGCCTACAGTGTATATCATGCCATGTAGTAGTGTCGCGTGGGTAGAAGTAGTTGAGTATAGCTAAGCATTCCTCTCCTGGCTCCTCATTGTTGTCTGGCTGGGGGCGCAGTTGGCTGTGGACGGGGAGAGAAATATGGGGTCAGTTGGTGAGGGAGAGTATGAAGGGGTGAATGGGTAAGAGGCTGGGTTGATTGTAGAGTGGGAGTCAGAAGGGAAGAGTTGATGAGTGTGGGAAAGTATGAAGGGATGAATGGGAGAGAAGGGGAGTGGGTGGAAAGTTGGGGGAGAGTATGAAGGGGTGAATTGAATGAGTGACAGGTTGTAAGAGAGAAAGTGTGTGAAATAAAAGAAAAAAATACAATTGTAGTTTCATTTGTCTTTTGAGGGTCAAATTTTGTGGATAAATTATTTAATGGAGTTGTCGGATCCACCCCAGTGTGAAACCGAAACTCCCGAGTTGAATAAAACGAAACACCAAACAAAGAGATTGCACATGTGAAGAGTGTGTGTTTGTGGAAGGAGGAGGGGATGCTGCTCTTGCTCAATCCTCGGGTGTTTTGGAGTCACACCTGAGTGGCTCCAATCATGAATTTAGTCCACTACACCATGTGCAAGGGAAAACCGGTAACTTTTTTTTTCGCTAGTCGCCGGTGACAAATAATCACCGTTTGTGACATCTTAATAGGATCCTTTTACAGCATAGTTTAGAAAAATAAGTTGCCTTTCAATATTCAGAAATGAAATGTAGTTTATGTGGATGAATTTGAGGAATCAATAGCCTGTTGTCCTAGTACTAACCTTCCAGTTTGTCCCCAGTTGGAGAATGTAATATCAACAGGATAAGTGTATGCTGTCCACTGGAAGGGTGAAGTGACATACGGAGCTCTCCTTCCACTGGTCCAGATGTACGGGAGGCGATCTGTAGGTGGGGAGAGGGAGGTAAGTGTAAGTGGTGATGAGGGGAGGCAAAAGTTAGAGAGAGAAGGAAGGGAGGGTGGGTCAGTAGTGAGAAAGAAGAGAGCGGGGTTGGGATGAGGGATGATGGAGAGAAGGACTTATGAGGTTGGGGTGAGAATATGGAGAGAAGGACAGAAGGTGAGAGAGGGGATGGGGATGAGATATTGAAGAGGAGGAGGAAAAGGAGAGGTTGTCGAGAAGGAGAAATGGGAATGGGTTGGCAGAGAGTAAAAAGAGAGGGATGTGGCTGCGAATTAATGGAGGGATGGTAAAGAGGCTACAAAAAAATACAAATGAAATCAAACAGCATCGGATTTGTTAATAGTTACGAGGCTGTTTGGATCCAAGCTACTAACTACTGGTAGAGAGATAAAAATAGATTTATTAGTGGAAGAAAGGGATTGGAAGGGGTTGGAAGAGAGGGAGGTGGTTAATGAAGGATGGGCAGAAGAGGAGAAGGAGGGTAAGTAAGGAAGGAAGAAAGGTAGAAACACCAAGAAAAAGACATAGAGAGATGTGTAAGTAAGGAAGGAAATGAGATATGGAAAGGAGGGAAAAGGAGGTAATTGTATAGAAAGAAGAATAGTCAGTGAAAAATAAGAACATTGTTGATCAGACACACAGAAAGAAAGAAACATACAAAGAAAAAAAAAACAGAAAACAAAACACATAATATGAGAGAAACACTGCATAATTTTATTGTAAAAAAAAAAAAAAAATAGAAAAAACACAGAAACAATACAAAGTGAAACACACACACACACACACACACACACCTACTTTTTACTCACCTCACACACACACACACACACACACACACACACACAATAATATCACACATACACACAAAATAATATCACACATACACACAAAAAATCAAATACAACAGCACAACCTAATTTTAACACACACACACACACACACCCACACCCACAACAACACCCTCTAATTTTAACACACACACACTCACACACACACACACACGCATGCACACACACAACAGCACCCTCTAATTTTAACACACACACACACACACACAACAACACCCTCTAATTTTAACACACACACACACACACATCACCTAAGTAATTTTTTTACTCACGTGTTTCCACCACCCTTGTAATAAAGTGATTCTCTCTGGCATCTTCAATACTAAGTGGCCTCCATAACCCTCCTTCAAGTGTCGTGTTGCAGTAGTATTGTGCTCGTTGCCAGTAACGTGTTGTACTTTACACCTCCGTCAACACACCAGGAGTAATGGTACACCTTATTGCCGTAGGATTCGTGGATCTGTTGAGTACAGGAAGTGGTGAGAGTAGTGGCAACATAGGGTGATTGGCAAGATGGGTGTTAAGATGAGATGAGAGGTACATACAGTAAACTATATTTTAGAAGGAGAAGGATGGAGTGGGTTGGTGATGGTGGTGTATAGTGGATAGTGGGAGATAGATGAAGTGAGTGTGAGTGTGTGAAGTGGGTTGGTGATGGTGGTATACTTGGTAGGAGTGGGTGAATGAGCAGTATAGTGAGTATGGGGGTGGATGAGATAATTATGGTGTTGGTATAGGAAGTAGGTGAGTGGTGTTGGCAGAGTTGGTGGTACTGGGAGAAGGAGGGACGTGGTGAGGTAAAATGTATTGGGAGGAGAGACGTGGTGAGGTAAGAGGTATTGGGAAAAGGAGGGACGTGGTGAGGTAAGAGGTATTGGGAAAAGGAGAGACGTGGTGAGGTAAGAGGTATTGGGAAAAGGAGGGACGTGGTGAGGTAAGATGTATTGGGAGAAGCAGAGACGTGGTGAGGTAAAACGTATTGGGAGGAGAGACGTGGTGAGGTAAGAGGTATTGGGAAAAGGAGGGACGTGGTGAGGTAAGAGGTAATGTTTAATTAAAGTAAGCTAGGCATAACATACTCCAGCATTATCATTCAAAATATAACCACAATATAACATACATACATATACAGTATTTACATTACGACGTGTTTAATTATTAAGGTAAAGTTTGGAATATAACCCCAATATAACCCCAATATAACCCCAATATAACCCCAACCAACATCATTACCCCATTATAGAACCGAACTATATATATATACACACTTCCCCAAAGATACCTCAACATACTTATAGATCCAACATACTTATAGATCCAACATACTCAAATCATCCCTATTATAACCCAAACATAACCTACATACATAATATTACAAACCCTAGCATAACATACATACATATATACTCACATTTCCACGTATATTGAGGTTATGGAACAATAAATTGGGAATAATAGACTCAAGCTTATAACGCCAAAATAACATACATACATACATACATACTGTACATAATTATATACTCACATGATATACATACATACATATATACTCACATTTCCACGTGTGTTGAGATTGTAACATTCATCGAGGAAGGTAACGGTAGGTTCCCCAGGGCCTACAGGACAACCCCTGGGGGAACACTCAGTACTAGGTCTGAACCCACCACCACCACCACCACCACCACCAACCACAGGACTTCCAATGGGAGCTACAGGTCTTGTATTTGGGGCTACAGGTCTACGTGAGGGTGTTCCAACAGGTCCTGAATGGGGTCTTACAACTCCTACTTGAGGTCTACCGAGGGATTGGTCAGGGAAGTTTATTGTACCCCCGGAATAGCTGGCCCCCCCAACACCCCCACCCCCAGGTCTTCCCCCAAAACCACCTTGGGAGGACACAAAGCCTCCTGAAGCGTCTCCATAACGACGACGTGATGGGGAAGGAGAGGCGAGGGAATAAGTTGACACTCCAACCAACAGTAGCAGTTGTATACAGGACTTCATCTGTGGAACGATTATAATATTATAAAGTTAGAATATTATTAATTAAGAACGTTTAATGAAGCATACTTTACTGTGTGTGTGTGTGTGCTCTATATGCCTCTCATTATACTATATATATATATATATATATATATATATATATATATATATATATATATATATATATATATATATATATATATATATATATATATATATATATATATATATACATACAAATAAATAGTAGTGAAAGAACACTGTGTAATGAACATAAACACATTCGGTTTCTATCCCTCTCTCTGCACCTTTATCTCTGATTTCCTTTCTGACCGTTCTATAGCTGCTGTTGTAGACGGTCACTGTTCTTCTTCCAAGACTATCAATAGTGGTGTTCCTCAGGGTTCTGTTCTATCACCCACCCTCTTTCTTTTGTTCATTAATGACCTTCTTAACTGTACCTCTTCCCCTATCCACTCCTATGCTGATGATTCCACCCTACACTACTCCACTCATTTTGACAACAGTCCATCCCAGCAGCTCCTCTTCACATCACGTGATGATGCAGTAGCACGCCTGACTTCTGATCTTTCCCTCATCTCTAACTGGGGCAGAGAGAACCTTGTTGTTTTCAATGCCTCAAAAACACAGTTCCTTCATCTTTCAACTCGTACTAATCTTCCTGATGTCTATCCCCTCTCCTTTAACGATACACAACTTGACCTTTCCTCTTCTCTTAATATTCTTGGAGTATCTTTCTCTCATAATCTCTCCTGGAGAGATCACATTACCTCTCTTACTAAAATCGCCTCAAAGAAGTTAGGTGTGCTGCGCAGATTCCGTGAATACTTCACCCCCACACAGTTACTGTCTCTGTACAGGGGTCTCATCCGCCCCTGTATGGAGTATGGCTCTCATGTGTGGGGGGGGATCAACCTTCACAACACTACTGGACAAGGTGGAATCAAAGGCCTTTCGTCTCATCAACTCTCCTCCTCTTACTGATTCACTACAACCTCTCTCTCTTCGCCGCAGTGTTGCATCACTTTCTCTCTTCTATCGCTATTACACTGGACATTGCTCTTCTGAACTCTCTCAATGTATGCTTCCTCCCCTCAGGAGAACATGCAACACTCGTCAAGCCTCTCGTTCTCATCCCTTTTCTGTCCAACTCCCTCATGCAAAAGTTAACCGGTACTCTCAGTCTTTCATATACACAACTGGTCAACTCTGGAACACTCTACCTTCATCCATCTTTCCACCTTACTACGACTTATGTACCTTCAAACGCAATGTGTCAGGGCATCTCGAACGAAATTGGACATGATTTTGGACCACTCTCTCACTGTACTATGTAGATGAGGAAGGTAAGCGGGCCTGTGGCCTTTGTCCTCATCTTTGTTAATATAAAAAAAAAAAAAAAAAAAAAAAACATACACACGCACACACACGAAATAGTAAAAACACAATTCTTATAACCGTACACACACTACCACAACTACAATATCAATTACCAATACATCTACCTTCCGTATAATCACTACCAATACATCTACCACAACTACCTCTCCTGCAATCACAACTACCACAACTACTAACACTGTCAAAGTGTCAACCTTCTACCACACTTACAGCAACTACCACCACAACCACCATGCACTTACCGTGGTTAATATTGAAGTGATACTCTTCCTACCTGAACCTTCAATATATATACCTACCTACCTGTCTGTCTGTCTGTATGTATGTCTCAGCTGTACTCCCCCTCCCCTTCTCAACAACCTGTTTGTATGTCTGTATGTCTTTCACCTGTACTCCCTCCTCTCCCTATCCTCCCTCTTCTTCTCTCTCCGTTCCTCCCTTCCTCCATCCTTACCTACCTTCCTGTCTCTACCTCCCTCCCTCCATACCTGTCATTATCTCTCCCTCCCTCAGTTCCTCCTTTTCCCCTCTTCTAAATCCCTCCTTCCCTCCCTCGTTACTACTTGTGTTATCCCTCTCTTCTCATTGGAAGGAGTCCTTGTGCACACGGCTGAGACTTGGATATAAATATTACTGGCAACTGGGAATTACAAAGGAAGAGGAAGAAATTTGTTGTAAACTCTGTAAAGAACCAAGATCCCACATCCTGTCACACTATGTATTAGAGTGCCCAAATATAAGTAATATAAGTAGCTTTAGAAATAATTCCATCAATAATGTATGCGACCAATTAATTTGGATGTTTAACAATAATAAAATTGAAGAAATGATACGGAAATACAAGGATGTTAAAAATATATTAAAATAAGGATATAATATAGCTTTTCTATGTAAAGTACTGTATATGACAATATGTAAATAAAAATCAACTATAATTGTGAAATATCCATATGCCCTCAATATTATGCTGTGTAAAATTTAAGAATGGTATTTAGATTAGGGTGTGTATTGTTTAATTACCATCACCCTTTTGAGATTGTGTAATTTGCACACTTTTTGTATATATATATATATACAGTGTATGTATTATTGTACTGTCTCAATAAAATGTCAAATTAAAAAAAAATTATCTTCCCATCTCCCTCTCTCCCGCTTGGCTTCACGTGTTTTCCCACATTTCCTCTCGCTCCCCCCACCCTCCCTCTCTCGTTACTGAAACCGCCTCAGGTATTCTGGAGTTCCCTGACATTGTGTGTGTGTGTGTGTGTGTGTGTGTGTGTGTGTGTGTGTGTGTGTGTGTGTGTGTGTACAGTGATATTGTGTGTGTGTGTGTGTGTAAGTGTGTGTACAGTGACGTTATGTATGTGTGTGTGCAGTGGCGTTATGTGTATATGTGTACAGCGAGGGTGCACGTTGTGTGTGTGTACAATGACATTGTTTGTGTGCGCGCGCGTGTGTGTGTTGGTAGATAAGAAAATATATATGAATATATATTATCATAATTTTCCTTATTTTCATCTTTCTTCCTTCTTTTCTTTTTTTCTCACTCACGTATACTCTCACACTTACTCTCCCATATAAAAACACAATACAAACACCCACCGTCCCCCCTCACACACACACACACACACACACACACACACACACACACACACACACACAAATTATGACCACCGGGTTTACCTATGACGTCATACACTCAACACAAAAACAGATTCTTCCAAATGAAAACCCGTTCATCAAAAAGAGGAAGAGGATGAGAAGGAGAGGGAAGGAGAAAATAATGATAATAATAATAATAATAATAAAAATAATAATAATAATAATGATAATAATGATAATAATAATAATAATAATAATAATAATAATAATAATAATAATAATAATGATAATAATGATAATAAAAATAATAATAATAATAATAATAATAATAATAATAATAATAATAATAATAATAATAATAATAATAATAATAATAATAATAATAATAATAATAATAATAATAATAATAATAATAATAATGATAATAATAATAATAATAATAATAATAATAATAATAATAATAATAACTGTGATGATGATAATGAACAATAAGGAGAAGGGAGGGAAGGAAGGGAGGAAGAGGAAGATGAAAAAATGAGAATAATAATAATAATAATAATAATAATAATAATAATATGATGATGATGATGATGATGATGATGATGAACATGAGGAGGAAGAGGATAGTGAAAGGGTGGAATAAAATAATGCGAATCGGGAAGTAAGAGAGAGAGAGAGAGAGAGAGAGAGAGAGAGAGAGAGAGAGAGAGAGAGAGAGAGAGAGAGAATGAGAGAGAGAGAGGATGAGAGAGAAAGAGAGTATATATGAATACAAAATAAAAACCGTATTTTAACAATACAATACCTAATACTGATTTATGGGGTTAATTAATACAGTGTTAGTGATACAATAATAAGTCTGGAGTATCTGCTGATTCCTCCAAACTATTCTAAGCGACAGAACACCATTCTTTTTGCTCTTCTAGTCCTGTTTCCTAGAATACTTTGGAGGAATCAAGGCACTCAAATGTACCAAAAACAATCTACCACCTTAATCTGGACTGTTTGTTTCCTGTCTTAGTTTAGAGGAATCATGGCACTCCAATGTACAGTTGCCCAAGAAAAGACTGCAACCCAATTTGGTGGTGTGTGGCAATATCTGGCAGCTGCTCCAATGTAAACACTCGTATTTTATCAATGGGTCACTCAGAACCTATAACCGTTGTATGGATTAATGTAATTAGGTGAAACCGATAACATTCATCCATACAAAGTTTATATGTAGGTTCTAATTTAAGTGATCCATTGATAAAATACGAGTGTTTACTTTGGAGCAGCTGCCAGATATTGCCACACACCAGCAAATTGGGTTGCAGTCTTTTTTGGGGCAACTATACAGTCACGAGTACTAATAAATATACACCTTTGGTTGAAGCTTTGAACAGTCCAATTACCAACGAATTAATTCTAATGGAGATCTTTTCGTGCCTTTATTTACTGTCTCTAGGTGGGTATTCGAAACACACCTGTATACTTATTAGTGACTGTACCTTAAGGACCCTGTGATGTAGTCAGAAAATTGGAGGTTAGTGAGTTCTTCAAATATTGCCACGAAACACCAATTATATGGAAGGAGCTTGTTTCATGGCATAGTCAAGAGGAATCAGAAGCCTCCAATTGTCATACACGAACACAGGGTCCTTAAGGGGTTGTGGGAGTAGGGGGACAGGCTTGGAGGGGGTCGAGGTGGTTTTGGGGGTTGTGGGAGTAGGGGGACAGGCTTGGAGGGGGTCGAGGTGGTTTTGGGGGTTGAGGGAGTAGGGGGACAGGCTTGGAGGGGGTCGAGGTGGTTTTGGGGGTTGAGGGAGTAGGGGGACAGGTTTGGTGTGGGTAGAAAGCCTGTCCCCTATTCCCGCACCCCCCAAAACCACCTCTCACCCCCCCACCCCAAACCTGTTCCTCTATTCCTGCACCCCATTAATTAAGTGCATTATATGTTACATTGTTTGTGTGTGTGTGTGTGTGTGTGTGTGTGTGTGTACTATATTAAATTGAGTGCCAGAGGGTCATAATTGCCCTGTACAGTAACCCCCTCCCCGCTCCGCCTATACCCAGTCCCACTCAACCTGTTCACCTTCTCCCCTTGTATGTACAGTATATAATTTCCTCCAAGGATCGATATTTCTCACAACTACATATATAAAATCAATCTCTCTCTCTCTCTCTCTCTCTCTCTCTCTCTCTCTCTCTCTCTCTCTCTCTCTCTCTCTCTCTCTCTCTCTCTCTCTCTCTCTCTCTCTCTCTCATATCTAAACAATCTTACATTTTATTTATTCATTGTATATTTATTTAGCTATATTCTAACTTAGATAATATTAAGGGGACGAATTAATTTTGGATATTATTATTATCTTTATTATTATCTTGTTGTTCATATACTTGTTGTTGACGTCACATGTCCAGAAATTTGCGCCTCCCCTCCCATTCCTTTTTCAGACTCCATCCCACCACCACCACCTCTTGCATCACACACACACACACACACACACACGTCACTCGAGAGAGTCAGACGTGAGGTCACGGCGCTCCCAGGGGCAGCCAAGGTCAGCATATTGACCTCTCATCCCACCAGCACCCTATTCACCACCACACAGTTAAATTACCACCCATCTGCATTGAAGAGGATAGTGAGGAAGGACTAATTATTCTACAAGTGAAGAGTAAAGACAGTGATTGTTACAAACACAATGGTTACACATCGTTATTCCCGTGCTGCTTTGTTCCAACTCAAACGAGGATCTATTTACCCACCGGGAGATGTTATGACTCACCTAAAACTCCTCGGCCTTTATCACGGCAGGGGTTGTAAGGCAGGTAGAAACAAGCACAGACCAATACCAGTGATTACCACCGCCAACAAACAGAAGAAAGTTGCTACAGTCAAACCACGAAACCTCATCTGTGTACCTCGTCTGTGGTTTGCTTTGCCCACATTATTTTTATCAAATGTGACATCATTGAATAATAAGGTGGACGAATTAGTGTCTACAGTGAAATCCATTGCAGCTGATGTTGTGTGTATCACCGAAGCCTGGCAAGTAATTCCTGAACTGTGTTATATTAAAAACTTTACCCTGTTTCACCATCTCAGGAAAGACAAAAGAGGCGGTGGTGTAGCCTTATTTGCTCATGACAAATACCGCCCCCAACACCTCAATGTGAATATTCCTGAGGGAGTTGAAGTGTTGTGGGTGAGATTAACACTTCCCTCCCACCCTCGACTCACAGCCTCCATTATTTATTGCCTGGTCTACCATCCACCACGTGCACCGACTCATGCAGTATTGATTGAACACGTCATCAACACCAGTGACATATTACGGACCAGGTATCAGTCAGCAAAAATTGTTATCTGTGGGAACTTCAACGAAATTGATACCACCGTATTTGAAGACGAACTGTCCCTCACCCAGATTGTTGACTTCCCGACCCACAATCAAAGTGTCCTAGACAAGATTATCACTGACATATCAGGTCAGTATCTCCCCCCGCAGCCACTTCCACCCGTGGGAATGAGCAACCACCTCTCCATTCTGTGGGCCCCATCCACTACCATCCCTCACCCTGAACCATCCACCTCCAGGAAGTATAGGCCTACACCAGACTCATTAATGAGGCAGTTTGGTCAATGGTTGGTACGTTATCCATGGACAGAAGTGTTAACTGTCAGTGATGTAAACACCAAGTGGATAAACTATTTAGACACCATCACACAAGCCTATCACTACTTTTTCCCTGAAAAGATTATGACAATCCACCAGTGTGACATGCCTTGGATGACCCCCAGAATCAAACGCCTCATAGAACAAAGGAGGTGAGCCTTCTACACCAACAAGGAGAGATTCAATCAACTGCGAAACAAAGTCATCAGAGAGATAAAGATGGCTAAACTCAGGCATTATCCAAACAAACTTCAACAACTGAAACAGACAAACATCAGCCAGTGGTATAGGAAGGTCAAGGATGTATGTGGTATGGGAAATCACACCTCAGCCCCCTTCTCATGTACCAGTGGACACACCAGTGAGGAAGCAGTAAATCTGATTAATGACCACTTTGCCACTATCTGTCAAAGACTACCTGAGCTCAACCCATCCCAACTACCTGCCTACCTCCCCTCCCACCAGTCACCAAGAGTACATCCACATGAGGTTGCCTATAAGCTTTCAAGCTTTAAACTCAAACGTTCCACCACCCCTCTTGACCTACCCATGAAATTATATAAAGAATTTGCTGTTGAACTTGCCACCCCCCTTTGTTCCATAATCAATGCATCCCTAAGCCAATGTAAAGTTCCTTCAGACTGGAAAACAGCATATATAACACCAATACCTAAAGTTTCCAACCCCCAGTCATTCGATCAACTAAGACCAATTGCAATAACACCCCTCCCTAGTCTGCTGTGTGAAAGCTTTGTCTTCAACTGGGCCTCAGCCAGCATTGCAAATGCCATCGATCACCAACAATTTGGCAATATGAAATCATCATCCACCACACACTGTCTCATTAGCCTCCTAGATTTCATATATAAAAATATCGAAATTAGAAAAACCTCAGTTGCATTGGCATTTATTGACTTCAAAAAAGCTTTTGACTTAGTAGATCATAATGTAATAAATAATAAAGCACTGAGTATTGGGATGGATCCAGGTCTGGTAGCCTGGTTGTCAGATTTCCTGGTAGGCAGGCAGCAGGTGGTCAGATACCAGGGTGCTGTTTCAGGACCTCAGAAGATTAAGTCAGGTGTACCACAAGGGACCTCAGTCGGCCCATTGTGTTTTCTCATCCTCATAAACGATGCCCTGACTGACACACCACACCGTTGGAAATATGTGGATGACTCCACTGTAGGTGTTGTGGTGGATAACACACAACCCAGCTACCACCACCTCCAACAACAACTAAATAACCTTCAGTCGTGGACCGAGGCTAATAATGTGACCATCAACCTCAACAAGACAGTGGTGATGCATTTCCACACATCCACCACACCTATACCACCACCTGCAGTCACTCTAGGAGGTCACCCACTCCAGGTTGTAGAGGCAACCAAACTCCTGGGGATTATAATAGACAACAAGCTAGACTGGAAGCAGCATATCACCACCATCACCCAGTCAGCCTCTTATCGCCTCTACATGATTAGAAGGCTCAAATCCCTTGGCACACCAGAGTGTGAACTGAGGGGTATTTACCAAATGTTTGTTCTTCCCAAACTTACATATGCCGCCCCAAGTTGGACTCAAGCCATTAATATCACACAGAAAAAACAACTTGAGAGGATACAGAAAAGAGCCTGCCGTATCACACTGGGCAACCGTTACACCACCTACAAGGAAGCCCTAAACACCCTTCAAATAACCTCCCTGGAAAGTGTACACCTCAATATATTAAAGGGTTTCAGCGAACAACTGCTGAACCACCCCAGACACCGTGAGATGCTTCCCCCCCCTCACCACTGCCTCCCACCACCACGACGAGCCACCCGACACTCCAACATCCTCACACCGATAAGGGCACGAACAGACCGCTACAAACACAGTCCTATACCTTCCATTGTAAATATAATTAACAAAAATAACATCAAATAACTCATGTCATCTTAACTCCTCATACATCATTTGTACATCTATCATATTTCTCATTATATTATTCATCTATTATATTTTATGTCCATGTTTCTTTGTGTATTTTCAGCCTTGTGGCTGCCAACTCAATAAACCGATTATTATTATTATTATTATTATTATTACATAAACTACTTTTGGTACAGTCGGCAAAAATGTTTCAACGCCACCCTTCTGTAGTGTTGGTATTACTGACTCATTGGCGTACTTCTGGCACCTCACTGTGACCTCAGTATAGTGTTGATAGTCGGAAGGGAAGGATATGTGTTTTCCTAAGACCTACTTGTGTCTCTACTGTTTGTTTTTAAAAAAATATTCTAGTTCTGAAGTAATCAGAATCTTTCAGTAGGCTATTTTATAATAATGAATTTGCAAATAATAATTGCTCTTTATCACTTATTATTCTTTCACAAATATTCAAATTTTCATGAATGGACAAAAATACTAAATGTGTTTTATAGGGTAAAGCAGAAAAGAGAGAATTTTGTAGTAGCTTCCTCAATAATATAATTATGAATATATTTCATTCATATGTTGTTGTGAAAAATGTTGTTAGAGGCAAGAGTCGACAACTTGAACTCTATTATTAAAACCATACATAGCCTTACATCAGATTCACCAAATTCATCCAATGATTCAGTAGGGAATTATTTATTTGCATTATATTTCAATTATTGTTATGCTCAAAACATTTTAATAGTGCATTCAGTGTTTGACATTTAGCCTGGCATAGAGTGGGAGGGAGTCAGACTCAGTCAGCAACAAGCAGTACCAATATCCTCACACCGTGACAGCCAGAGTGACAAACGGCTACCTTGTCCTTGTGGCTACTATACTATGGGTATTTATTGAATGAAATACCGTTTTGCAGCAGTGTTGCCAGATCCGGTTGGGTCCCAGTAGAACCGTAGATAGAGAGAGTTTGGCCAGGCATCGGACAGACGCTATGTTGTTAATTAAACAAGTAGACGGACTCACTCATAGCTTATATTACGCGGCACAGTTTTGTAGGCAAAATAAATGGTTAGACAGTAAACATATTTTATATTAAATCATTATGCTTATTTGGGTACTTCATTTTTGTTACATTGGAGTATCTTGAACACTCCAAGTAGGCTATGCCAGGAAACAGGACCAGATGAACAAAAATAAAGGTGTTCTGTTTTTTGGAATAGTTTAGAACTTTAGAGGAATCATTTACTACATATTTGCCAACACTGTACTTCCCACATAACATAACATTAGACAATGCAATTAAAAATAAGGGGAAATGTTCTTTTTAGTGAAGTGGATTGTTTTAATTCATTCTTCCAAAGTATACCAGGAAACAGGACCACATTGAGAATAATACATGTGTCTTGTTGATTGAAATAGTTTGGAGGAATAAATTGCTCCAGAAGGTTATCTGCTCCTTCACTTTCATAATGGCCATCATTAAAATGAGCCTGTAAAAAAATTACAATTAATTAGGACCAATAGATCTATACAATACACTAGACTTATCATTCTTTGTAAACCAGATTTTTCTTGCTGAAAATAACAATATATGAATTAACTATTGAATACCAGATTAAATTAACCTAACTTAAATTAGAATCATATATGATAACTGTATCAAATGTGATGACTTTCACTTTACCTTATTCTATTAAATTATAGCCAATGAAGCAAGTGATCAGATTCCTGAAGGGTCTATTTATATTTTATTATCTACCCTATGAAACTAAAGTACTACACGGAGTTTTTTTTATTTTTTATTTACAAAGAATCAAGGTTCCAAGATTTTTTTATATGACATCTACAAACCTCTTATTTGAGGGTAAGTATAGTACTGTAAGCAGGGTAAATGAAGAAATACAGTACCGGTAAAGTATAGGCAATGCCTTGAGAATTGTAGTTACATTTGTCGATTAAGAAATCCATTAGAACTAAAAAGATGTGTATACAATACTATAATTATAATTACCGTATACACAAATATTGTATAACTATATCAAAACTAACCTTGTGTTATAATATCACCTAATTAAGTTTAAGGTGAGATATTCTCTTTGGTGAATTAGAGTGACTTCATTCATTCCTCCAAAGTATGAGGGTTTAGTAGTACAGTTTATTGTATTATACAGTACAACTTTTACTGTTATAGTCTAATTACCAGGTTATAGAGCTTTTGATATTTGTAATGTTATTTTGTTATTTCAGTGCAAGCATATAAAAATATGGGAATAAACTAT
Organism: Petrolisthes manimaculis; assembly: GCA_034508575.1. Lineage (NCBI taxonomy): Eukaryota > Metazoa > Arthropoda > Malacostraca > Decapoda > Porcellanidae > Petrolisthes > Petrolisthes manimaculis. Next base: position 222,402 of record JAWZYT010000628.1, on the reverse strand, counting down.
AAGTACTTATTAAAGGTAAAATTAACAAGAAAAAATTACGTACTATATATAAAGTTACAGTAAGGTACACATTGGCCTATATAAAGAAAAAATAATCCCTCTGGGCTTGGTGCTTCTATTCACTGATTAACTTATCAGTTAATTAAGTATACAATGATTTATAAAGCTATGTAAAAGAATATAAAAGCTTGAAAGAAAGCTATAGTAAGTGCTGTGCTAAACGAGTTGTTATTTGGGCTCCAATGTTGTCTTTTGACTTTATTTACCCAAAGCTGCCTCCTCTGGGTATCTCTTGGGAACCTGTGCATTGTTTTGCCCATTCCTGAGCGAGTTGAACAACCCTATGCTGCACAAAAAGGCATTTTTTAATGTGGCTATAGGGAGACTGACAGAGATGTTGGGTAACAACATGGCGCCCGTGTGTCACGTGACTCCGTTCAAACAATCAGCAACCGGCTCGACTGAAACCTGCCTGGCCAAACTCTCTCTATTTACGGCTCTGCCCTTCCTCCCTCCACTCCAACACTCTCACTGGATCTCCCCACCCACCCACCTTCCCTTCTTTTTCTGGCTCCCTACCAAAGTACCTCTTACTCAGTGTTTCCACGTGTAAATATTTTTAGCTCCGGCCTAAGCCGAGAGCTCTAGGTTTTATCGTAATTATTGTTCTTCTTCGGGCGACCACTTCTTATTCTTGGGGCGACCACTTCTTAAAAGGGATCAACTGACTCACTCACTCACTCACTCACTCTCTTCCTCGCATACATTTTCTTTTACCGACATTGAATCATTTATTATTATTATTATCATTTTTTTTTCTTGGGGTGACCACTTCTTAAAAGGGGTTCAACCAATATTTAAGAGGTTCAACCGAGAGGGGGTTCAACCGAGGGGTTCACCCTCAATAAAAAGGTTAATTTTCAAAATTTCAAAATAACCATATAAATACGAAAATCCAGATAAAACATAATTAATATTTTTGAGACCTTTACATATGGATATTTTATTATTTCACTTGAATCATTAAGAGCCGGAGCTTTTGAAGGGTTTTCCTTCATGTTCTTGTTTTACTCCAACTCCTTCTCTTGAAACGCCCTAAAACTGGAGAAATTACCCTAAATTTCACAATTCCACAATTTTACTGACATTTTACGAAACTAATGCCTTTCAATTATCAAAAGTGTTTAAGTGTACATAATTTATATCTGATCTATTGAATAACGAGGAATATGATAGTATTAGCTGAGGTAAACGATATATTTCACAGAGGTTATTGTACAAAACATATATATATTCTGTGTCGCATATATTGTGAGCTTATAATTAAAAACACTGATATGGTTAAAAAAAAATCCTGCAAAACAAAACAATTATTTTGATAACTGAACAAAACTGTTGAACACATTACTGTATGCCATGGTTCATATCCACATTCATCACTTCAATTTATAATTGAAAACAAAATGTAAACTTTTTTAGAATGCATAAATAAAGTCCATACATGAAGACACAATTGAACAACATTTAACTAAATATGTTTTTCTGTAAGTAGCATCACTCTTTAAAATTAATGTTATAAATTATGAACTAATTGTTCTCTAATTAGTGCCGGTGTATTATCATGATCACTAGCCACTAAAGTGGTATTGTTTTTTTCACTGACTAGAGCATCGTTTCTTCCTAACAACAATGTCCTAAGCCTATACTTAAAATTATCAGCATTGGGATGATCATGAGGACCATATATTTGCCTAATGCATTCAAAGAAATGTTCTAGGCAGTCCTGATTAAGCCTCCGTGTCATAATGTATTCAATGTTGTTGGTAGCTTTTAGCATATTATACTATCCTATGACTGACTGACTGGATAATATGACACCCTTTTGAAATTTATAAAGACACCTTGTTTTAGGACTCTTGACTCTCATAGATGTCATAAGTTGTGTAACAGCATTGGGGATGTTTAAGTGACTCTCCATATCTATGTCAAATGCATGACGTGTTGGTATATCACCATACATATGACAAAAGTTCATGATATCAAACCAATCATTTATAAGAGAAATAAAATTATATGTCACTTTCCAGTTATCACTCTCCAAAACTCCCTTCTCTCCCAGATATTTTAAGGAATTTAAGGAATAAGGAAAAGAGTAATATCTTATCCCAGTTCCTTTTGTCTTTTTTGTTGTGTTATAACACCCGTACACTGCACTCGGCATCGCTGGGCCAGGTAGCTAGTACATCTATATTGAATACACTGGCCTTCTATCACTGTTGTTCTCACTGGAAGTGCAGGAATATGACTGAAATACAGTGAGGGACTGGTGAAGTGGTGAGGGTATATCTGTGAGAAACATGTAAAGTCATGGTCTAATGTACTGCAACACCTTCCAATGAGATGGCTTCGAAAAATGATCCGAAACTATAGCTGTTGGTGTGTGCAATTTTGGTTCATAAACTTAACTCAAATTGCTCGTTTTTATTCACCAGGTTGCAGTACATTAGACCATGACTTTACCCTGGTGGCCTACCTGACGTCATGAGGGAGGGAATTAACACCTCGACCTGCGCGATGGCTGACCTGTCTGTTTAGATCTTGGTGGACAGACACAGACATTCATTTTCGTATTTCTCGAAGTGATGGCAGGAAATCTTTAGAGTGTGGGCTGTATGTAGAGAAAGAAGACATCTCAAGTGCTGGATAGTGTTGACAAGTTTGACGAGGAATGTATCCACATGGTGATAGCGACCTTTTACATTCCCACCGTAGAGAGTATTATTATACAGTATATAATATGAGAGAGAGAGAGAGAGGCGATGGCAGTGGGAGGAAATTGTGTGAGAGAGAAGAAAGGAGGATGGGGATGGAGGGAGGGATATCACACATGCACAAAGAGAGAGAGAGAGAGAGAGAGAGAGAGAGAGAGAGAGAGAGAACAGAGAGGCTTGCATAATGGGGAGGGAGAGCAAACACACATACACTTATACGTAACCCTGCTATCAAAGTGGGTTGCTCCAAGGCCATTTCATACAACTTTGGCAAAGATTGGGATAATATGAGCAATCCTTTTTGAAACTGGTACAGTGAATTTTTCCCATTTACTCTTATTGTTTGTGCAGTTTTTATCATGTCCAGCAATACAACGTTTTGATTATTTGTGTGTTTGTGCCATATGCATTCCTGGATGGTTTTTTATAAGTGTTTTACATAATCATCACTTGTAAAATGCAGGCTGCATATCAAGGCATTGTTGACATTTATTTTGTCATGTCTTTTACAAAAGTGAGCCCATCTTTTTCTAATATCATCATCCTTAGGAAAACGATGAAAAGTTACTTCACCCTTTTTCCTGATACTAGAGTTACATCCGTATACAGCACAGTTGCTGGGCATAATAGCACTTATATATCACTTGACTTAGTCTATCACCTGTGCTGGTCTTCTGTCGACTATGGCAAGAGACTGAGTTTGAGGTACTGTACATTTGACGTCACGTTTAGGGGGTGAGTCAGGTCGCGCTACCCCCAGTAGTAGTAGTAGTAAAAGTAGTGAAGGTGGGGGAAAGAAGGTTGGGGAAAGAGAAAGAGTAAGCAAGAGGAAGTGAGTTTTAGTGGGAGAAAAAGAGCGCTACCCCCATGAGCCGACCTGGTATATATAGGCCTTGGGTTGCTTCAGGTTGCCCTCCAAGCAACCCGGGTTGGGGTGAACTGGGTTGCCTGGGTGTATACATAGAACTTGTGAAATAGACGATTCGATCAACCGAGAGGCCTGACCAGTGTTTAACTGGCATATATAAAAGATGCCTTATATACAAGGAAGAAAGGTCTATCACAATTTCTATATTAAGTATTTATAAGTCGTGATAGAAGCTATTTTTCATGTCAAATGACTGATGTATTTAATATTAGAACGTTTTACCATTTTCCGGTGGTTTGCTGGGGTTTGCCAATCAGCATAATTACAACTCATTACAACATCTTCAAAATAAACCATATATGTGATTAATTAATACTGCGCCAGAAAGTATCTCTCTCTCTCTCTCTCTCTCTCTCTCTCTCTCTCTCTCAGGCGAGGAAGGAGGAGGAGGTAGAGAAAGATCGTGTCAGACCGTTATATTAATACCTTGGTAGGGCCTACCTACTGTACGATCCCATGCATTCGGTTAGGGCTTGGTTCTATATAGCTGCTCTCGCCACTTTATTAGAAACAGACAGAGATCCTCATCGTCCTCTGGAGGCTGGGTCAGGGTAGATGGTGTGGTTGGCTGTGTGTGTAGGTAGGTGAGCAGTAGAGAGTAGCAGCAACTAGGCAGGTAGGTGAGCAACTGATTCCTCCAAACTATATCCAAGCAACAACAACAACAACAGAAGGATACCATTATTTTTGTATATTTGGTTCTGTTTGTTTCCTGACATACTTTGGAGGAATCTAGGCAGTCCAGTGTACCCGAATGTACACTATATTACCTTAAAACTTACCAAAATACATGTAAGTTACTCCTTAAAAGATATAATTTTCTGTCGTTGTGCTATATAAGAGAAAACGATACATTTTTTAACAATAACTGAAGTTAAAACAAGCTAGATTAAACAAAAACACTTATTATGCACATTACGATATATTCCAGCCTTTATATTTGTGGTATTAACTGTGTTACTCTTCCTATGTTGCTAATATAAACATAGAGTGTGGTATTATTATTTTTATTATTATCTTTATTATTATTATTATTATTATTATTATTATTATTATTATTATTATTATTATTATTATTATTATTATTATTATAATAATAATAATAATAATAATAATAATAATAATAATAATAATAATAATTATTATTATTATTGTTATTATAGTTATTATTATTATTATTATTATTATTATTATTATTATTATTATTATTATTATTATTATTATTATTATTATTATTATTATTATTATTAATGAGGCAGAAGGTTCGATATTAGATTAATTATATATGTGTCGATGTGTTGGTTGGGGAGCATACTAACAAACCAAAGCCACAGTTGAATATTATACTATCCGAGGCCAGTTTATTCTTAATTAAACAATCTTCCTTTAAGAAGAATTTATTAATTTATTCATGTGGCTAGAATATATATATATATATATTTTAAATAACACACACACACATGAAAATGAGTCCTTCAAATATTGCCACGAAACACACTCACACACACACACACACACGTGTCGCCACATGCACCACTCCAGGCCAGTGAGGAATCGGAACCAAAGGAAAAGATACGGGCAGACATAGAAAATTCTGTGGATATAATACAAGGTGAAGTTAAAGTAGAAGATGTAGAAATTTTGGATGCAGTAAGATTAGGATTGACAAATGAACCAGGGAAGAAGAGACCATTACTGATAAAATTAAAAGAAACATGGATGAAGTGGGAAATTCTGAAAAATGCAAAGAACCTTAAGAATAAAAACCACAGACTAGCAAAGAGAATATCTATCACCTTGGGTATGACTAAGAAAGAGAGGCAACAAAATAAGGAACTCTGGGAGGAATTAAAAAGAAAACGAGAACTAGGAGAAAGGGGGTGGTATATAAAGGATGCAAAGCTAATGAGAAATAATTTTCAAGGAGAAAGAGGACAAATATACCGAGAAAATATGTAAAATCAAACTAATAAACATACAAGGGCTAACAAAAGTAAAGATGACAGAATTACAAGATTTAATTAAAAATAAAGAATTTTTATGTTTAACGGAAACACACCAAAAATGTGAGAATATTAGTTTTTGTGATGACATATACTCATTAAGTAATATGAGGGAAATGGAGGAAAAGAAAGGAGGGGGATTGATGATTATGTCGAAGAAGGATGAAGATAGTAAAATTGAAAAGATTACAACAAGAAACAAGGATTTGTTATTGTCCAAGTGTAAATTAGAAATTATTTGTTTTAAGTTACTTTTGGTCTATTTACCTGCGGGAAACAAAGAAGTGGATAAAATAAGATACAATAGTTTAAAATCAGAAATAGAAAGTATAGTAGAAAATATAAATAAAATAAGATACAATAGTTTAAAAACAGAAATAGAAAGTATAGTAGAAAATATAGAGGAGATACCCTTTTTATTACTTGGGGATTTTAACGGACATTTGGGATTTCTTGGAGAGCAGGAACTGGACAGACGAGGGGAAGATGTGATTAATTGAATGGAGAACTATAATCTTATTCTACTAAACAATGACCAGAGGTGTGAAGGGTTGATAACATGGGAGAGAGCAAAATAAAAAAGTGTGATAGACTTCATTCTGGTGAACCAAAAATTTTATGATGTATACGAAGCAATGAAAATAGATGAAAGAAAAAAAAATAACAGACCTGTCTGACCATAATTTGATTGAAATAATAATCAAAGGAGAAACACAAAATAGAACATACACAAATGATCAATGGCAAGAAAATACTTATTATACAACAGACAAAGAATCACTACAGAAATATAAGGAAGAAGTGGAAGAAGAGTGTAATGAAGAGGTAGATGATATGGAAGGGTTTGGTGAAATCATGACAAGAAAAGCAGAATGTATATTAAAGAAAAAATATAGAAGGAGAAAGGATAAGAGATATATAAACAGGATTGAACCACCATGGATGTGTGAAGAAATTAGGAAGGAAATCAAGAAAAGAAAGAAGCTTAATAGAGAGAAACGAAACAAGACATCTGAATCTCTGAGGTCAAGAAGAATGTTTCACCCTCGTGGTGGAAGAAATTGTCTGGAAATAATTAAACTGTGATAACTAGACTTTATTTTACTTGGAGGATACGTACCTGCTCTTCCATCTTTCTTGATAAAACTGTAATAATTATACTTTACTTTACTTGAAGGATATGTATAGTGGTGGACTAATGTTCTGTCCCGCAGCCAGCCATAGTGTACTAACCTTCTGAACCACTTCAGGCTCGGACAACGAAACACCAGATTAATTTTTGGGTTCAGATCAAGAGACTGAGCACGGTGATGAAGGAATGGTGGAATCCCTACATAAGAGATTAGGTGAAGTGATCGACACTGAGGGAGGTTGGACCATACATTGACGGAATCTTAATATTGCTAGGATTATTATATTGTTAATTACCTCATGTTGTCATTTACCTTTATTGCTATTATAATTCAATGAAGAGTAGGTGTTTTTATTCAAAATATATTTTAAGGTATATGATTGTATAAATGCACACAATTCATATTTTGTCATATGTAATGAATGAGGGAATAATTCTATGGGAATAATTCTACAATCATAGGTGGTAATAAATAATGTATAATTCCAACTGTGTTTTGTTTTCACTAATTTTCCGCTATGATAATCTTACATACAGAATAAAACAAAAATATTAGTATTATAACATACACACTGTTCTTATTGTTCTAATTATTTTTGGGAGTTCATAGGCCCCTCTGACTATAATGCATTAAATAATTAGGTCAGTATTCCAATATCTGCAACATCATACTGAGATATCGTACTGCGTCTGTTAGTGACCATTTTACTGATAATTTTAGTGTTTCTGCTGTGAATAGATAGACAGAGGCATCAATCTAAAATTAGTATATAAGATTTTGGCTACATGATATCCACTCAGTGAGGCTGGTTTGTTCAAATAATATCATAATATAACGAAGGTAGAAAATGTAGAACAACATTAAGCAAAAGAAGAAAAAAGAAAATAAGCTTTATGCATGCATCCGTTAGGCTCAATTTCCAGTGTCTTTGCATTAGCCCATTTTCCTCAAAAGATGCTTCACTATTCAAGTTGAAATGATCAAACCATGTTGGAGTTCACTAGCATCCCTGTGTTCACCCATTCCTTCATCAACGTGCGCTGGCTCTTGATCTGAATCCCATCAATGGCAGGGGAAGTATAGAGTTGGGTGCGGCTTGACAATCTTTGGAAATATGAACTGTCAATGACCATATGAATAACGGAATTAAAGTGTTTAGAGTTTATTACAGTTTTTTTGTATTAGTTTACTTGAGTGAGTCATTAAATAAAGCGATAAAGGCAATGAAACACGAGGTCCTCAGTATGGCTGAAGATTTCTACACTTGTGTCTCGGTGGGAAGATAAATGTTTCAGGAGTAAGATGACTTTCCCATTGGCTTAGACACCTGCATGAATATGGTCTCACAAAATATTATTGTTGTGTGCCACAGGTCATACGATCAAAGCCAAATATTAAAGCTGGTGAGTCAAGTAACCTGTTCGCCAGTTTAATATTGTACGCCCTTGTGTTTTTAAGTTTGTGAATCTCGTTACGTAGATGTGACACCTGCGCTGATCGAGCTGGTTTGATCTCACTCACTGGTTCCCCCATGATATACAAAATATAACATGGCTTCATCATCATACTTGCTTAAAAATAATTACAAAGAGCAATTACAACCTCTATGCTAAGTTTCACAAATGCAGACCTACAATTGTGAGTTTTGTGAGATTTAGTATAGTCAATACAATTGCATATTTGCCACATTTAGGATACGATGTCATCAACAGAAATAAATAAAAAATAACAAGATAATGAAGAGGCTGCGCTCTGTCACAAAGAACCAATTCCAACCATCAATATCTCCATGTCCTATTTTTTTACTAGTTTTATTTTATATCCACCGACGATTTATCCTACAATGAATATTGGAATTCATTATAAAATTTTGTTAAGATTCATGACTTTCCATAATCTAGTGTTGTACTGATTAATGACTTGCATTATATAATCATGTTCCAGATCAAAAATGGTATTAAGGTTTAACAGAGACGGTCTAAGACACGCGAAATGTTAAAAGAACAGTCCGACACTGGCATCTATATTTATATGCTAAATATGAATAATGTAAGTTATAACCCTGCCGTTTATCGGATGAACTCAGGCTGTAGCTGAGGTTTACAGCAGAAGAAGAGTGTTGAATCTGTTGATGATCCGAACTTTCGTCGAGCACGTCCACACCAACAAACATATACACTTCTGCCAGCAACGCTACTCACCTCTCGAAGCGGGGTGGCCCAGGTGGAACATTGGGCAACTGTACCTGCTCTTTTATCTAATTCCTTGATAGGCTATAACTGTGATAACTAAACTAATTTCATCTTACTAGAAGGATATGTACCGGCTTCCTTATTTAATTCTTCGGCAGTTTTAATATTTATAAAAACATTAACACAACTATAATCAGTTTGTTTTCATCTGACCTCTTTGAGTTGTAAATGTGGCACCTACACAATACATATTTCACTCACGGTGAACTCACTGGCTATACATTATAAATATCAAACATAAAGAATGCTTTCATTATCATTATTTCATCGATATATAATTAAAGAGAACAATTATACAACTTCTATTCTAACTCTCACAAATACAACTTTGTAACTACTCTTTACCATACAAACAGTACTGTACATTCGGCAACAAATGTTTCGTTACACCCCATTTTAGTTTTAACATCGATAAGGTCGGTAAGGTTGGTACTCCGCCGACTGAGCAGCTGTGCCTTGTCATCCGAGATGGGTATCACCCAAGGATAATAGACTATAATAGTCTATAGACTATAGTCTATCATCCTTGGTATCACCTTTGTCCCGGCCGCATATTTACACTTTCTGGTAGAATATAAACATAGGGGAAATTACAACCAATCAGAGCCCACGGAGCCCAGTAATGACGTCATAGAAAGTATTGCCAGCTAAATGCCAGGAAAATACCTCTGCAATTTCAGATTTCACAGGTTTTTCAGAATATCTATATTAGTGTTAAACGTATGTATTTAGTATACATCACTAATTTAATTAACAAATTATTTTCAGATTAGACTCATTCAATATATTTTCCTGTAGATTTCTTTTGGTAATTAATTCCATCTCACAACATCGATAATAATTTCATCTGTTTTATATATTACCAGCAAAATTGGGAAACTCTTATGTTATTAAATGTATATCACATAAAATAATGTAAACATATATCTTTTGTACAAAATTGTATGAAGTACTGTACACAAAATACAAGATTCGAGTGTTAAATCTAATGGTTTGTGACCCTGTTCTGTGTTCCCCTTAGAGAGTTACGTTCTTCCTATAATAAACTAGTTTTAAGTGATGATTGTATTTTGACGTAATTATATTATGATTTTGATGTAATCATATTACTATTGTGATGAATTTGCCTTAAAATTATACCTGCATGGTAGAGAGGGATGAATGAATGAATGCGAGTAGGCCTCGCATAAGTTACCTTATTTTACTAGGCATTTTTCAGCCTGCGCGCTGACAGACTTTACTTTTTAGACCTACTTTTTAGACCTTGGGTCCCGTTGTAAACAAATCAACAACGTAATTTTTACTTTAATTACAAGTGTCAATTTAATCAGTTAATTAATGAAAATGTATGCTACTCGTAAATGTTTATATAATGAAACTATTGCCATAATTACAATGTTTGTGTGTGTCAAAGAACTTTTTAGATAATAACATCATTATGCTTTTATATAACTTTTCTACACAAACTTGTGATTAATTTATTATAAATTTAATTAATATATTTTATTTTAACCTTTTAATGGTAGCCATACATTGGTAAAACGGGAATATATATGTTAGTCTAGAAAAACAAAAACAAATTAATGCCGTCTCCTGATTGGCTGAACAAGCGAATTTGAACATTCAAATATCTAATAATATCTCCTGATTGGTTGAATGAAAGATTTCAAATCTTTAAATTTTCAAATATTGACAGCTGATTGGCTAGATGAATGACTTCAAATATTTATATGTTTAAATGCTGCCACCTGAATGGCTAAGCGAATAATTTTAAATATATAAATATTCATATACTACCATTTGATTGCCTAGGTAAATATTCGAATTTTCAAATACTGCCATATGATTGGGTAAATAATGGGTGACCTGTGATTGGTTGGTGAATACTATATAAAGGGTTGTGTTTGGGTCACGAAGTCAGACCAAACTCACATTTGGTTACACACACACGTAAAAGAGGAAGCTCCTTGCTTGTCATTATAACATATTAATTCCACATTACAAAGCCAAAACCACATCTATACCTGACAACAATAACCGTGTGTGTTGATATTTGCCTTCCTGGTGATTTAATGAGGGAATGGAGAGAGACGGATCTTTTTAGCTAGGAAACACCAAAGCTTTATCTCGTATGATGAAGTATTGGCATGTTTGGAGGTGGAGGGCAGCTCACAGGGGGTTACTGAATTGGTAAACCACATTTTCATTCTGAGGGAAAGGAAGGAACGAACTGAGTCAATAGAAATAAAGGTAATGTATTCTTTGAATGTGATAAAGAACCATTACCGATATTTTCTCTTGTCCCAAAGACCCCAGCTGTTGTTGACCCTCGATATTGTCACTTGTCAATTTTAAGGTCTATTTATCGAGGTTAGATATTTATTGTGTTAATGAAATTAAATAAATATGGAATAATATCTAATCACCGATAATTTACTGATACTAATAATACGTCATTACCTCCAGTTGACACGTGATATTTTTATTGGTCAATTAATAATTAAGTTACTTTGTCGTGGTCAATTTGTTTTGATATTGAGATACCATTAATGATAACTGATACATTACATTTTTCAATACCGATAATATCAATACTTTGTTAATTATAATTCCATTTCTCCAGTTCAACTCTGTTGGTTTGGTAAGACTGCTGGACAAAGATGTTAGCAATATGTTTATATTCACATAATCACTCTTAATCTTCATAAAATAATTATATTTCTCCACTTAGAGCACCATATCACATGATCACTCCAAACCTTTAAAACAATATTAATATTTCTCCAGTAAATTATATTATTTTCTGCCCACCAATATTCGAAGTTATGTTGTTGGTTTTGTAATGTTTGTATTATCTAAGGATTCAAAGTTTTGTTTCTGTATTATATAATATAAATCAACTACCAGTAACATTAATGTGTTGTTAATCTCAAGTAGGCTATAGAAGGTAGGATCTACCAATACAGTATTCTATTTGTTTTTGTAATGTATTACCTTTAGTTTGTTGCATTTTCAATTATTACAGCATTATAGTTGTTCTGTAATGTATCCTACCATCTTGTAATACTACTACTACTACTAATATTATTAATAATAATAACAATAATGGTTATATTTGTTCATCCTCTATAGAGTCTATACATATTACAGTTCTCGCGAAAAATCTCTGCACGTGATTCAGAGCATGAAGGCCTACCGCCCAAATATGAATTTTGCTCCTGTACAAGAATTTAATTGCCTTGAGCTTGAATCGTGTGTCTGGCAGCGACGTACGTTTCCCTCCCAACTCGATGGTGGGGGGATGATAGTAAGGCCCCACCCACACCCTGCTGCCACTGGTATGTAACAGTTACCGGTTTTGAATTTTATAGGTCGGATTGTGTCGTGACGTCTTTGTGTTTTTGTGATTTTCTTCCATAGTATAACGGGTGGCAAACATACTGACAGCAAAACAATTAAATCAATTATTGATCTTTTCATAGCTAGGCACAGCAACAAGGAAATTTGTGTATTAAAGAGAATTAAATTAAGAATAGTGCAGGACTTGATTCATCGATTTAAAGTTGGCGGAGAAGATAAACTTCCCCTCCCTAAGAAACAACCAGGTAGACCCAGAAAAGTGTCTACAAGGACCAGAAACATATTAAACAGACAGCTTCAAGTCAAACCCAGGCTTACAAGCCAGAAATAAAGGAACAAAATAATAATTCACTTAGTAATGTATCTCTACGTACTGTACAGGAAACTTTGCATTGTGACCTTGGCTACAGGTCTTATCGGGCGCGCAAAAAAACACTGATAAATGATCGCCAGAGGAAGAGGAGGCTCTTTTTTGCTAAAAAGTACAAAGACTGGCCTCTTGACAAGTGGCGTACTGTGTTATGGAGTGATGAAAGTACCTTCTGTGTTAGTGGAGGAGGCCCATCAAAGGTGTACCGCCGCCCTGGCTCACACCCCACTGATTCTCGCTACACACAGAAGACCACAAAACACCATCCCAGCTTAATGGTCTGGGGTTGTTTTTCATATTATGGTGTGGGAAACCTAGTTATTCTACTTAAGAACACAACAGTTAATAAATATGTGTATTTTGAACTTTTAAATGATCACCTTGAAGAAAGTTTTATAAAAACACAAGCCGAGATTTTCCATCAGGACGGAGCCTCCTGTCATACAGCTAAGGATGTGATTCAGTGGCTTGATGACTGTGGCATTGAAAGGATTAATGATTAGCCAGGTAATTCTCCGGATATTTCACCCATAGAAAATTTATGGGCCATCATTAAAGGCAAGCTCCGTTTGCGTGACATCTCCACCCTCCCCAAACTTGAAATGGAGCTCCGTAAGTGTTGGGAAGAATTTAATAAGCCAGAAACACTTTGTAATCTTGCTGACAGTGTCCCAAATCGCCTTCGTAAAGTCATCAAGAGAAAGGGCTACACAACGAAATACTAATTACCACTGTAAGTGTTATTTTTCATCTTTATTCGTTACTAAAATTGATACTCGTATAGGTAAACAATACATTTTCGGGGCCGTGCAATAATTTTCCGCGAGAACCTGTACATATACATAGGCCTATATGAAATAAAATAAAATCTGTATGAAAGAAAATATACGGTGTATGAAGAACCAGTAGAAAAATATGATGTAAATGATATATGAAGTATGTATTATTTTTTTCAAGGTAGCCTAACATTAACAAGTAAGTAACTTTAATACAGTAATCTGAACTGAGGTGTATAATTATGGCGGGTATTATTAAAATATTTCTTAAAGGAAGAAAACATAAAGTTCACTGTAACTTACAAGTTATATTATCATATAGGCTAAATTAGCCTACACTTACCTACACAAGATTACGTTAAAGTTACAAGATGAATATATAAAGTTTTATTATTATCTGAACTAATATTCCCTATAGGCCTACAAGGTTATAAAGTTACAAGTTTAAGATAAATATTTATCTGTCTATCTATCTATTGTCCGACGCCTCAATCCCCAAAGGGGGTTACCAATGTCATTGAGGGTGACCACAAATGTATTTAATAGCCTCCACAAGTCCACACACCGCCTAGGCTACTATATATATATAGGCTAGGCCTATTCGTTTCATAACGCATAGTAGGCTATATCCTATTCCCACCAACTGGCGTCCCTCCTCCCAGGTTGAGTCCCAGCCAACATCATTCATATAGGGTAGGCTAATAGGCTACCAGATGGCCGTACATCTCAACTCCATCCTTCATCACTCTTGGTCTGCCTCTTCCCCTCCGTGCCTCCAATTCACTCTCGTACACTTTCTTGAACAAACTCTTTCTCCCCATGACCGAACCACAGCAATATGTTCCTTTACACATTCGCCAACACATCCACATCCACACCACATCGCTCACGTACTTCTTCATTTTTCAGTCTATCTATGAACCCTGTATCTCTCCATGTTACTCCACACACACATCTCTCAAGTAACTTATTTCCATCCCTCTAACATTTCATTTATATCTCTCCGTCATCGTCCCGTAGGCTATGTCAGTGTCAGGATTAGCCTAGACTAGGCTACCACACTATCATGTAAAGTCTTCTTCACTTCTATACTCATCCCTTTAGCCTATTCCTTGTCACTGCTTTCAGCGTTCTCACAACCCTCTTCTCCTGTTGTATCCTCTCCCGCACCTCATCCGTTAAACTCCCATCTTTACTCATCACACTACTCAAATACTTATAAATTAGATGACATTCTTCAAAACCTGCAATGACCATTCAACCTCACCTCACAGCCTGTGAATGCACCCCTTTCAAAGACCATAACACTGCTCTTCGACACATTACCTACAGGTTCCGTTTCTCACACACATCTCCAAACATATTCACCAAACCCTGCAACTCCCATTTAACAAAACTGTATCTCAGCAAACAGTGACACAGCCACACAGGCAACTTCCATTCACTCCCCTCCCTTATAAGAGGTAGCCTATACACCAACATCCACTGCTCTTCCCTTATTAATTAAAATTACTTATTAATTATACTTAAAATTACTTCAAGCCAACATTCAGTTTAAGAACTCACCCTGCTCATTCTCCACCCTCACACAAGCTCTTTACTGCCTCCAGGAACTTTCCAACCACTCCATATATTTTCAGTACGGTACTTTCCACAGACCTTCTCTATCGACTTTGCCATAGCCTATATATACCTTCTCCTATCCATAAATGTAGCATACAACATCTTGCCCTTCTCAATAAATTTCTCCATAACACACCTCAAGGAGAATATGTGGTCTACACTAGAGACCCTATATAGAGAGACTGGACACTTCCATCTTTGCTCTTTTTTTAGGTTTCCGCGATACCTCTCAAGTTAGTATAGGAAAAATGTATAAGATGCCAGTTAATAATCTATTGTTGACATTTGTGGGCAAAATATTGACGAAAGTTGCATTATTTCCATATACAGGTATATATTTTTTAATAAAGTTTGTGGACTTCTTTCCACTGTTCTTGTTTCTGTACAAACAATGATACCTCTTCAGTGGTGGGTAGATGGACGTAATCCTCAAAAGTCTGAAATATGAAAAAGAAAATTGATATTATCGATAACTTCATAATAGAAACATTCTTTAACGCTTTTCCGATTTTCAAAATGGATGTATCATTCTTTTACATATTGTAATGTACTTACACAGCTTGTGTTCACATCGTCTTCTGGAGGGGCCAGGCCTGCTTCCTCGACCTCAAGTTCCAGTTCTTCATTGACCTCAAACTCCTAAAATACAAGACAAAGTTTATTAGATTAATAATTCATATACCTGCTTCAAAATACTGTTTATCAGAAGCTTAACTATTTGCTACCTCAATACAAAGAAAATTACCTGCTCAATTGGCCTGTGCTGACGACCGAACATCAACTGGTAAGGTGTGAATCCTGTGCTCTTCTGTATGTGAGTCCTCATGCTATAAGCGACTTCTTCTATGTAGTTGGGCCAGTCGCTTAACTTGTTGCCGCAGAGTTTGGCCAGCCTCGTCTTTAATGTCCGGTTTGTCCTTTCTGCCAATCCGTTCGTCTGCGGATGATAAGCTGATGTGACGCTCCTTTTGATACCATAGGCTTTACACAGCTCGTCGTTAACCTGAAATAAAAAAGGAGCAATCAATCAATGCAAGAAGTATGACCCAGAGCTAGTAATAATTTCACATCATAATGGAATGTAGCTGTAAAGCTTACCGATGCACAAAACTCGCGTCCTTGATCCGTCAGGATTCTTCCAGGCGTGCCCCACCTAAAATAATATATAAATGGTTAAACAAAAAAATTAGAATTCTAATTCTAACACTGACTGAAATATACAGATTAAGCAAAGGTCCTAAAATATATCAATACATAATTTTGACCAACTTACCGAATTACTTTATATGTTAATAAATAGAGTGTGGTTTGCCATACATGTTATCTGAAGGAAAGTATTATAATAATGTAATTAGAGAAAAAGAAGAAAGACAGGAAACAGAGCGATACTCCCACATCATACCACAACCAGTAAACGACTGAGTGGAGGGAGGGTAGGCGGTTATTCTTGTACATTCTCTGCCATAGGCAATGACCAGTTGCCAATTGTCCAGTTTTTCACAGCTTGTAGTCTTCTTTTTCTCTTATTACATTATTATAATACTTTCCTTCAGATAACATCTATGGCAAACCACACTCTATTTATTAACATATAAAGTAATCTGTTTGTAGGAAACCTATAATGTTAAATAAAAAAAGTAGCTTAATTTTACGTAATCTTTGTTGAAGTCGGGAATGACAGTGTCTCATTAAACGTTTCGTATTTCTCTTATATTTATATTTATCTAAAATCTGATGGTATCGTCATATTCATAAGAAAATTTTGTACGAGAATGACTGTTATATTTATATATAAATGCTAACTATGAAGCAAAAAATACTTCAATGTAAAAAGTGGTATAAACATTTCCAAGCCGTATTTTGACTTAAACTTGCTATAATATTTTTTCTTTGGTCTGTATTATGTTTTGGAGAGTGTTTTTAGGTTCCAAATTTAATGTAGAGTTTAATGGTGTAAGATAAAAATGCATAACCTATATAATAATCTAGCTACACGTAAATTATTAGAGGTATGTCGTCTTTCAAATGCAGAGTAAGTGCTTGGTTGTTTACAAGAAATGGCGCGGTACCTTGAGCGTCCTGGCAGCCAATCAGAGAGCTCCATTCATACCTGGGGCTAGGCTCAGACGGAGCGGCGGGACAATTATAAGTAAATGGACTATAGTGCTAAGCTAAGCAACTAATAGTTATTTTCTCAAACCCAGGTGCAATAGAAGGCAAACACATCCAGATTCAAAAGCCAGCCTTATCAGGATTTACGTACTTTAACTATAAGAGGACATTCAGCACAGTCCTGATGTCTGTAGCTGATGCTTCTTATAGGTTTCTGTATGTAGATGTTGGAGCCTATGGTAGGGAGCATGATGCCAACATCTTCACACAGTCGGCCTTTGGAACAGCATTACAGGATTGCACCCTGCACCCCCACAGGCAAATAATGGAGATTTGCCATATGTTTTAATTAGTAACGAGGCATTCCCTTAAAAGCCAGAACTCATGCGGCCTTATCCTGGAAGCAATTTAACAGAAAAAAAAGCAATTTATAATTATAGACTGAGCCATGCTCGGAGGGTTGTTGAGAGTGCTTTCGGGATAATGGTCGCCAAATGGCGCCTTCTCCGTCAACCAATAATTGCAAAACCAGAAACGGTTGACAAGCTGGTGAAGGCAATGTGTGTGTTGCATAATTTTATGAGGGAGAAAGAGGGGTTAACAATGACATTGATGTTGAACCATAAATTTGTGTTAACTGGCATCTCTACTGTTTATCATCCACTGTCATCATCATACATCTGGAGTAGCTTACCGAGCGAGACGTCAAGTCGGTCGCTGATTGGCTCTAATTTCCCCTATGAAATATAATCGTATAAAGTTCACGAATATGCGTCCGGGTATCCCTTACGGATTATTTCAGCTCCCCACATGGCAACCTCACATTTCAAGGTAATATTGTAAATAGGGGACAGCTGTAGAAATAGAAATGTAATTGGCATTTTTTTTTTTTTTTTATGATATGAGAATAATAACTTCATGCTGTAACATAGTGTTTTTCCTTCCTACACTTTATAGGGTTCATTTATAACATTATTCACAGTACCATGTGTCTGAAAAAAACAAATGAAAATTTCTTTGAGTTTTACAGAACTCTACTTCCAGTTATCCCACAATAATGCATTAACTTTCATTGGGTTTACTCTTACATAAGTTGTAATAAAAAGTATTGAATACAGTGATTTCCCCATAGGAGAATAGTGATCTGTGAAATCACATACTGTAAAAAGGAATTTACATGGAAATGATTACCATCATTTAGAGGCTTGACCAAGACTTATACAACTATAATATGGAAATATTGCAAGCTGAGGTACTGTAATGTATTATACAGTACATACGTTTCCACATGGAATATTGGTCACGCTTGTTGGGTGATGGTGTTTAGGCAGCAAGACAATATTCAAACTAAAGGCATAAAATAATAACAAATAAACCAGATACCATATCAGCCCCTTCATCAGGAACAATATACTCTACTGTAAATAAATCTACTTGTAGTTTCACATCATCATCCAAATACATTCCCTGATTTGTGCCACCCCATGGGTTCATCCTCTCTCATCCATAATATAGAACTTATACAAGCATGTGGCTGTTGCATGCAAACTTAAAAACTGAAGTGTTGCTTTAAGGTATATATTATTAAAAATGCGTAAGTTTTCTAGTAATTTTAATTACAACACATATTATTTAGAATCATGGATTATATCAAATATTTTTAAAATTAAATCAGCTTGTTGTTCCTCGTCTTCAATTCTTAATAATTTTGCTTTTATGTATTCAGCAGCTGCAACTGCTGGACACATTGGTGTTTGTTTTGACTGGTGGGCTGTAACCCACTGTGCTAAAGGGTCCTGCCAATCCACTCCCTCCAACTTGGCCTTTTTTCCAGGTGTGGCAGAATCTGTTGCTACCTTTTTTTTCTTTGGAGTGTTGGTTGCAGGTACTGGTCCAGCTGCAGCCACTCGAGGTGCTGGTCCAGCTGCAGCCACTTGCTGATGTATCTGCAAACAAATGATAAAATAGAAACTGTACAGGAATACAGAATGCTTTCATCAGCAATAGCATACTCCATATAATTCTATATCTAATACTGCAGAAAAATTGTAGGAAAAATGCTATCTCTAAACACCAGAACATATGGGACCCCTTGCTTTGATATTTTTTGTAATGATCAATGTTTCCGTTGGCATGCATAGATTGATTCCTAATGCTTTGTGGGATACAGTACAGACAAACGTAAGAGCTAGGTAGTAAGAGGTTCAGTCTTTCTTTGAAAATATATGAACATTTCAATAGTTATTAGCCAAGGTAATAACTTAATGGGTGTAAAAATTTGTAACATATGCAAGATATGAAAGACATTTACACTCAACTGAATATTTCTGTAACTGTCACTGCTTATAACTTTACATTATATAAATATATATCTGTGAAACTTATCAGTGATGAGGTAAGACAATGATAAACAATGTCTTTGGAGTAATTTCAATAATTAAATAATAAAATGATAATTAATAAATATTAATAAAAATAAGAACACGATATACTCACATCTCTACGACATTCTTTGTGTCAGCTTCATTAGAGGATGACATTGAATATGGCTGGCTGGCTGCTTGATGATCCCAGCTGGAAACTGTTGCCCCCTCTGAAAGAGACATCAGTAGAATGAAACAGCAGATCTGTTTATGACATATTGATTGATTCCTTCACCTTAAGACTCACTTATACATATAAACCCTGAAACTTGAAATTTCCACTTTCTCCCCCATTCCTTGTTCATGATTCATTCAATGTTGTTTATCTAATTCTACATGTCCACTGACATATACTGTAAAGTAGTACAACTTTCGTGCGATGTTCTTTGCAGTAATGAAGCAAAGAATCAAGTAGAGGGTACAATTCCCATTTCATTTTGGGTATTGAGTCGGACCCTGAGCCACTTGGAATGACCTTCTCATGAACCCTCCTCATCCTCACATACCGGTCTGTCAGGCATATCCACCTCTTCCTGCATTGCTCCTCTGAAGAAATAACCAAATTATTATATTTACAGAGTTTTGGTTAGCCAAAATAATACATTTCCACATTTAATTTCTTTCCGATTTAAGACTTCCATCTCCCTCCAAAATATGCCCAGGTTAGGTTACTGTTGGCTATGGATGGATTGATTAATTAAAATTATGAAAATAAATTTTATATAACACTTTGCCCTGTTTGGTTACTACAATTTCTATCATTTTAAATTCCAATATTAAAGAATAATATTTTTACTTCTGTCCAGAAGGATATCCTCAGATCAGGTACCAACAGAGATTGGTTTCTGTACCATATTATTTAACACTTTCCACATGCCAGAATATTCTTGCATAAGATATTAAAGTATCAGCTTAAATAGTCTACAACATTGACTGTATTGTATACAAACTGGCTGGATTTCATTGGACTCAACACATTACTCATCATTGCTATAAATATAAAGAAAAGAATAATTGCATATGGAACCACTACACTTTTACAAATTTAGCAAATAGGCTAGCCTAGCTAGCTTAAACTTATGATTATTATCATACACAGAATAGTTATACTCATACCAGTCATGTTTAGCTGATGTGCTATCTGCTTCCACGAATTTCTTTTCATGATGATATCCTTGTACTTCTCGTGGGCAGTATCATAGATCCAAGGATAGCTGGCCACAAGGTTAATTAAAGATTCCTCGTACTCCACTCTGACCAAAAGAAATATGGTTTGTAATTAATGTTTAATTGAAAAAATAAAGATAGAATATACAACTATAATATATATATAATATATAATATATAACACGCAAAGCATATCGTACCTGATATAGCAGTCGTTATTGAAGATAATAATGAAGAGTACTGTTGTTAAACCACTGTCTGCTGTATGCTGCCTGGAGTGGAGGGAGACTGGAGTTTGGACACGTGTGTTTTTTGGGTGCGTTTATGAATGCCCCGGCGGCTTGAGGCGGTCTTGAGGCTGGCTAGACTAGATGCTGGGGCATTCAAAAACAGTCCAGGTCGACCGTTGGAGACTGACTACAACAACAACAAAGATGGCAGAAAACAGATATTTTCAAGTATGCTACTCTTCCCTCTCGGAGCAATGGAAATTATTATTAACTTTTATCATTAACTCTTTTTTATCATTAACTTTTAATTGAACCTTTAAGTTCAGTGTATTTACCTTGTTGTTGCTTCAGACGCCATTTTTCAATATGTTTGTTTACATTGTGACGTCATTATCCGCCTTGAGACTGGGTCTAGCCTGCTCCAGAACTGGCTCGACTTGACTATACCTGGGCTCGAGGCGGACTAGAGTTTGGGACGTGCAAAAAACACGATTGGGCGCCAGCCTCGAGGCGGTCTTAA
Source organism: Petrolisthes manimaculis (assembly GCA_034508575.1). Taxonomy (NCBI): domain Eukaryota; kingdom Metazoa; phylum Arthropoda; class Malacostraca; order Decapoda; family Porcellanidae; genus Petrolisthes; species Petrolisthes manimaculis. The sequence goes on along the minus strand of JAWZYT010000628.1, from coordinate 200,734 downwards.
GTTTGGGGCATTCATAAATGCACCTAAAAAAAAAAATTTTGTTTATACCCAGCACCAGAGTGCGGTGTTGCCAAGCCTCCAGTTCCAATGTACATTATTATTAATTGTACATAAATCGACGAATTATACACAAATATATTATGATTATTATTTTATTTACATAAAACATATCATTTTGCGAACAAATAACTTTAATTCATATTATAGTCATATGTTGAGGAGCCAGCAACATTGTAAACGGTTAACACAGCCAATGTCGCTACCCAAAAAATGAAATTAATTCATCCTCAACGTTAGACATCGACCGTCTCCTGGAGGTCACGATGCGCACCGCATTCCCACTGTAACAAACCCAAGCTTTGACTGAAGTTTACTATACCAAATTTCTTAACAAAATGGCCCCGAAAGATTCTAGGGGTGAACTTAGGGTTTTTACATAAAGAATGAATATGATACTAAGACTTCATTGATGAGAAAAGGTTACTTTAAGGATGTTTCCTTGGGTGTATTGTTCTTCCTCCCTTATAGCTCAGGCCCCAAATTATAGGAAAGAATTAAAGATTTGCAAGATTTTAAACAATTAAATTAAACAATACAAGTAAATAACAAGTAATAATAATTCTGCCCAGACCTATTAAGATTAAACGTAAATTAGCAACACAACAAAGAATATCTGGCAGGTTCATAAAAACATACAAACATTTAAGAACAAAATTAAACAAGAAAATAATTAAATTAAAATAAGGTTATAATCACGATAAACTGTTCCCATATTAAGATGTGGGAAGATCGTAGCTTGATGTCCGTCAGCACACAGGGAGAGAGTACAATCCTGGGAGACCGACACTGGGAAGGAGTTGGTTAACACTGCCCATGTTGGCTTTGGCTTAGCCAGACATTACCTCGGTTCCCGATTATAGTAGGACTGGTAACTCCCAAGAAACACTCTCTCCCTCTGTCGGTCATAGACCGAATTAATGTTGAGGCTTCGAATCACTCGAGGTGGAACAACAGAATGGGGTCGAGACCATGAGTCCGTAACACCTCCCCCCTTAAGACCTCGAAAGGGGACTGAAGAGGTTAAAAGGATGCTTGAATGGTCTCGGCTGAAAGAGGCAGGTCTCGTGATAAGGCGTCTGCAATTCTGTTGTCCACACCCCGAATGTGTTTAATAGTGAGATGGTACTCTTGGAGTTTCAGTGCCCACCGCAGGAGTCGTTGGTTGGTGTTCTTCATCTTGTGAAGGAAGGTTAGAGGGTTATGGTCGGTGTGCACTATTACTGGTGGATAATGCTGTGGTAGATAGCACTCAAACTTCTTCACTGCCGATACCAACGCCAACAACTCTTTTTCTATGGTGGAATAGTTGCGTTGGTACTTATTCAGTTTGCCTGAGTAGTAGGAGACAGGATGTAGGATGCCAGTCTCCTTGTCTGGCTGTAGTAATATGGCTCCCACTCCTCTGTCACTGGCATCAACTTGAAGATGGTATGGCAAGGTGTGATCAGGCGAATGAAGGAGGGGGTGTGATGATAACAACCCCTTCAACTTGTTAAAGGCTTCAGTACAGGTGGGAGTCCAGATGAATTTTCTCATCGAACTGGTGAGGTCTGTGAGGGGCGCTGATACTGCTGCGAAGTTGGGACAGAAGCGTCGGTAGAACCCGCACATACCGAGGAAGCGCATCAATGACTTGCGGTCCCCTGGCCTCAGAAATGTAGAGATTGCCTCCACATTAACATCCTTTGGACGAGCCACTCCTTGACCCACCACATGGCCCAGGTAGGTCACAGTTCCTCGACCGAAGCAGGACTTGGCAAGGTTGATGGTGAATCCCGTAGCGGCCAGACGCTCCAACAGCTCCTCCAGCCTGGATAGATGATCATCCCACAAATCTGAAGTTATCACGATGTCATCTAAATATGTTTGTACACCCCTTAAATCCTGAACTGTACATGACATGGCCCTCTGAAAAGTAGCTGGGGCGTTCATCATACCAAAAGGCATAACTTTATATTGAAACAGTCCAAACGGGGTGATGAAAGCAGAGATGGTTTTAGCTCTATCTGTCATCCCAATTTGGTAGTATCCCTTTTGTAAGTCGATGGTTGATACTAGTTTAGCAGCCCCTACTGTGTCTATTAGGTCATCTATCCTTGGTAAGGGAAAGGCATCAGGGATTGTCACAGAATTGACTTTTCTGTAATCAGTACATAGTCTAGTACTACCATCAGGTTTTGGGACTAATAGAGAGGGTGATGCCCAAGGGGAATTGCTAGGTTCTATTAGGGAATTCTCCAACATATAATCAATTTCCCTTCTCATTATGGCTTGTTTTTGAGGGTTGAGTCTGTAGGGGGATTGTTTAATAGGGAATATTTCTGGAGACCTTAGGACGACATCATGAACATGGGTGTTACAAAACCCAGGAACATCAGAGATGACTGATGAATATTTCCCAAATAATATCTTAAGACTCTCTCTCTGGGATGGAGATAAGTCAGCCAGATATTGATCTAATTTCCCCAACAGCTCACTGTTCTTGGGGTTCCCAGAAGGCGAAGGAAAATCTACAACCTCCGTCTCCCCACAGAGTTCTCCATTTTGTGTCAACCCCGGTTCTGGAATTGCTAAAACAGGCACATTACATGAAAATTGTACTGGGTTATTCTCCTCCAGGGGTCTCTCTACATATGCCTTCATCTGGTTTATGTGGACAAGGCGTTTATCCTTCCTTCTGTCAGGTGTGTGGACCACATAATTTAAATTAGTTAATTTCTGAGACACTATGTAGGGTCCACTATACTTACTCTTTAAAGCATGACCAGGAATAGGCAAGAAAAGAAGAACCTTGTCTCCAGGATTAAAAGTGCGACTTGCAGACTTCACATCATAGCGAGATTTCATTTTATTTTGACTCTTTTCAAGATTAGCTAGGGCGAGTTCTCTTACCTTGGACAAAGTTAATTTTAAGGAATTGACATATTCTGTAACTGTACGGGAAGAATGATTAGTTACTTCGTTGAACCATGAATCTTTCAGAACCTTTAATGGTCCTCTGATTTGACGTCCATATAACAATTCAAATGGAGAGTACCCTAGCGACTCTTGAGGACACTCTCTAATGGCAAACAATAGCCAATCTATATTTGTGTCCCACTCTTTCTCAGTCTGGAAGCAGAACTTCTTAATCATGGATTTTAAAGTTTGATGATGACGTTCTAGACAACCCTGGGTCTGAGGTCTGTAAGCTGTTGATACCTTCTTATTCACCTCCATCTCTAACATAACAGACTTCATTATATTACTAGTGAAGTTTGACCCCTGGTCACTCTGGATTTCCTGAGGAATACCAACCTTGGTAAAAAGATGTAATAAATGAGACACAATATTTTTAGCCTTAATGTTGCGTAAAGGGAAAGCCTCGGGATACCTAGTAGCTGCACACATCACCGTGAGCAGATACTGATTTCCCTTCGTTGTCTTTGGTAATGGCCCCACACAATCAATTACTATTTTCTCAAATGGCTCGGTAGTGACAGGGATAGGAGCAAGTGGTGCGTTAGGGACAGTTTCGTTAGGTGTACCTACCAGTTGACAGGTATGACATGATTTCACAAACTGGTTGATGTCTCGCTTTATATTAGGCCAAAAGAAATGATTAAACAGTTTACGATAGGTATTCCTCTGACCCAGATGACCAGAAATCCCTTCATGAGCTAATTCCATTACAGATGAACGAATCGATGAAGGAATAATTACTTGAGTTACCGTAGACCAGGTGGCTGAATCAGGCTTATCCAATGGGTGGTAACTCCGCACGAGTACCCCTTTATTATAGAAAACATTAGGATTCTTACCATTTATTGACTTGTCATCTGCAATGTGCCTTAGCTTGGCCAGAGAGGGATCTTCCTCCTGAGCCAATATGAGGTTTTCCCTATTCATGACCTGGGAGAACAAGGTGTCCCGATGCGAGAGTGAAGGAGAGTCAATGGCTTCTGAAACATTCTGTGAACGTGTAACCACACAAACAGGGAAAAGGTGTGGTTTCTCCTGGTCTAACTTTGCCGTGGGACTCTCATTCACAGGTTTTTCACTCACTACCACATCAGGAATCATTCCATGTCCAGCCAAGTCATTTCCTAAAAGAAAGGTTACCCCAGGAATTGGAAGATCAGTCTCTAGGACAGCTACTCTAACTGGCCCCTGTATCAACTCACTCTGTACATGGATGTCGACCATACCTGCTGTAGGAGTACAATTGAGGGTCTTTAACATAATTATTTCCCCAGTGTAATGGTTTTCTACTGAAGGCAAGGCCTTCTTACACAAAAGGCTTTGAGCTGACCCAGTGTCTCTTAGTATGGTAACAGGATATCTTTGTGTGTTGTCAGGAAGTGAAACTGTTCCACTCACTTTGAAAGCAGAGAATGGATCAGACGTGAGGGAGTTGGTCTGGATACAGGTTACAGGTTTCTCTGATTGTGTTGGTTTTTGTGTAGTGGCAATGGTAAGTTTGTATGTTGATGATGTTTTACACTTTGGATGGGTACAATGCAAGATATTATGTCCTGGTTGTTTACAATATGAACAAAATTCTTCACTTTTATCATATTTATAACTAGGTTTCTTAAAATTAATGGCTGGAGGTGTGACCACAGACACAGGGTTATAGCTGGAGGAGAATTTCACATAAGGGTTTTTGGGTTTATCACGGCTTTGTACATTTCTATGAATCAGAGCATAACTGTCAGCTAACTGGGCTGTTTTAATGAGATCAGCCTCGCCCTTCTCTTCTATATACAATAAAATATTGAGTGGTAATCTACGTTTCCATTCTTCGAGAGCTACAAGATTAACTAATTCAGAGAAGGTAGATATATTAGTAGCTGACAGCCATTTCTTTAGCATCCTCAGTTTGTTCATGGCAAACTCTAAAAATGTGTCTTTGTCTGGTTTAATATAGTTTCTGAATGTCCTACGATACTGATCAGGGGTGATTTCGTAGGCATCAAGAATAGCTTTCTTCACAAAGTCATAGTCATCTGAATTCTCAAGGTGATTGAAAGTTTTCTGGGCTTTTCCTACTAGTTTGGGCTGTAAGAGCCAGGGCCATTCCTCTTTCGGCCATTTTAGGTGCTTTGCTGTTCTCTCAAATGTGGCAAAAGATCTCTCTGGATCACTTTCTTCAAATATAGGAACTAAAGTAATGTTTTTAGCTAAATTAAATGATTTCTCCCTCTGCAAGTTTAATTCTTCTTTTTTGAGCTTAGCAGATTCTTCTAATTGTTGAATTTTGGCAATTTCTATCTGTCTGTCTCTCCCCTTTTCTTCTAACTCTATCTGTCTGTCTCTCCCCTTTTCTTCTAACTCTAGTCTTTTTAATTCGCGATCTTTTTCTCTCTCCTCAAGTTCTAAACGAAGCTTCTCTCGCTCAAATTCTAACCTAGCTTCCGACCAAGAATCGGGATATGGGTTTCTATCCTGATATTGAGGGACGTCAGAGATTTGGGAGTCGCTACCATGACAGCTCAAGGGAGTACAAACAGCTACTGCTTCCTCAGGCAAAAGGTTCCTATTAGTTAGTTCCTGTATTACAAGATTTTTTAACATTTCCTTAGTGTATGAACTTTCATAAGTTATATCAAAATGGTAAGCCACAAACTTCCAATCATCTTTAGAGATGATTCGACCCTGAAGATTTTGTAAAGAAGGTTCTGAACAGAACTGTTTCGCATCAAATTTGTTAGACATGGTTATGTTTTAGTTATAGGTTGTACGAGAAGATCACGGCTCTGTTTACAAACACAGCAGAGATAATATGAATAGTCTTTACCTTATAGACTATGATTAATATGATTAATATGCACTTGCTAAAATGCTGGATGGAGCAAAAATTAATGCTAGCCCCACCTTACCATCAACAAATACATACCAATGACCAGGGAGAACCCTAGTAGTGACGTGTTACATATGAGTCAGGCATGGATACCAACATCTCCCGTAAAAATAATTAGTATAAGTAAATAAGGACAGACATGATCCTGAACCAATGTAAACACGTGAAACACGACTCCGATACACTATACTAAAGGAAGAAGGATTGATGTGTGCACAAGAAGACCCTACTTCTAGTAAATAGTATAATTAATTATAATGGATGTGTGTTTGGTCTAGTATGGTTTAATTTCCCATACAAGACAATATATGAGGGACAATCCTACTCTGAAGATTTAAAATATAATAAGTAGACTCAGGTGGATGTCTGATGTGCGAATTGTGCCAATTTCGTCACAAAAGAGGATATCAAATGATATGAAGATTTTTGGATACTCAATGCCCACCACTGTCTGTCTAGTGTTAATGAGCATGGATGAGTATGAGAAGAGTATTAACCAAGTCCATCCAGTAAACCACTCACTTCCCAAATCTGAACAATGCAATAGTACCCTAGTTTACACAAACCACATAAAAGTATGGAATGTAAATTTAAGTTTGAAGAGCAAAATCTACATTAGGTAAAGTTATCGTGATTGTATTATTATTGATATGAAATTCCCTATAATTTAAGCCCAAGTCGATTAAAGGAGAACAACACACCACCAAGTTCTAAGAGATCCCGGTCAGGCCCCCACATGTAACAAACCCAAGCTTTGACTGAAGTTTACTATACCAAATTTCTTAACAAAATGGCCCCGAAAGATTCTAGGGGTGAACTTAGGGTTTTTACATAAAGAATGAATATGATACTAAGACTTCATTGATGAGAAAAGGTTACTTTAAGGATGTTTCCTTGGGTGTATTGTTCTTCCTCCCTTATAGCTCAGGCCCCAAATTATAGGAAAGAATTAAAGATTTGCAAGATTTTAAACAATTAAATTAAACAATACAAGTAAATAACAAGTAATAATAATTCTGCCCAGACCTATTAAGATTAAACGTAAATTAGCAACACAACAAAGAATATCTGGCAGGTTCATAAAAACATACAAACATTTAAGAACAAAATTAAACAAGAAAATAATTAAATTAAAATAAGGTTATAATCACGATAAACTGTTCCCATATTAAGATGTGGGAAGATCGTAGCTTGATGTCCGTCAGCACACAGGGAGAGAGTACAATCCTGGGAGACCGACACTGGGAAGGAGTTGGTTAACACTGCCCATGTTGGCTTTGGCTTAGCCAGACATTACCTCGGTTCCCGATTATAGTAGGACTGGTAACTCCCAAGAAACACTCTCTCCCTCTGTCGGTCATAGACCGAATTAATGTTGAGGCTTCGAATCACTCGAGGTGGAACAACAGAATGGGGTCGAGACCATGAGTCCGTAACACCACTGTTTGGGCACATACAAGGACGTTCGTGACGTCATCAACGTGAACGTCCACCATGCAAACGTGCTGGTAAGAACCCCACCTTAGGCCGTGATCATGTTCGGCCGTGATCGTGTTCGGCCGTCGTAACTTTCGGCCGGATGAAGTTTAGGCCTTACGACGTTTAGGCCGTGCGACGTTTAGGCCGTAAGATGTTTAGGCCTCATGAGCCTTTAGGCCATGAGATGTTTAGGCCGATGTGAGAAAAAAATACATCAGCATAACATGACAAATTATTATTCCCACAACTACGTCTTACATTACTATAGTGTTTATAAAATAGTATTATTTGTTAATTCACTTGGAGGATAATGCATTTTATATAAATTTAACTTCTCAACACCAGATACCTATAGTATAGTCTCCTCCCACTCCCATCCCCACTCTCTCTCATATATAGTTATATATTGTATAATAATAATTAATTAATAATACTCTTTACGGTGGGAATTTCTCCTCTATCGTAAAAAGACGCTATCACCCTATGGATACATTCCTCGTCAAACTACGAAAATGAATGTCTGTCTGTGTACCTTCCCTTGCAGCTAATTATAGAATGAAGGAACCGATGTTCCTTCTCATTTAATACATTTATATACTTGCATAAACAAAGAAAGGGTGTTCCCAGATCATGGTGCATAATTATGACCTAAGGGCAAAAACACCACCCACCTTGAACTGACTTATTAGCATCTGTCAGTTCAGGTTGTCCACTCATACATTCACTGAGGCATACACCTCCATCCCTGTATACATTCCCACATTCTCTTTGTTATCAATCATATAAAGTTCTACTTATACAAGAGTTAAACCATATTATACATATCTTCATGCGATATTTCAATAAAAAATACTGGTATACCATATAATTATACTATATATATATATATTATATTATATATGTGTGTGTGTGTGTGACACAGTTTATTCTGTCTCCCTCTCTCTGGAGGGATTAATCCTTCTAATGTCACTTGTGTTCTACCTGTGACCAAGACTAGAGACAGGAAATGGAAGCTTCTTTTCGCCTGTTTATGTGGAATTGACTATAGTATATACGGCAGTCTCAGCAGTATGCCTGCCTGATCTTGGCCGCACCTTTGTGTATAAATTTTGCTGTCTTTTTGTTTCATTCGATTTTTGTTTGTAAGGGCAAAATCTGCATGTATATCTCCCCAAAACTGTGTCTTTCTCCACAAACTTTGCATTTTATATTATTTTCTTCAGAATTAATCCCTACTTCCCACACATGTGAATCCCTTACCTGCCTGGGCAAGTCTATGGCCTGTGTGTGTGTGTGTGTGTGTATCATGGATTTTGCTATATAGCACAATATTCTATCTTGCAATAAACAAAATGGAATGTGAAAAGGACACAACAGATATAATGCTTAGGCGAATTAGTAGTTAGAGAACAAACATTAAACAAAATTTGAAAAGACCATAGGAATTAGAATTTAGAATTTATTTATCTGGCGGCGCAACAGCTAGGGTCATATACCGCCCAACACAAAATTATTATCTTCAACTAACAAAATCACAAACCCCCGAAAGGGACACGTATCATAACTAAACTACACACAAATTATAAACACACACCATTACTAAAAGAACGCGTCAACTTAACTAATATATAAAAAAGAATCAAGACTAAATAATATCAAACTATCTAAAAACCATAAGTATAATAAAATCACAATTTGTGGAGGAGGCCAGCCTCCTCCACATAGGAGAGGGTGTTCCCTCCCACACTACAAGCCTCCTCCCTGAGCACCAGGGAGAGACTGTAAGAACCGTCACCCACACGGTACTCAGAGAGGTGCCTACGACGCAGGTACCCAAAACTGGGACACTCAACAATAATATGCCTCACTATCAAAGGGACCAGACAATCATCACAGTAGGGAGGGTTAATCCTGTCCATTAAAAAGCCATGAGTCAATAATGTGTGGCCAATGCGGAGACGGACAAGAGCCGTCTCCCACCGGCGGGACAGGCCGCTGTAGCTCCACAAACCAAGGCGTTGGCGGATGTCACGGAGCTTGTTAGCCCCGACACCGTCCCATCTGTCCTGCCAGCAGGAACGAACGGCAGCATTTATATAGGGTCGAAGGTCCACTGCAGGGACAGGATGACGCCCGGCAGGAGGCCGAGAATTGGAGACCACAGCCTTAGCCAGGGCATCAGCTCGCTCATTACCATCGACACCCACATGGGCCGGGACCCAACAGAAAGTGACTTTGCGGCCACGACGACCCAGGAGGACAAGCCACTCAAGGATGGCCAACACCAGGGGATGGGGAGAGTTAAAATTGCACAAGGCCTGCAAGGCACTACAAGAATCACTATAAATAGTAAAAGAATGCTGAGGGAGAGTAAAAATCACTTGGATGGCATATAAAATGGCCGAGAGCTCAGCAGTGAAAATCGACATGACAGAAGGAAGTCTACCACCACGGCCAAAGTAAGGAAAGACAACTCCAAAACCAACTCCAGCATCAGACTTTGACCCATCTGTGTACACAGGGAGGGACTCCCTGTGAGTGAAGGCATGTTCTAAAAACAGGGAACGAGCCACTGGAGGAGGAAGAGATTCTTTTTTGTCTGTAAAACAGGTGCAGGGAAAAACTTGTGGAAGAAGCCATGGAGCCACCCTGGGGACCCTCACAGGACGAATCTGAGGGACGCTCTCCTCCTGTGCAACAGATGCTGAGAGAGCTGTACCAACCCTTACAGAAAAACTGCGACCACTAAGAAACTCTTTAAGAAAGCGTGGAAGGCGACCTCGCAGGCCATATACATGGAGCTGCTGCAGGATGCCATATTGCCATGTAGTGTCATATGCTTTCTCTAAATCAAAGAATACACAGACAAGGTGTTGATGTCGTGCAAAGGTCTCACATGCAGCAGCTTCCAACCTGACCAGAGCATCTGTAGTGGAACGATGTTTACGAAAACCCGACTGGGACGGAGACAGAAAATCACCCCGTTCCAAGAAGTATACCAGTCTGACATTCACCATCTTCTCAAATAGTTTACATAAACACGAGGTCAAAGCAATTGGTCGGTAATTGAGGGCAACACTAGAGTCTTTGCCTGGCTTGGGGAAAGGAAGGATGGTAGCAACCCTCCACCCAGAAGGGAAGACACCCTCCACCCAGATTCTGTTGTATAAAGCTAAGAGAAATGAGATTGCCTCCTCACCCAAGTGTCGCAACATTGCATATGGGATGTTGTCTGGCCCAGGAGAAGTGTCCCCACAGAGAGAGAGAGCAGAATGCAGGTCTCTCAGGGTGAATATATGGTTATAACTTTCATTCTCATTCCCTGAGAAATTCAGGGCTGTACGTTCCTTGGCTCTTAACTCATGTCTCACAGCCAGAGATCGAGAGTCACGGCTGGAGACTCTAGCAAAAGCCTCCGCCATGGTATTGGCCACTGTCAAACTATCCATAATCTGAACTCCATTGACCTTAAGTACAGGTGGAGAACTAGGAGAAAACTTCCCCGCCATCTTACGGACTCTCTTGAACACTTGAGTGAGGGAAGTTTTACTATTAATTGAAGACACATAGGCCTTCCAAGATGCACGTCGTGCCTCTTTTAAAACTCGTCTAGCCCGGGCCCTTGCCCGTCGGAAGTTCTCTAAAAGAGTTGGGTCCCCACGATTGCGACGAAGGTGAGAGAAAGCAGCACGCTTCTCCCGCACAGCAGTGGTGCAGACTGGTGACCACCAAGGGACAGGACGTTTGGGAAAGTAGCCAGAAGTTTTAGGGATAGAGTTGAGAGCGGCAGAGTGGAGTACATCAGTGAAATATGTTACAGCCTCATCAGAGCTACCAAAATCGGCTACTGAAGAGACCGAAGAAGTTAGCTCTCTAAAAAACTGCCAGTCAGCCTTCTCTAATTTCCACCTAGGAGACGAGACTGAGGTTCATACTTGTTACCTTCTAAAAGTATAGGAAAATGGTCACTACCATATAAATCTGGCAACACTCTCCAAGTAAAATCTAACAGAGCACTGGGTGAGCAAAGAGAAATGTCAATGGCGGTAAAAGTCCCAGTTGGGCTATTAAAATGTGTCACATCTCCCGTATTTAAAACCCCTAATCCCTCATCCTCAATAAAAGAAGCAAATAAAACACCCCTGGGGTTGATCGAACTATCACCCCACAGAGGATGACGCCCATTAAAATCACCCAATAAAATAAAGGGAGAGGGAAGGTCCCGTACAAGACGGGTGAGATCACCCCTCTCTACTGTAACACTGGGAGGAAGGTATAAACTGCACACAGTGTAGGGGCGGTCCATATAAACCTCAACAGCAACAGCCTGGAGCGGTGTGTCAAGCTCCAGGCTCGTGCATGGAATATCTCGACGAACTAGGATGGCAGAGCCACCATGGTGACCCTGCCCTTCAAATGAATTTGAATAAAATGCAGAATATGATGGAGGACTGGCAGGAATGTAGTCCCCAAGCATTGTCTCTTGAAGAGAAACACATGCAGGAGAGAAACTAGAGAGAAGAATGCGAAGTTCTTCCCAAGAAGCACGTAAGCCACGGCAATTCCACTGAAGGACCTTAAAAAGTGTTACTTTGGTCCTGGTTTATGGGAAGCCTCATCGAGGTACTTCCCACTACCACCTCGACCTGAGGGTCTACTCAAACGATACGTTTTGTCAAATCCTGGGCCACTAGAAGAGCGAACCCGAGGAGTAGTACTTGGGGTAGTAATTGGGACCCGCTGACGAGTCCCTGAAGCATTTGATATGTTTGATAAAGATGAAGGTATATGAGCAGGGATATTCTTAGAAGCATTTACATTGGTATTGTCCTGTGCAGCAGTGGTATCACTGACACAGGCAGACACATCAACATCCATAATACAGGTGGTAGAATCACTCTGCTGTTCTAGCGGAGAAGAAACTGAATCTTTTGAAGTCGCGACATCAGTGGCATCCACATTAACTTCACGCTCCTCTGATAGTCCTGAAGAAAACTTGTGAGGAGGAACTTCTGTTGAATCAAGAGATTCATCAGAGCCACGAGAACGCTTCTGGTGACATTGAGAGGAAACTATGGATGAGTCCTCAGAGATGGTTGCTTTATAAGGAGGAACATCTATTGAGTCAAGTGCCTCAGAGGAACCATGAAGACGTCTCTGTGACCGTTTAGGTGACTTAAGTTTCCTTTTTGGAGAGCGTATGGCAGCGTGAACCTCTACCACATGGACACCTTTAGCTAAAGTTGCAGAATTGTCATCAGTTGAAGGGTCACCAGAATGAGTGTCTGATAAGGTTTCCAAAACAGAGAAGGTATTATGCAGTGCAACCCTAGAAACGCTCTCACTGGAGCATAAAGCAGCTGCCTCTTGAGAGGGTTGAGAGGGTGTTACAACTGATTTGGGGCGAAGGGTGGAGGCGTATGTCTTAACACCACCATCCTTCTGTCGCCTGAAGTTGAGTTGCCGTCTGGCACTACCAATACTAATGATTTGGATATTAGACAAGTGGAGAATATCCTGCTCAAGGAGGTACATCTTACATTGGCGAGAACGCGAGGGGTGAGCATCTCTGCAGTAAAAGCAGTAACTCTCTGACCGACATTCAGAAATAAGATGTGCGTCTGAAGCAGAACAATTACCACATCGGGAACGGTTGTTGCAGTTCCTCCTCCCATGACCAAACTCATAACAACAGAAACACTGTAAGGGACGCTCAACAAAAGGCTTCACCTCAAAAGAGGTGGGGTTAATGTTAATGCGATCTGGGATATTCGAACCATAAAAATTGAGGATGATCATATTTTTACTGCCTTTCATCTTTGTTACTCGTTGGACATTGTCTGGGCACATAGCAAGAATGTCCTCTTCTGAAAATTCATATAGGTCTTCATTATATATGAGGCTCCCGCCGCGAGAGGGATGTAAGCGACAAATTTGAAAAAATTGAGTTAGGCACGGATCCGGTTGCTAAAAGGGCATAGAATTCATGTGGAAGTGGTGTCATAGGCAAAATCGACCATCTGGATGGGTACAACAAGGCCTAAAGTTCACTCATTGTTAAGTTCTCACTCCGCCGCCAGACAGAGCTATCTCCAGAGGCGACGAGGCAGCGCGGGCACCAATCAGCGCGGAGTATAGGGAGCGGCCATAGCTCTAGCCAATGAGCGCGCGTCCTCCCGCCAGCTGATGATCCACACGTGCGAGTTAAAGTCCAATGTTTTCGTTCGTGATTCCATCAATTTCCCTATATTAATGGATTAATTATTGCAAACCAATATTGAAAACAATAAGGAAAAGACACTAATACACTTGTAAGAGATAAATACATCAATGTCAATGCATATTAGTTATAAAAAGAGAATAAAAGTCAGATTTTCCTATAGTGATCGAATCTTTAAGAAACATTGACTATGAATTCTGAGGAATTCTGAAGAACTGGTTGAACAATGCTGGCGGGAAAGCAGCTGCACACACACATACACCGCTTCAGACAAGCGTCACTTTTTCTCCCATTCACGCCTTTCACGCCCATCCAATTCTGCCACCATGTCTTCCACACGCCGCCACACGCACAAAACTTGATATTAAGGAATATAAATTACATGGCCAAAAAGAAGAAGGATAGGCGATTCCAATGGTATATAATAGATCCCCCTTCTGACCGTTTTCAATGGTGTAATTATAAGGAAACTTTGAGCGCGTTTTTCTCAAAACTAGTCGGGTGGCGCTTACAGCCCTCTCGCGGCGGGAGCCTCATATACGCCCCTTGCTATAATTGAATGTTCGGTGTGGTTTGATAGATTCAAACATACTATCAGTACGACAGGGGAGATTGAGGAGCATCATGGCCTGAGTAAGATCTTTGGCTCTGATTAAGACGCCCTTACCATATTTCTTTATGTGGCCCATTGGTAGTACTCCAACTTCCTTCTCCAAATAACGGGAAGCATGGATAAGGTTACCACGTCCTTCCCTGTAATACGCCACAAACCAAAAGGGTGTTGGAACCTGACGTTCCTTTGGGACATTCTCTTTAGAGTCATCAAAAACGTTAGGACAGTAGTCATTATCACTATCTACTACATTGGCAGACCGCATTAACTGAACTTTACAGTGAGTATCCCCCACTGTCAGAGAATCTTTTGCCTCAAATGCTGCTTTGGCAGCAGCATTTGTTTTGAATGTAATATAACACCGATTAGACCTACAATCACAATCATAAGTGATTCGGATACGAAGGACTACTCCGAAACACTTAAAAATAGAGTGGATAGCGCCATACGAAAGTGATGCCTGTACATTCGTTATTATCAATGTGTCACAACCACTAACACGGTTATCTGACACTACACCCGACCTGCTGGGTCTACTCATATTTGGAGCTCTCTGCTCATCACCATGACCAGATTTTGGTGTCTCGAGGGCCTGGTCGACCACCGCTCGAGAGAGAGATTTGGGTTTTGGTTTTTGCTTATCCATATATCATTTAATTAAAGTTGTTGGCCCCAGGAGCCAAGAGCGACTACCAACCGGGCAGATGAGGGGACCGAGCGCTGGTCGCCGCGGGCGGGGTACCTCTTCCCCCACGGGGCCACTCGTTTTAAAAAGCACCCCAATGGCTCGAAAGTTTGCCCACGACGGTGCTAAGACCCCCTTCCCCAACATCTCCCGGCCCAGACACCCAACCATCCAACATAGGACTGCCCCTAGAAGGCAGTCCCTCTGGAGGGCAACACTGTTGGCCCGTACTGGCAGCCTATTGCATAGGAACCATTTAGTCTGGTCTCTCACTGGCGACCTTACTAGCATGGGAAACCCTCTCTCCCCAAAATTGGGGTAGAGCAGGGGCCAAAGCCCCCTCTAGCCTAGCTCGCCAGGTCATAGAGACACGCAAGCCCCCCCACCTCGTCAAGGCGATTCCCATTTGGGGGGGAAAGACCATAGGAAAACATTGGTAAATATGAAATCAAGCTCTGACAAAAGGTTTAACGATGTAACATAGAGGGAGCTTGCAGTGGCTTCCTCCTTTGGATGAAAATGATAAAACCAAAACCAAAAAGAAACCTGGTCGATTAGGCCGTGAGACGATTTGGCCGTTTGCCAGTTTGACCGTTATGGCCTAAAGTGACTTACGGCCGAAACGACCAGGCGCCGGACACTCAAAATCCCTTAAGGCGCCATAAGCCCAAAGTTACCTTAGCTTAAGGCAGCCTCTGACCCAGCAGCCAAAATATCCCATACTCAAAACATGGAAGCCGCCATATTGCTTAGATTTACGGTGCTTTAAGCTAAAGCGCCTGTGGGGGTGTCTTAACGCTGGCCGACCCGGAAATAGGGCGAAAATTATCGTTTACACAACCCTACCGCGCTCTTCCAAAAGTAAACAAGCATCGACATCTGGGAGAGCCGTGATGGAGTTGGTGGCAGCATATGTGTTTGGTCGCAGATTACGAAGAGAAAGAAGGTATAGAGACCCGTTAGATCCACTTCACGTGAGTGATGAACATCTAGTGATGTACTACCGCTTCCCTCGTCAGGAAATTCTTGCCCTGTGCCAGGAATTGGAGCCACACATTCGTCGGGCAACGAGGAGGTCTCATGCTGTGCCCACACACACTCAAGTACTATTGGCACTACGATTTTATGCAAGTGGCACATTACAGAGTGTCATTGGGAACTCGTGTGGATTACCCCAGGCCAGTGTGAGTAGGATTATCACCCGAATAACTAATGTATTGTATGAAAAGGCAAGGAATGAAATTAAGATGCCAAACAGTGTTGTGGACATTAACAATACAGTACAATTATTTAATAGAATAAGTGGCTTTCTACGAGTGATTGGGGCAATAGATGGAACACATATACCAATCAAAGCCCCAAATGAAAATGAACATACATATGTTAACAGAAAAAACTTCCATTCCCTAACCATTCAAGTTGTGCGTACTGCTGACCTTATCACCAGTTACACTGCCAAGTACCCAGGAAACACCCATGACTCATTCATCTGGTCCAACTGTCATCTGAGGACCCGATTTGAGGCTGGAGAATTTAGAGACACCTATTTAAACGGTAAGTAACAATAAATTAGTTTCATAGTTAATTTTAAATAATATAACCTATATAAAAAATATATGATTTGGCATGCTGCTGATGAAGGCCATATTATTGGTCAGCAGGTCAACCAGTGTTTTCAGTTATCCAACCTAGTATGATCCACTCCACTTTCATATTAACAATAAGTGATTAAACCTTGTGAAGTATTTAAAGCAATATTGAAGAATATAGTATTGCAACTCAAAGTAAACTACCCCTAAGTTAGAGACTTGCTTCCAATATATATATATATATATATATATATATATATATATATATATATATATATATATATATATATATATATATATATATATATATATATATATATATATATATATATATATATATATATATTGGAAGCAAGTCTCTAACTTAGGGGTAGTTTACTTTGAGTTGCAATACTATATTCTTCAATATTGCTTTAAATACTTTTGCTGATTTTGGCTATGCATTTGAGAGACAAGATCTTAAATTGTTTGTACAAAGTTTTCTTAACAAAGCTGGTAGGGACTGCCCATACTTTAAGGAAAATATGCCCGGTGATGAGTGGGTGAGGTCATTCCTAGACCGTCACAAAGGTTTGCTGTCCCATCGAGCATGCCAAAATATTAGCAGGAAACGTGCTGCAGTTTCCAGTGAATCTGTGAATAGGTTCTTTAACAATTTGGAAGCCACTCTAGCTGGGGTGCCACCAGATAATATTGTCAATTACGACGAGACAAATCTGACTGATGACCCAAAATCAAAGCAAATGATATTTCGGAAGGGGACCAAGCATGCTGAAAGAATTATGAACACTTCAAAGTCATCGGTTTCCATTATGTTTGCTTGTTCTGCTAATGGTATATTTCTCCCTCCATATACTGTATACAAGGCTGAGCTGGGTACTTGGAGGACCAATCGGTGCACGGTACAATCGGACAAAATCTGGTTGGTTTGATGGATTCTGCTTCAGAGATTGGAAGGTAAAAGTAGCAGTACCTTCCTTACTTCAGGCGCCTTGACAATGAAGCACCTAGAGTTCTCATTGGCGACAACTTGGCATGCCATTTGTCTGCTGATATCATACAAACCTGAGAAGCTAATAACATTAAGATGGTCTTCTTACCTCCTAATAACACACATTTACTGCAGCCTCTTGATGTTGCAGTCTATGCACCCATGAAAGCAGAATGGAGAAAGGTGATCACTGAATGGAAGGTATGTGAGGGAAGGTTCCACACAACCCTTCCAAAGAATGTCTTCCCAAGGTTACTATTCAAGCTCATGACAAATATGGACCACAAAGAAGACTTTGCTGTGAATGGGTTTAAAACAACTGGCATCCATCCACTTAACTGGCAGAAGGTTATTGACAAGCTTACAAGGACAGATGTGTCTCCATCATCTCGGAACCTAATATCCACAATGGTTCTTGAACAACTTTCAGAACTTCGAGAAGCTTCAGCTAAAAAACCTGGGGCTATCCAGCGAGGCAAAGCAGTTCAAGTTTCCCCAGGTAAGAGCGTTTCCTGGAATGACATTGCAGCAGTTCCTTCTGGTTCCAAATCCCAGCCAAAGCGAAACCCCAAGAGGAAGCTGGACATATAGTCATCAGATGACAGTACTAGTTCTGATGAAACCGATGATCCTGAAATGCTTCCAAGTTCTGAAGGTGACCTAGAACATGACGCTACCCCAGAAGAGTCCCAAGAAGTGTCCAATAGTTCTCCAGATGCATCTACTGGGGAACTAGAAGAGGGATCCTATGTTATTGTTAGATTTGAAGGGAAAAAGACACCATACCATTTTGTAGGCAAAATTGTCAATAAGGAGGAAGAGAACTGCTGGAACATTAATTACTTAAGGTGTTGCTTTGATGATTCTAGCCCTCGTTGTGTCTCATTTAAGGAACCAGAAAATCTTGACTTCTTCATTACAGACAGCGAGTCAATTATCAAACTCCTTCCTAAACCTACATTTGTAAAACAAAAGCTGTATTTCAAGAAAAATGACATTGGTGATTTGAGGATGCGTTGAATATATGTGATTCTCAGATGTTTAGAAATTATTGGATTGTTTACATGCCTTTGTTTCAATTATCCATGCCAAATGGTAGATACGTGCCTATTAGTTATATATCTGATGCTATGTATTACTTTATATCTTAATTTATCATTTAAGTAAAACAAAAAGACAAGTAGGTGCAACAAATCAAGTAGGTGCCCAATTGCCCCAAACGGCGGGGTAAATGCGCACCCATATACTTTGTATCATATCTAGTTGCAAATATTTTAAAAAAATGCAACAATGAGTCCAATAGGTAGCCCCAATAAAAAGCTTCAAAAACATGTCTCACTTTTTTTATTTTCCAATTGATGTATGTTTTATTACAAATAAATACTTGAAAATGGTACCCGATTACCCCACCTTACGGTATATATATATACATACAGTACTCTCTTTTTTCAAGGGATAGTGGATATCGCGGGCCTGTGGCCTTTGTCCTCATCTTTGTTAATATAGAAAAAAAAAAAAAAAAATCCATGTGAGCCGTATCTGCTGACTCCCTTTCCTAATCCCAGCACTCCAGGAGAAGAATACTACAACAATAGCCACAGACGATCTAGGGCAGTGGTTCCCAAACTTTTTCTGGTCGTTACCCACTTTTCATACATGAACCTTGTCCATGCCCCCCCCCCCCCCCCCCCCACAACCATAACCCGTTAACTGAATAATATGAACATCCTTGTTGATACGTAAGATTCAAGACCAGGTTATCATACAGAATACACAGCTTAGGAAGCCTTAGATTAGAATTATGTTGAGTTAAAATTATCTTGCTTCCCTAATACATCCCCATGTCTTGTTTTATGTCAACAACACAGAATCATATAAAAAAGGACGTATTACTCATCTGTCTGGCAGCAAGGCATTGCACAAACCTGTACTGAACCTGTAAGTTCCTTCCACTGGCAACCTACCTGCTAAACTCCTTTGGTTTTATTTATGCATAGCCCCCTATGGCCCCCTACATTCTTCTATATGGCCCCCAGTTTGGGAACCACTGATCTAGGGTAATAGTCGAGCAAACTTTTGGGGTGTTGAAGTCTAGATTCCGTTGCCTTCATTCATCTGGTGGGTCTCTCCAGTATGTCCCCCAAAAGTGTGCAAAAATTGCAGTAATGTGCATGTTGCTCCATAATCGTTGTGTAAAACGTAGGGTACTTGTGGGCGAGATGCTGGAAATTGATGAAGAAGCAGAGCCAGCTGAATTTGCAAGGAATGAACAACATGTAGGCCCAGCTGGAAATGCTGTGAGAACAGAGGTTGTTGTCAATTTCTTTGATTAAACTCTTCTGTGCATGTGTAAATCAGCTCAGTTAGATGGTCAAGTGAGTAAAGGAAAAAGAGTGGACTGATTAAATGTGTGATACTGCCAAGAAATACTGTAGGGTAAGAAATGCGTGTAACGTAATTGAAATATACAGGTACATGCATTAACTAAAATCTTTTATTTAACAAAACTTACTTGACTAAATGTTTGCACTATTATTGCACTCCGTTATTATCACAGCCAAACACACAGTAAAGCACACAATAACGTGTGGAAATAAATATTTCTATGAAAAGTCCACACTCGGGATCGAACCACAGCCTTGCACATTGCTAGACCATGCCGTTAACCACTATACCACCAACATAATTAAAAGAGGAGTTGAAAGAACCTCGCTATCTACTGCTAGCATCGGGAGCCCTGTGGTTGCTACAGAATGTAGTAGCAACCACAGGGTTGCACCTGCCGCCAGTTGCCTAGTTGGAAACTGTCTTTACTGCTGAGGCTATTTCCTGCATGGATGCTGCTATGGACACCACAGATGATGCTATTACCTCTAAGTGGTTTTCCATTTTTCAACATTGTAACTGATAGTTTCCTGAACTTGTAGCATATTTGCTACAAGTTCCTGCTCTTTACCACTGGTAGCACTTCTTCAGGTGGCACTGCCGCTGCGGCTGGCAGGGCAGCTCCTGGGTTGAGTGGAAGATGTGAAGGCTGGAGACTGAGCACTATATGAATGCTCCACTGCAAGTTCTTCCTCAGCATCAGGAACATCAATTGAGATAAACACATCAACTGGATGTGATTCTCCTGTCTCATCAATATATTCAGCAGTAGATGTTGATGTCACAGCTGCTGCTGCTGAAGTAGAAGCCACAGGAGCTAAAGTTGCAACCATTGAAACTGCCAAAATAAAGTATACAATATTAATAATACTGATTAAAATTATAAAAGCACACATATCTTGTAAAGTCATGGTCTAATGTACTGCAACCTGGTGAATAAAAGCGAGCTATTTGAGTTAATTTTATGAACCAAAATTGCACACACCAACAGCTATAGTTTCGGATCATTTTTCGAAGCCATCTCATTGGAAGGTGTTGCAGTACATTAGACCATGACTTTACCACCACACAAATTGTATACAGTATTAATAATACTGATTAAAATTTAAAAAGCACACTCCTCTGGTTACAATCTGGTACAATCACACAAATCTTTGAGCATATTCTTCTCAATACTTAATGAAAAAAATATGATTACTGTGTTGCTGCCGATATGAATGCAGTCTTAATAATACACCATAATTAGTTACAAAATATAGCCCGAGTATTGTAACTGATGAAACAGGAAGGATATTATTATGATGATAGTTTAGCCTCAGCTGAAAAAATCACCATTAAATTTTTTTCAGTAACACTTGTGTAACATAGATCTTAAAAGGTAGGTACAGTTGGCTCCACTCCCGCGTTGACCACTGCACGTTGCCAATGTTGAGCCACCCAGATATTCGAATCCCGAACGAAGCGAAGCACTCATGACCTCCATTTCCCCAACTCAGTCGTCCCTCCCACCATCTCACTCGGTCATGAGTGCTTCGCTTCGTTCGGGATTCGAATATCTTGGTGGCTCAACATTGGTAACGCGGGAGTGGAGCCAACTGTATAAGTTAGGTAATACATAACTTCATTACATGAACTTTTATTACTATACAAAGCTATGCCAGAGAGTAAAATTTGGAAAATTATTAAACAATGAATCTACTGTATGCAGTAACAATTGCAAATATGTACTAAACTGTAATACTCGTACATTTGTGACAGGTCAGTAAGTACCAGAAAGGGTCAAAATACCGATACCATTTTTTTGGTATAGTAAAATAATCTGCATCATTGACATTGGGTTGGTATGAGGGTTCTTTGTTTAACTTTGGACACTATTTAATTTTTTATAAGAAGTACCACAGCAGCCAATATGCTATGAGTGGATTGACTTATACAGTATTGACATATTACTTGCTTATTTCTTACCACTTGGTGCTGCCTCAGGGATTTCCTCTTGACTGTCGGGGAGCCCTTCCAGTCCCCAAGCTTCAATCTCTAACAATGCCAGCATTGCCTCCTCAGCTGGGGTATACATCACTGGTTCTTTCTTTCCTCTACCTGAAGGGAATATCAGTGTCTGTGTGTAACTGTGTACATTAACTATGTGACATGCAGTACGAATTATAGAAAAATCTTTGCATCCTAAATAAATATCACGGTATACTCCAACATAGCAGGTGTATACTCATATCTCATGAATGAAGCACTTTAATTGCAAAACATTTCTTTTGCATGTACTGTATATAATTATTTGGTTAGGTACACCCGGTACACAGAAGTTTACCAGCAGTGTGACTATTTAAGTTGGATAAGTAACTGTATATTACTTGTCACCTAAACAAGGATTAACATGGCTTATTTCAATACTGTACCAAAGGTTTGTTCCAGCAGGTTATGTCAATTTAAAGTAGATGAATTATATTAAAGTAGGTGAATTTACTGTAAGAAACTTAACTGTTTTTTTAGTGCTGAGTATTCTTTTATAAGTTATAGCTAATCTAATTAATTTGATGTTAGCTTAAGTTAGGCAAAGCTATCTTACCAGTTTTTTTTTTTTTTTTTTTGTCTCCCTGTTTTCCTTCGCTTTTCTACTTTTTACATGTGATATCATGTCTCTGAACTTTTTCCTGACATCAGATGTAATCCTCTTTATTTTGCTGACACTGTTCACTTCTTTACAGATTGCATTTCATGCATTGTCTATTGTCTTGGCACTAACAGTTACACCACTATCAATCTTTTTTTCTATTACTTGTTGTTTCCTCTTTCTTACCTCAGTTATTAACACTAATAATTCATTTTCACTGAAGTTTGGACGCCTAATTTTCTTCTGGGGCGGTTCAGCAGACATGTCTTATCAAAATAGCAAGAGAAATGCACAAAATAGGTCCGGAAGAAGCTTGTGTTGTGGTGTGGTACAGTGGCAGCTTGCGATGCGTTGTTTGTTTACCTTCAAGTCGTATGTGATTGGCTCAGTGTTGCCAGATGGTGCAGGTGAAATTTCAGTAGAAATGTGAGGAAAAATTCAGTAGATAGGGGTAAAATTTCGGTAGACATACTCGATAACATATATTCATATATTTAATAAAAATAAGAACATTTTTGTATGTAACATTTAAAAAATATATATCAATATGTATTTAAAAATTAAATTAAATTACGAA
The DNA here is from genome assembly GCA_034508575.1 of Petrolisthes manimaculis. Classification (NCBI taxonomy): domain Eukaryota; kingdom Metazoa; phylum Arthropoda; class Malacostraca; order Decapoda; family Porcellanidae; genus Petrolisthes; species Petrolisthes manimaculis. The sequence goes on along the minus strand of JAWZYT010000628.1, from coordinate 177,667 downwards.
GCTTTCTATATGGAATATTTTATTACAATAGCTGGTAAAAAACCATACAAAATACAATTTATTTTACCAAATAAAACTTTTAGTTTCATACGGCATTGTGGCAATAACCTTTAATGCAGCACAACATTAATCATCAGCCTCATTAGAAAACAATATAAAATTTATTTTAGCAAATAAAACTTTCATTTTCATACGGGATTGTGGCAATAACTTAAGACCTTAGCCTATTAATTTCAGCTGCGGTTTTCTGCTCCCAGTTTTTCCTGTATATTTCAGTGTTCATTCTTTTAAGCATTTATTTGCTTACTCAAAATCATGACAGTTATGATTTGCTATCAGTCTTTTAGTGTTAAGCATTCCACTAATAGTTTTAGTTGTTAGCCTGTTTCTTAGTTTTGTTTTCATACAATTGATGCTTGAAAACACTCTCTCCACTGTTGCACTCGAGTGCGGCAAACACAACAAATTAAACATGAAAGCAGAGAGGTGCTGGTACATTGGCTCATTATCACAAATTTTTGTGTCACACACTTTTACCCAAAACTGAGTTATGTTGAGATTACAGCTCTCTGAGCTCAATATGTCACTGTTTCTGAGCAACCTCCATTCTTTATCTATATCTTTATGAATTTTTAACCACTGGGAAACATAATTTCTTCAAATTTTCTGTAGAACCTATGAAAATTCAGTAGAATTCATAAGTTTTTGTGGAGAAACAAACAAAATTCAGTAGATTACGGCAATAATTCGGTATTTCTTGAGATTCATCAGAATTTCAGTAGATCTCATGATATTTCGGTAGATCTGGCAACACTGGATTGGCTAATAATTGCTAAGAGGCGCTTCTGTCCGTCTCTCTCATTGGCCGAGCTGACGTCCCGTGACAGAGGCGGCAAAAGCACCTTAGTGGGACTTCCGACAAACGCTCCTCGCTACGGCGCCATAGTAAAGTTTTGTGTATGGGACACAATGCCACAAGCTGAGACGCCACAGGCACGCGTAACTTAAGGCCCGGTCACACAAGCGATAAACTCGAGAAAAAACTGCCGACCTCATCAACTCGGTTTCAACTCGGCATACATTTCCGAGATTTTTGCAACACGACTGTGCTCGTGTTGCTTTCCCGACCTTAGGAACACTGGGATTCCAAGATGGCTGCGGATGATCCATCTCAGATATTATTAAGGCTGGTAAAGTAATTATGGTAATACTCTAGTGTTGGACCATAATCTGGTTTGGACTGAAGGCTTGCAGATTGCAATGTTTTATAGTGTTTGCTTAATGCATTTATTGTTCAAGGCCGTCGCATTTTAATGTTTGGGGAGATACGAACTCTCCCATGCGCCTCCCCCAACCCAATCTCCATAAACACTTCATTTTCGCCATATTTGAACTAGATTTGTCGGAAAAACACAACAGAAAATTAAATAGAATTAGTCTGACCTCACCTGACCTGACCTAACCGAATCAGGAGAACGGCAAATTACGATTACAACCAAACATGAGATAATGGGGGGGAAATTGGAACCAGCGTTGCCATTGGCGCAAATCCGGGCGAGCTCGGAACCAGTGTTGCCATGTCTGCTTGACGAAATTGAGCTAACTTCAACATCAGAATTTCCCTTTTTACCTCAATTATTCCGTTTATTCTTGAACATTGATGGTCTTTTAGGTACTACATCTTGTAGAAATTTCCCTGTTTACTCTTGAATGAGCTGTATATTATTTCCCCGTGTGGACTTCGAAATTCCCTAAAACAAAGAAATTACCCTGCACCTGGCAATACTGCTTGGAACAGTATCGCCAACTCTGGTGTTTACATTCTCCCTCCCATTTACGCCCTATCTCATTTATCCCATTATCGTAATTTCCCACGCTCCTAATTCGGTTAGGTCAGGTCATGTGAGGTCAGACTAATTCTATTTAATTTTCTGAAGTATTTTTCCGACGAATCTAGTTCAAATATGGCGAAAATGAAGTGTTTATGAAGATTGGGCTGGGGAGAGAGAGAGAGAGAGAGTAGGAAAGAGATAAGATGGGGGTGGAAGTGAAGGAAGAGTTCATTTACACTCTGCACAAGAATTGCAAAAGCCTTGTCTACAAGGCTATTCCCAGCTCGTGGGAAAAAATGACATGAATTATGTCTGTTAAACTTGTAATAATGGGTATTACCACCAAACTTCAGTTTCCATCCTTGCATACCGAATATATTACGGGCAATGCATAGGATTTACTGATCCCAGTTTTATTAAAGAGGCCAGATGATTGATAGTTCATGGTGCCATCGCTTCGATTATTTAATATCCTCAGTTCTTATGCAATTATTCCTCAAGTGTTAGCGAAGTCAGTAAGTTAGAGAATGTTGTTCACAAATATCAGATTGCTGAGTTTAATACCAGCATAAGGAAAATGGCTCTGATACCTATTATATCAATATTATCATGACATCTATAAACTGGCCAAACGTGCATGAAATATGTTCCCATATCTTGGTATCCTCCATTTATCATCTTAATAGTAAATCAGCAACTGTTTTATCGAGCAATAATATACAATGTAACATTCTACACCATGTTATATATGAAATTAATACATCAGGAATCACTTGGTGCCTATGTTACATCCGCATGAACACAAAATTCCTCACATACACATTATTGTTTCATTGTTAGGGGCCTATTCGTTTCGCTCATCATACAAGCCTGCCAACCACCATATCCATCTCTCTCTCACTAGTGAGTGCTTCAGATATGTATCTCGGACCGAAGTGTGTGGTTCACGACTGGGAGAGGGAACGCTGACAACACTGCAGGGGCCCTCGCGGCAGTGGAGCCGGCTGTACATATATTCACTACGGTATTGTCTTACGATCGTTAGAGCACAAATTCGGACAAGGGCAAATACTTAAAAATAGCCCAGCCATCGTGACGTCCCAGAATCAACTGAGTGGATAGCGGATCGATATTGTGAGTGTGTTTTCTCGTCCGCTGACAAGAAAAACGAGCCCAGCATAATCGTAAATGGAGCTAAATAGCTGAGACGGTCTATCACGGCAGCCGGTCTGCAGGGGTTAAAAAAAACAATATAAAACATTGCAATCTGCAAGCCTTCAGTCCAAACCTGATTATGGTCCAACACAAGACTTTTACCGTAATTATGTCACAAGTGCCGTTGAAAAGATGAAAAGCGACCAAATTGGTGCGGCAAAATAATGTTTAGCGGTGAAATGTCCCGAAATCGAGACTGTTCCCGCTACAACAACACCGTATTGATACATCGCCTGTTGCTTCATTATTGTTGATTATTTGTGATTATCATGGACAATAATGAAAAAGTACACTGGACCCGGACCACTGAGGCCTCCTTGCTGGAGTTGGGTGAGAGAAAAGAGACATTTGTGGGATCCTGCTGATCCCCTATACCACAAAATTAAACTTTGCCATCAAGGGTTCCACAGCATTACACAAATGCTTACTGTTGAATTTTGTGTGAAGTAATTTTTTGTTCCAACTGTCTTTGTATGCTGGATGTATAGTACGCTGCAGTACCATTTTGCTGTGTTCAGGATAACTTTTATTAAATATTTTATGGTCCTATTTTATATGAGACATACATATGTAATAGGAGCCTCTATAAGTACTGTATTCAGATTATGTACTGGACTTGCCTAAAATAAGTAGAGATAATGTTAAAGCAAATTCATATAATTACAGGTAGAATATACTGTATAGCTCAATTAATTTTAACAGTGGTATACAACCAATTTTGGAATAATGTTAGGAATCACGCCTTCTTATGTATTTTAGTTAAAGAAAATCGGCATACTTTTACTTTACATCATGCTCTATGCCGTCATGAAGGTTTTAGTTGTCGTTCTTACATACATCATTATTTTAAGCAATAAATTGAATCAGCTTGTATTGTTTGGTCCATACCAAAAGACCGAAAGATGCCAAAGTCAGGTTAGGTCAGTTTATCCCAATTTTGCATTTTTTCTCCCACCCAAATCCCTGATTTCCCAGGCTATTTGACATTACATTTTTTATTAACCAATATATCTATTGCATAATCGTCAGTTTTGCTAATATCCTTATAGTTTTTAACAGCTGGAGTTCACACTGTATGTATCTGATGATGTTACCATTTAGGCCTTTTTGTTTTGTGGTTTTGGATTAAAATATCTTGCCAAGCAGTCTGTGATGAATAGAAATATTCTATTATCTTTTCAGTGATATGAATATGTCCATTTTTTAATTATTGTAGTTTGTGAATATATTTGTTATTCGAACACCCTATACTATACAGTCCTGTACAGTAACGTACATGTACTGTACTGTACAGTACCGTAGTGGAGGCAATAATTCTCATTCACTGAGGACTCGAATTTATATCCTACATGTACTATATTTTTTTCTTTTGTTTTCAGACCAGGTTCGTCTAAAATTCAAATATTTGAGAACCTACTGCATGAATACTCTCCTGAAGATACGGGATGCTCCTAGTGGCTCAGCTGGGACTCCATGTACTAAATGGCCACTGTACAACTGTGCATTGTTTTTATTAGATACCAAGGAGAACCAAGCACCCAAGGATAATAGTCTATTATCCTTGCAAGCACCTACACAGTCGAGCAAACCACTGCGATCCATAGAAAATGTAAAGTCAGGCTTTGCACTACCATCCATAACAAATTTAGTAAGTGTTGAAACATGTAGAATTGTTTCTTTTCACATTTTAATTCAAATACAATTACCCTCCCCCCCCCCTAAATAAAAACTCAGTATCTTGTAATCTCACTTTTAATACTTTTACACCAATGGTCCACAGTCCTTCCATGACTGAATTGGTTTGTGCCTCGTCGGATCTGGCAACAGTTGCATTGTAATGAACATTGATATTTCCTAATAATTTACGTTAAACATTATTTACAATCTTTGGATGTACTTTATACGTAATACGCGTGTAATAGTGTAATTCATTTGCATTGATTGTGTTTAATGGAAGCTCCCTTCATGACGTCATTACTCAGCGCTGGATGCGTCGTGATTGGCTACAACTCCTGGCTGCTGATTGGCTGGCTTGGGTATTAAGACGAGCACGTATGCAGTTCAAGAATATGCGTCCCGGAGCGTATGGGTTAATTGCTCCTCCAAATCCCACCCTAAAGTTCCTGCTGACATACGAATTAAGTCAGGATTATATTGAGTTGTTCTTTGGTAAAATAAGGGGCATGGGAGGGTGGAATAATAATCCAACAGCTATGCAAAAAACTGCTTGTAAATAATGATGGAATGGACATTGTTCGAGATAACTGGATTCTGTTCCAATTTTAAATGTATCGAGCAAGTTTGCTAGAAATATTAAAAATAAAGATATCTTCAGGTAATCAAAGACTTTGTTGTGAAAAGGAGGATATTACCTGATTATATTAATGAATACATATACATTACAAGCCAGTCTCACCTCTCAAAGTGTACAAATAAGATTGTTGTATATATAGCAGGATTTGTTGTATATAAATTAATGAAGTCCTTGATACTGTGAACCATGCATTGTTGCCCTAAACTCAGACAAAACTGATAAACATATTCTTTCCTTGGTCAAACTTAAGGACAGAGGAAACTTGGTGTATCCATCTGATGATGTAATTGATATATGTATTACATCAGAAAAACTGTTTAGGGAAAGAGGGTCTAGCGCCACTTTTAAGAGGGCAGATTGTACCAAAATAATAATTTCAGTGTTGACAAATTATGCCCACAAAAACATATTTCCTAGTTTAGCTGACCACATGTATGACTCAGAGCCTGCTGAAAATCACTTGCATTTATTAATTTAGGCAGTTGCTGAAGCATATTTGCAGGTGATATATGCATATGAGGCCAAACAAATTACTAAGAAGTTGGCATCCAAAGTTAAAGTAAAGAGTCGACAGATATATACAAAGCTTATACATTTCAGTGTCCAGTAAGGTATAATTTTCTATGTACTGTATATTATTGTAACTATTGAAAAATGTGTGTTATTAAAGAATACAAAATATATGTCATGAATAAAAATTAACAAATATCGTGAGGAAGCTGGCTAAACCTTATGGCGAGTTGTGGGTACAAGTGCTGGTCAGCCTTTCTTACCCACAGCGGGCGTTGGCTACCGAGGACCTGACTCGCTTCACTCCACTGAGACCCAAATGAACGCGCGGGTCGTCTCCTCCTATTCTAACTCCATGGTCACAACTGTGAAAGTTTGAAGAACCCTGCTTTAAACTATTGGTGATTCGATACCATTACCCTCCTATATATCTCCGCCCACATTTCTCTCCTTCTCTCCCACTAACATCCCCCCTCCCTCCACCTGCAACTGTTGCCAGATCCGACGAGGCACAAACCAAGTCAGTCATGCATGGACTGTGGACCATTGATCTGTCCGGAGCTGTGCACATAATATATATACCAGTATGTACAGTATGTGTTGGTTTCAAATAATACCGGTACAAGTATTTACCATTAATTACTCCACTGCTGATGTACAGTATAGGTAGGTAGCCTCAACATACATGGCTTCAGTTCTACTGTACACCTAACCTAATATTCACGTATTGTAATTTCCACATCCTTAAGTGTTTCTTGTTACCTAACCCGAGTGGATGCTGAGGGACAACTTACTTTGTAATTTTTGATAATATTTTTATGTTTTAAAATATTGTTAAAAAAATATTATTAAAGCAAGGCTGATTTACAGCCGGGTCCCTACTTGCTGTTAGGTGAACAAGGGCATAGGGCGCTATCAAGTACAGTACAATTGTTACCAGCATTATATAAAAACTGGCTATCAATGTTTTGCAGGATGATGACTCCAACACTGGGCAGGTTGTGGCTGAATTAACATTTGTTGACGAGTGCAGTTTTGATGTCGAAACTTTAGTCCAAGAGGAACTAGCCACTGCCAGAGTTGATGGGCCATCAGTACATGTTCCAGCATCATCTACCCTTAAAATAGCTTCTGGTAAGAAGCGTAAAGCCAATGATGACATTGATAATTCATTAAATGCGATCGACAAATACTTTAAAAAGAAGTCGACAGTAGGACAAGTTTGCAGTCTCTATGGGCCAAACGGTTGAGACTACAGCCAACAAGTTACCACTCCCTAAGCAAATTATAATGAAGGAAAAAATTCTTGCTGTAATTAAAGAAGTGATGGAAGTGAGTGAGGAAAAGTAAGGTGATGGAAATGAGTGAGGAAAAGTAAGGTGATGGAAGTGAGTGAGGAAAAGTAAGGCGATGGAAGTGAGGACTATAGGATTGTTGCTAGCTTCTTTCTTTAAATCCTGTACTAGATCCAATTTCATGCTGTTCTTTGGTAATTTTCATGTTTTTTTTGCATCATACAAGGACATTTTGAAGGTATTGCACTGAAATAACGTGTGCAGCCATGGGTGACAGTGGTGGACCAGGGTTCAAGGAGTGTTGGAGAGCAACTGAACAAGAGTTCCAACAAGTTAATTTTCCAAACCATTCTCAATGTTGAGAGGTTTAGAAGACTCACTTTTTGTAACTCTGTTCAGTTGCTCTCCAACACTCCCTGAATACTTGTCCAAACTCTCACTTACCTATACTTTACCAATTTTTATATGTATCTACAAGTACAGTACTTGACATTATTTTGGTGTATAATTTTTTTTTTGTTATGAAGGTCTAATATTTTACATTACTTAGCAAATATTAAAAGACAAATATTTTACATTTTTGTGTTGCATGTACAGTACAGGTACTCCTGCACCAGGATTGAATCTATTTAATATAAGATGCATGGTCTAAAATATAAAAAGTCAGTGAATTGGTTAAACAAAATTGCAATCTTTATTCTCTCCTTAATATATTGCAGCATATAAACAGAATATGATAATAACTGTACCATTTGAGACTGCCAGTGGACTTGGCCTTCATTATTAAAGTACGGTAGCCTTTCAATAGTTCACGCACTTGCTTGGCTTCATTTGTGTGTCCTCTTCCAACTGGATGCAGGTCTTCCATTGCAGCATGTGCATGCTGGTGCATTTGACCCTGATGAAGCCTTCCATTTTCAATATCCTCCCTATCTGTGAAACCTTGGGGAATGTTAGTATCTTTTTATTTTTCTGACAAGTAATTATGGAGAGCAACAGCAGTCAAAGTGATGTCTTGCACATTTTTAGGGGTTGTTCTAATGGGCTGCTTAAACACTTGAAATCTTGCTGTGAGAATGCCAATGGCGTTTTCTGTTGTTCTCCTAGCACGAGATAGGCGATAATTAAAAATCCTGGTTTAATTTGTTTCACCCCTACCTGGATATGGTTTCATCAAATATTTCTTCAGGGGAAATGCGTCATCCCCAACAAACACATATGGACACTTTTTGTTGGTGAAAGGAATATTTTCGGGCCGAGGAACACTTAACAAGTCACCTTCCATAGCTTGTTTCAGGTAGTGGTGGGCGATACCGCTATATTTAAGTAGTCGAGATTACTGATTACTTTATCTAAAGTAGTCGATTAGTAATCGATTACCTTTCCGATTACTGACTTTGTTTTTCAGTGCCCCTCAAAAGCTTCTTTAGATGATATTAAGAATAGGCATATGATAGATAGGCTTTCATGTTATGTAGGGTACTTTTTATGAGCATTAGAATATAAATACATTAATTATTTGTCTATAAAAATAAATAAAACATCTTTGATATATGAGGCTCCCGCCGCGAGAGGGCTGTAAGCGCCACCCGACTAGTTTTGAGAAAAACGCGCTCAAAGTTTCCTTATGATTACACCATTGAAAACGGTCAGAAGGGGGATCTATTATATACCATTGGAATCGCCTATCCTTCTTCTTTTTGGCCATGTAATTTATATTCCTTAATATCAAGTTTTGTGCGTGTGGCGGCGTGTGGAAGACATGGTGGCAGAATTGGATGGGCGTGAAAGGCGTGAATGGGAGAAAAAGTGACGCTTGTCTGAAGCAGTGTATGTGTGCAGTGCTTTCCCGCCAGCATTGTTCAACCAGTTCCTCAGAATTCCTCAGAATTCATAGTCAATGTTTCTTAAAGATTCGATCACTATAGGAAAATCTGACTTTTAGTCTCTTTTTATAACTAATATGCATTGACATTGATGTATTTATCTCTTACAAGTGTATTAGTGTCTATTCCTTATTGTTTTCAATATTGGTTTGCAATAATTAATCCATTAATATAGGGAAATTGATGGAATCACGAACGAAAACATTGGACTTTAACTCGCACGTGTTGGCGGGAGGACGCGCGCTCATTGGCTAGAGCTATGGCCGCTCCCTATACTCCGACGCTGATTGGTGCCCGCGCTGCCTCGTCACCTCTGGAGATAGCTCTGTCTGGCGGCGGAGCGAGAACTTAACAATGAGTGAACTTTAGGCCTTGTTGTACCCATCCAGATGGTCGATTTTGCCTATGACACCACTTCCACATGAATTCTATGCCCTTTTAGCAACCGGATCCGTGCCTAACTCAATTTTTTCAAATTTGTCGCTTACATCCCTCTCGCGGCGGGAGCCTCATATATTCTTTGCAGGTAGCAAAATATGAAAAAAAAAACTTTTTATGTATAAGCTTATATATATATATATATATATATATATATATATATATATATATATATATATATATATATATATATATATATATATATATATATATCACAGTTGACATATACTGAAAGTAATATCCAATAAAATATATTCTTGGTAGCAAAATGTGAAACATAGAAATCCTTATGGGATATAATGCACAATGATCCATATCATAGTTTAACTCGTATATGTATTAAAGTTGGTTTGATCTTGCTTAGAGCTGTAAGACGCTGTAGCTTATGGCGAACTTTGAGTATCCAGGGCCTAGACCCTTTTGTTTAATGTCCGGCTAAAACAAATATGTCTAAAGATATCCCTTAATTTGTATAGTTCATATACCAGTAACACAATACTGGTATAAATTAATTTAATTCTTACCAGTATTGTGTTACAGTAGCCTAACTTAACTTGTACGGTATGTTAATAATATTATTTGGTTTACGAGTTTCCTATGGTTTAATTAATATACAGTACTTTACCTATGTGTATGATGAGTAACTTTACACCAACTTAGTGAGAAAAAAATTGTACAGGTATGAAATACGACATAATAATACAGAGTAAAACCCCAACTAATGAACTTATTAACGTGTTATAAAGTTATACTGTACTTACCAATGTGGTGACGTGTATGAAGGAAGAATATGTAGTGTATTACAATCCACACCGGACTAATGGCAGAATTGACTTTCAGTTATATTATCTTCATTAACCATAATGTATATTTGTATATAACACAACACCGGGGAATAGCCTATATACATTTATACGTTACATGCCGGGGTATATTTTCTATTATTTGGTCTTCAATAATATTGAACCATAATATATAGCATATTTAAAACACTACACAACCATAATAATAATTGTGTATAGCGTATTTATACACACCACAACCTTAATAAGTATTCTGATATCTAACACAACACAAATAACATTCATAAACCACAGCTACAGTAGGTATATACAACCACTCGCACCACAAAGCCAGGATCAACTGTCTGTGATATATTTAATCCCACAATGGCCCCACATTTGTGTGTTTGTGTGTGTGTGTGTAGCACTGTGTACCAATGGACCTAATATTCCTATTGGTTACCGTTCATACTTACCATCCATTATCATCCAATCATACAACACTAAATTCAAGGGGGCGGAGTCTATACTTATCCTCACAAATATGTTGACACTTAGCCTATATATATATATTAATTATTATTCCATTGTGCTTTTCAATGTTTTCTGTGATCATATTATATCATCTTAATCATCATCAATACTCATTTTCTTTTATAAGATATGAGGAGACTATATAATACCAGTGTAGGATCCCCGACACACAAGTGGTCCACAGTTTGAGGCTAGCCAACTCCACCACTATTATAACGTTGGGGATACTACTACTACACTACACCCTCTCAACAATGGTGTAATAAAATGAGGAGTCGCTACTTCCTTAAAATACGTATGCATCATCATCATCATCATTTTCGTTTAACGTCCGTATTTTCCCATCTGCTCTCCACATCTGTCGCTGGCCCCCAACTACCCCCTGCCCACTTAAGGGCTGCCGGGGACTGGGGGCCATTTCTGGTGTGGTTACCATAATCATTTTTTTTGTTGGAGCGAAAATTTTTATGGTTGGCATGCCCTTGCTTACAACTACCACAGGTATCGGCGGTGGGCCTAGCCTTTGCCTGTCAAGGCATACCCTACAAGGCAGCAGGTACCCTAAACAGGTGCTACCATTCCGGGTCAGAATGGACCTGGGAGTAATGGTGATTAAAGGGTAACTCCACTTTCCCTACAACTTCAAAAGTCCCCAATCAGAGCCTCACCGCCGGGTGTAGTTTATAGTCATACCCAGGACATCATAATTATAATTAAATATAACCTTTGGTAAAAACAAGCTGATCACAAACAAATCTTTTTACAATGCTAAAAAACCCATATAGTAGGCTATATGGACAGCTGGAATTTTAAACAAATCTCTGTACACAGTGTGTATGTGGTTCTCACAAAAGTAAAGATAGTAGCTTATTACCTTGATTCTCTTACCACCAAAAGTCGTCTATGAATTCATGGCCCCAGTGGGCCTCTGTGGTCTGGTCACAACCTGCCAATCTTTTTGCAGTAACAATGCAGTAGGTAGCACTTCCATAAGCTGAGAAGTCCGGCCACATACCCACATAGACCAGCCTGTCCGGTGGGCCTCACCCTGGCCTAACCTGCTCAACCACGATTCAATCCATGTTGATAGAATGAATATGACTGCTACTGTGGCATATAAAGGAGTTTGGTGGGAGTTCATTGAACTTTATAGACAACAATCTTACTTCTGAAGTAAGGATGTATACTATCTCCAATAATTATAACCAATCTTCCTAGATTGGTTATATTTCCCAAGTCTGGCTCAGCAGCGAGAAGTGCTGGGCCAATATGAAGGAAAATTGAGCTTGGATTAAGGCCTACAACGATAAAAGTAGCCTTAGGATATTCTTAAACATAGTCTCATTGTGTTTCCCAGCTCATTTTACGACAATTATTTATATTAACAAATGAAGAACGGTGTTGGCTCGAATCATCCACATTTGGGAAATATGCGTGACAGGCTACATGGGGGTAGGCATAGGGGTAAGAGGGGTACAGGGAGTTTGAGGGAGAGGGGGATGGTCTGGGACTCTCTGAAGGGAAAAGGGGAAACTGTTGGGCGTTGGCTAGGATTGCCACTCTACTTTTAGCGATCGTACCAGCTCAGGCTACTGAAAAGTACCAGGTCAGCTCAAAACGTACACAAAAAAAGAAAAAAAGAATCTACTTACTTTATTTGATTATAAATGTGTGTCCTGTCCTTCCTCTGAACCTTCCACAGGTGTCTTTGACCATTTTTCGTTTATTTTCTCTAAAAAGTGATGGGATGGCTGCCATGTCTTACAGTTTACACCATATAACAAATTCTTGCTGTGAAGTAATCCGTTGAGAGTGTCTGTTTTCAATCGAGATCTATTTTTTGTCTTGATATTTGTCACCTGAGAGAAGATTCTCTCTGCAGCAGCAGACGAATGAGGCAAAGACATCAGATTGAGCATTAATCTTGAAACATTTGGAAATCTTGGATGGTCACCACATTATTCTTGTGAAAGAGCATGGCAGAAGTTTCTTTTTTTTCTGAAGTTTCTCTAAGTTATTAGGAAATTTAATTGCCAAAGGTATGATGGATTTTGATTTTCCTTGGCATACATTGACTGGATCTAATGCCTCAAGAAGTTCTAGGTTCTTGAACATATTATGGGATAGGAATCGCTTGATCATTTGCTTGGATAAGCAACATAGAAATTTAAAGTTTTGACCTGGATATGTTCCAAATCTCTTTTGGCTATATGAGCAGAGTGTTCCAGGTAAATGCTTTCTGTTCTACCTCTACGGTAAATATCGCCAAGAGTGAGGTAGATTGAAGGATCACTTACACTAATCTGAGGTAAGTCTTTGTTTTTCAGCCTTTCAGGTTTTATGAAGTGGCTGAGAATACCCTTAAAACTGCTGCAGATTGATGCTCGGAGCCTGTGTATTCTTAGGGAGGTTGCTTGGAATTCTAAATTAAGTTTATTAACTGCAGGCAATATGAATGCCAGAAATGCAAAATACATCTAAGTTACTGGGTTATTTAGTTCTTGTAGAACTCTAGAAGCAGTAGCCATCCCATCTTCTAATGCAGCAGAGGTGAAGTACAGTATCAGTGCAGGCCACTGTTCGACAATTACGCTTCAGTATACTCTGATAATCTTTTGGGGCTGTGCATAATGTAAGAGTAAATACTTCGTGCTAATTCTTCACTGCAGGCTTGCGAGGCACACAAAGCTATAGAGTGATACACACAGCCTTGTACGAATAGAGCAGGAACTCTCTCCTGGAGTAAAGACTTTACTCCGCTTCTTTCTCCCATCATCACGCTCGCATTGTCACTCGCAAAACCAATTAGATTTTCAACACGAATACCATTTTCATCAAAAACTTTACGATGGAGCTGTAAAGTCCTTTAGCTGTACAGTCTTTCACCTCAAGTAAACTTAAAAACTCATCACGTGTTTTCTGAACATTTAGCTTATAAAATCTCGCATTGAGAACAAGATGCTTTAGGGTAGAGAGATCCGTGGACTCGTCAATTATCAATGACAAATTTGTGTTCCTTAGATGAGCCACAAGGTGTGAAAAAGAAGTTGCACCCATAACATTTTTTTAATATTGCTGTAGCCTTTGTCCTGGCACATTTTACTGCACTTGCTACTTTTGAATCTGAACTCACATTAGCAATAAGCCCTGGGAAGTGATCCATTATTGACGTAGGTAGGTTATGCTCCAAAATTAAAGCACAAATCTTTAACTCTGCCGATGAAACTTGTTTGTCAAACTTTGAGGTATTAGGTTGAAAAAAGCTTGTAACTTTTTTTGACTGGCTTTTTGCAAGCACGTTTTTCTTATGCTTCTCTGTATTGGCATGTCTTTCCAGTTGTGTTACACTTCCTGATAATTCACTTTCACATGCAGTGCAGTATGGTTTAGTTGAACACTTTTTGCTCTGAATTATCCATGGAGAAAACCTACTGTCATCTAACCACTTTAACTGAAATTTATTATCATAGTTTATAGTTTATTTTTTTCTTTGTTTCTTTACCACTATCAGTGTTATCTTGCGTTACAATTTAGCTTTTACTTTGCCTATTCATTTTTTCACACTGTAAAACAAAAAAATAAAACAAATAAAAAAGGAACGGTAACACGTAATATTGTAATGGTTAGTGATTAAATAAGCCAGTATGATCACAATCACTAATTTTGTTCAACGACTTGAAAGATAGTTGGCGGCGGCTACTCGCTTCTCGTTCTCACTAACTGTTACCAAGCTCTTCCTGCCTCACTGCCCTCACAGCCTCATCCCCGACTAATAGTGCCTGCACTCGCCTCGAGAGTCCGGCCGTCGCTTAACGAAATATTCTCGTCCTGGACGCATATTCCCGTTCTGTGACCCATTCTAGTAGCTTCAGCCCCGCCTCCTCCTTCTCGCGGCCTTTCAGCCAATCACACAGCAGCGCACCATATCGGATGCCAGCTGTTCAATAATAAAAGAGAGTAGTGGTAGTGGTGATGGTAGTGGTAGTGGTGGTAGTGGTTGTGGTGGTAGTGGTTGTTGTTGTTGTTGGTGGTGGTGGTAGTGGTAGTGATGATGGTAGTGGTAGTGGTGGTAGTGGTTGTGGTGGTGGTCGTGGTGGTAGTGGTTGTGGTGGTAGTGGTTGTTGTTGTTGGTGGTGGTGGTAGTGGTAGTGGTGGTGGTGGTGGTGGTAGTGGTTGTTGTTGTTGGTGGTGGTGGTAGTGGTAGTGGTGGTGGTGGTGGTAGTGGTGGTGGTGGTGGTAGTGGTTGTGGTGGTGATCATGATGGTTGTGGTTGTGGTGGTAGTGATTTTTGTTGGTGTTGTTGTTGGTGGTGGTAGTGGTAGTAGTGGTGGTAGTGGTGGTGGTAGTGGTTGTGGTTGTGGTAGTGGTAGTGATGGTGGTGGTTGTGGTGGTGGTGGTAGAAGTGGTTGTTGTTGTTGATGTTGTTGGTGGTGGTAGTGGTGGTGGTGGTTTTGTTGATAATAGTGGTAGTGGTGGTAGTTTTTGTTGTTTTTGTTATTAGAGTTCTGTTGGAAACTTGGAATTTTGGTAGAGGGAAAAATAGCTGACGATGTAAACAAATCGTGTTGGTTGGCACTCGTTTTTATTATTGAACAGCTGGCATCCGATATGGCGCGCTGTTGTGTGATTGGCTGAAAGGCCGCGAGAAGGAGGAGGCAGGGCTGAAGCTACTAGAATGGGTCACAGAACGGGAATATGCGTCCTGGAAAAGATAAGTTTCTACTCTACGGTACGCAATACTGTCTAAAGTGCTTTCTTTCATGCTAGTTCTTTAATTACCGTACTTTTGATCTGTTTTTATTCATTGTATGTGCAGGATAATTATAAAATCTATTAAAAAAATTCCAATAATGTTGAAAATCTATTTCTTAAATGTCACCTATCAAATCATATTATAACCAATGTGTGATTGGATTGTAAATCCAACAAGAAAGTTTGAAGACAAATATAACCTACGATTTATATTCGAGGTTTAATCTCAACACTTCAAGCTGACCCGTGTAAATTGGGCCAGGCCTAGTCGTCTAACTCAAGGTAAAAGGAAAAGGAAAGTAGTTTCACATCGAAGGGGGGTGAAGTGAAAATGTGTCTGCTCTGCGCATGACGTCACATATAATCCAGACGGTAGGTTCAGGGTTGATGGGGAGCTCAGTCAGTCAACACACCGAGATATCTCGGTGGTGTTGGCTCAAGTCTCACACTCACGTGAACCACTAGTGTACTGAGCTTCGTTTTCGTTGATATAATCACTGACATCACAGGATCTGCATGTGAGGGTAAGGGTGAGGGTACAGTACACCCCGTAGGAGGGTATTGCCTGTAGTAATGTGGGCAATACTTACAGGGTTTTGGCACCCCTTCGGCCCCAGCCACTAACTTTCAGTTCTTCAACTGTCCCTATTTTCTTTTTATTTCCTTCCTGCTTGCTGTCATCCCCTCTCTATCACCTTTTTCTGGCACCATAGGACCTCGATGTTACGGCGCCTGATATCCATAAATCAATTTTATATGTACAAATCAACACAACAATTTAATGTATTATTTTATAATTTATGTACAAATCAAGACAACATTATATTTTTTTACATGTACAGTTGCCAAAAAAGGTATTGCGACAACTATTGATACAACATTAAATATATTAATGTCCATAGTTGTTTGTAGGGATTATAAGTATAATATGTATTACAGAAGGATATGTATATTTTCTTCTTTTATACATGCTTATAGTCCCTACAAATAGTTGTGGATATTACTATGGTTAAAGTTCTATCAAGATTTGTCGCAATATCTTTTTTGGCAACTGTACAAATCAACACAACATATATTTTTTTACATGTACAAAGCAACACAACATTATATTATATTCTTTTAATCATGATAAGTTTTATCTGTTGCTCTGTTATCTCTGTTCTTTTTCCGGGTTTGTTGACGAGCCTTGGAAACTGTTGACACCTTCAACTTGTTTATTTTCTTTTGACTGCGGCTGAGGGTAGGACTGTACTCCCGAGGGTCAGGAGGTGGACCCAAGCTGAACACATCACGAACCTGTAGTGTAGAGGATGACAAGTGGTCAGTTATTACAGACACAGACAGAGTAAGAATGATATATCAGTATGTATATAAACAGAGAGTTATGTTATGTTATATATATATATATATATCACTATGTATGTAAACAGAGGGAGTTATGTTATGTTATGGTTGGACTATCATCTAATAACCACCTGCTTCATACCTCGGGTTTCGACTTACATAGGTCAGAGTAATCATTAATTAAGTAAATCTATTCATTAAGTCTCAAGGTGTTGGCAACACTGCATTGTACAGTAGAACTCACGCCAGTGAGTCGGTACTCGATACTCAGTCTGTAGCCAGGGTGACCAGATTTCTGGAGCGGGAATATGCTAGACAGCAGCTGAAATTATGCTAGATTGGCAAAAAATATGCTAAATCTTTTGTTGCTCCTGATACGTTTGGTTTCTGCTGTATTTTATTGTATTATTTCTAGGTTATTAACTGTATACAGTATGCGCTCATATAATTATGAACAATTCTTGCAAAGAACATTAATATTATAATCACATTCTGAAAGTTTATTTTACAATTATTTGTGCAACATACACTAGTAGATTGAAACTCTAATACAGTACAAGTACAATGTTTTCAATGTTACCTGTACAAAATAATAATGCAATTTTATTTGTGAATTGAACTAAATTTTTGAAGCAGCACACGTCCACCCTTCTTCAACTCCTATGATTTCCTGCTCTAGCTAGACTGCTAGAGCTTCGTTAAAACTTCAACGTATATGGACTGTTTCACAATTCCCATTAATCATGGTACACTAAATTAAACATGTAGGTTTATCCTGGCCTTTAATCCAGAAACTACCGTTAGCCACAAGTGGTAAGTTATAATCAGGCTAGAAATTACTCGAAGCTCATTAAATTATGCTAAAAATATGCTAGATTTGATACTATGCAAAATTTTATGCTAAACACACAATTATCAGGAAAACTATGCTAAATTTAGCATTATAATGCTAAATCTGGTCATCCTGTCTGTAGCTGGTAAAAGCTGGTGGGATGTAGAGGCGGCTATAACGCTCCGATGCAATCGTTATTATTTCTTTAATTACATATATATAATATTTTCCTCCCATATGACATGAATGACAAATAACAATGTATCTAATATTGTATAACATATTCTGTTTGTAGGAAACCTATACTCGCAAATAAAAAGTATAATATTTTTTTATAAACCATTCTGTAAATTGAAGCTCTCTCCTCCCCGCCTCCCTTGTTGTCCACGTGACTGACGGTCCCTGAGCCTCTCTCTACCCTGCCGTTAGATTTATTGGCAATATCATAGTGTTTTTTAGTTAAATGAATACCCAATGGCTGTCTATTTGTGCGGAATAGCATTATATTTTTTTTATTCACATGAATGTTGTTTAAGTTACTTAGTATGGTAAAGTATTATTATAAAATTAAACGATAAGCAATAAATTTTCCATTTGACAGAGATAGGGGGAGGTGGGGGCCCTGAGAAGTAGCAGGCAAGAGAAGGTTTGTTTACATACATTGTGGTCGTTTGTCTCGTCTATCTACATACCTTCGTCCATATATATCCACAGGCACTCATACGTGAAAGCGAAATATCGACAGAGGTCGGATGGGAAAGGGTTAAAAAGGGTCTTTCTCGTTGGTTTTTACATACTCTGAGCAATTTTCAGTGAAATCGTACGAAAAATAATATTTTTCCTGAATTTTTTCTCCAGCTGAGCGAAAAAAAATTATTAAAAAAAAAATATTGGTCAGAATTCCCTAGAATTTTATGTGAACTTTCCCCTTACATATGGCAACACTGTCTAAGTCCAAAATCCCCAGATCTCTGCTAGAAATAAGGAAATTCGTAGCCTGAAATTCACTATGTAAATTTCTGAGATGAAAAAATTCACCCTAAAAAAATATATTATTTATTATCGAAATTGACGTTACAAATTATGCTCATATATGCATATATCACGTGTAAAATGTTTCATTGACATAACGTTGAAATTCTTCGAGTTGTTCGCCACTGAAGTGGAAAAAAGCAGTATTGAGATAATCACGATTTTGTGACATAGCATATTTGGGAGGTCTAGGCTAGTTTCCCAAGTTTTCTTATCATCCTCTATTATACCTAGAGTATAGAAAACATGACTGGGTATGGATAAACCATTATTTTTGCATATATAGCATTTTTTTTTCCTGGTCATTACTGCCATATATACCAACATATTATGATACATAACGATATATTGTGACATATAAAAACAAATTATGACATATCATGAATAATAAACAGTTCTTATTATAACAAAAATGGAATTTAGAGATAGAATTTCGAGTGTTTGGGGCCCATTGGGGGTGATTGGGGGGCGGGGGGAGTTGGAGGGGTTTGAAGGCTGATAAGCAAGTTTGGTTGCTACTACATGATGCATAGGACCTCAAAGAACATATTTAGCAAGAAATTGAAACATGGAAAATTTAGGCCAAATTTAGGAGGTGTGTGTGATCTCCCCTTAATTTTAAGTCCTTCACCTATAACAAATTACATAAAGCTGTATATAGTACCGTATAATACTGATATAATACATATAATATATAATAATACTTACCCCAACATTATATGTCAAGTGTGTATGAAGTCCTTCTCCTAACACATTACATAAAGCTTTATATTGTGTTTTAAGAGACCATGTATCTAGTAACACTTTCTGACGGTCATGTTCAGGGCCCACTGTCACCTTAATACATTTCATGTCGTCTTCGCCATCGTCATTTTGAACGGTATGAACCACGTCCCTGAACCAAGCACGTTGTTCTATTCTGTCACGTATGGCTCGGTATTTGTGGGAATCTGTGGAAAGTTCTGTAAAATGTTAAAAGAATTAGTATAGATTGGTGGTAATGATATTATTAATACCTATAGAATAGATAGTATTGTATGTACAGGGTGAATCTCAACTTTCCTTTCCAGCTTTGTCAAATGAAAGTAGATATATTTCTAAGATAAAAATACTCTATAAACATAGGTCTTCTGAGATCGTGTTTGGCAGTTATGTTGAAATTAAAAATGTGCACACAAGGGACGAGGTGGTAGGCAATGGTGGCTTTTGTACTCGGTGTTGCCATACACTAGGTCTTTATTTTTGGGTATTTCACGTTTTTTTTTTTTTTTTTTCTTATTTAACCGGCTATTATGTATTTGTCGTAGTTCATCAAGTTATTGTTATAAACACTATGATGCCGTAACGTGGCAGAGATGTGGAGGAAGTAATAAGAAAGAAAACATGAAATACCCAAAAAATATCTGCCTATAATCCATTCCTTTACCGCTGTTCACTGGTTGGAGGTTTAAACCAAGGAGGGAATAAATACTCGTTGCTGATTGGCTGGCGGCCTCAGTCCCGCTTACAGCATATTTGCTCCCAGAACTACATATTTGTAATAAATTGCTTCCTGCTCTAATATTACAACATATATACATATTTTGTTTGGCTTTTAAGACTCTAAGATAAATTTGGAACTGGAATAAGTTGTCCAAACTTCATTACAACCAAAATACAAGTAGGCTAAATATGAGAAGAGTCTCACTGGCTCAGTTACAGGCGCCCAACAGTGTTGCCAACCCCTTAAGACTTTTAGAGGTTTTATTTATAATAATATTTAAACAAAACATTTCTTTTTCTTTTGAATATATGCAGTTTAAATAATATTAGGCCTCAGTCTACCTACTGTTGAGTGTTGAAGTGTTTTATTTTTTACGTAGTTGAAGGTAATAGATATTTTTAAGCAATGAATTTTTAACATATATCTACAGTACAAGACAAGGAGATAAATAAGAGCTGGCACCAATGCTGCCCACGGGCTCAGCCTCAGTTACTGAGTAGCACGGTCCATATAGGACCGTGCTGAGTAGTAGCCTCACTGCCGCAGTTATATGCCAACGGCAATAAGGGATGGAAGTGGAAGATATGTTTTAAGCTCTGACACATGTTTAATTAAGCTATTTATAAATAATTAATATTTTTCTTGCATGTCGTACATGAGTACGTCACAATAAAGTCACAGCAACACAAGGCCATAAAAGACACAAGAATATGAAATCTATTTAGTTATGATGTTTGTGCGTGAGAGATGGATGAAAATTACTTGCACAAATAATTCTGTATCTCGCTTACGTGTGAGTTTATCTAAAATCTGATTGGACTATCGTGTACAGGATACATTTCCGAAAAAGAATAGTGGTTTTATTTTTAAACTGATTTCCTTATTGCAGTAAATACACAACCAAATGTAAAAAGTGGTATACACTTTTCTTAACACTTTTCAACTTCTACTTTTCATATTTACTTGTATTTTAGTTGTAATGAAGTTTGGACAACTTATTCCTGTTCCAAATTTATCGTCGAGTCTCAAGTCTTAAAATCCAAACAAAATACGTGTATCTGTTGTATTATTAGAGCAGGAAGAATTTATTACAAATATGTAGTTCTTGGAGCAAATATTTTAGCTGTAAGCGGGACTGAGGCCGCCAGCCAATCAGCAACGAGTATTTATTCCCGCCTAGGTTTACACCTCCTGCCAGTGGACAGCGGTAAAGGAACGGATTATAGTGTATGGCAACACCGAGTACAACAGCCACCATTGCCTACCACTCTCCCCTTGTACGAGCATTTTTAATTTCAACATAACTGCCAAACAACATCTCATAAGACCTAGGTTTATACAGTATTTTTATCTTAGAAATATATCTACTTTTATTCGATAAAGTTGGAAAGGAAAGTCGAGATACCCTGTATACTATTATGTAGGTTATATACTCGTATATCTATCCAGTCATGATCTAAAATTTAAACCAATTGTTATAGATTGGTGGTAATGATATTATTAATATATGTAGATAGTGTTATTTATACGTAATGTAGGTTATATACTTGTACAGTATATCTATCCATGATTTAAAATATAAAACAATAGTTTTAGATTGGTAATAATGTTATAAATATTATACCTGTAGGCCTATATAGGTCATATATTATATATATATCTATCTTTAATCTGTCCAGTAATGTTATAATTTATACAGCTGTGTTTAGGATATATATTTATCTATGATATATCTATAATTCCGAGAATATATGTATATATATATATATATATATATATATATATATATATATATATACTACTGAATGTACTCGTATATCTATCCTGGATCTATACAATGTTTTCTTAGTAGGCTATCTGACATTATGCAACACACTTATCTATGGAAATATTACATAACTACACACCTATATATCTATACAGTATTTAATACTCACCTTGTAAAAGTTGACATAAACTTTCTTCTTGTTGCCAAGAGAACTCGTTGTCATGTTGTCTGACAAGTTGATAGAGAAGAGCAACACCTTGACCAGCCTGTATCCTTAACTCAACATTATTATGTTCAAGTAAGTCAGAAAACTCTTCAAGTAAACTGTTGGAAACAAATTATAAACAGTAGTTAATTATCATTATTATTATTATTATTATATATATATATATATATATATATATATATATATATATATATATATATATATATATATATATATATATATATATATATATATATATATATATATATATACAAAGTAAAATATAAACTCGAAACAAATTGTTATAACTTAATAATAGTAATTAGTACACACACACACACACATCACTATGTCCAAGTAAGTCAAACAACTCTAGGATCAAACTGTTGTAATGAAACAATAGTAATTACTACAGAGAGAGAGAGAGAGAGAGAGAGAGAAGGAGCACGAATATTGTTCAGTTTATTATAAAGAATAACAAGGCTAGATATATACATATAAAATACTAATAATAAATACCTTTGAGCCATAGTATACAAAATTATAACACTACATAAATATATAATACTACTACTACTAATAATAATAATAGATAATGTATAATACTAATAATACTATTAAATAATATATACTACTACTACTTCTACTACTATTACATACCTTTGAGCCATAGTATACAGAGTGTTTGGAGTGAGTACGCACATCAATAAACAAAAACCATTTAGAGCAGCTGTGGATAATGATGATGAGTCTACGTTGGAGAAGTTGTCATCAGTAGTACTCTGTGGAAAAAGTTATAATATATATATATACATTTAATGTTAATAAACTAAATACATATCCACTTTCCTCGCAGACAACACACAAAACCACTATTAATTCTTCGGCTTTTTTAAAGCACGCAAACAAGAGTGGACCGGTATTACGACATTACTATAAAACAATTCCTTTGTTACACACCCACAAGACAAAGCCAACACCCTTAACACACAATTGCAGTCCGTTTTTACCCATGAACATGAACACTTACCAGACATGCCAACACCATCGCACCCACCCATCCCTCCCATTCATATTCACCCAAGGAATTGAGAAACTTCTATCTGAGGTAGACAATATACCCTGTAGGATATTGAGGACTAACGCTAACATTCTTGCCCCTGTCCTGCAGGTTATATTCTCACAGACTTTAAAGACTGGTGAACTCCCTCAAGACTGGCTTTTGGCAGTTGTGACCCCAATTTTTTAATCCGACAGAACTCTTTCCATTAAGTTATTATAGACCAATTTCACTTACCTCAGTCCCCTACAAAATTTTAGAACACATAATTAATTGAAATATAATAGACTATTTTGATAGGCAAAATATACTGACTGACAATCAACACAGGTTTTGGCCAAAACGCTCGTGTGAGACGCAGCTACTGGTAACTATTCATGACATCTTGCAGTCCCTCAATGACACAAAAATTAGACAAGTTGACGCCACCATATTAGACTTTGCCAAAGCCTTCAACAAAGTCCCTCATCAAAACTGCACAAGTTAGAATTCTATGGCATTCAGGGACAACTTCTTCACTGGATTAGAACGTTCTTGATTACCAGAAAGCAACGCGTAGTTTTTGATGGTAGTCAGTCTCCACCTGTTCCTGTGACCTCTGGTTTACCCCAGGGCACTGTCCTGGGCCCCCTTCTCTACCTTTCATACATTAATGACCTCCCACTTTCACTTTCCTCTACCACTAGACTTTTTGCAGACGATAGCTTAATTTACAGACCAATTAAAGATAGGAATGACTGTCTTCAACTACAGGACGACCTAACTGCACTTGCAGACTGGGAAGTCAAGTGTCAGATGACATTTGACCAGACAAATGCCATCACATCCGTTTTACCCGTGCCCATAATCCAATTCCATATACATATCAGCTACACAACACCAACCTCAACACAGTCACTTCCCACAAATACTTGGGCGTCCACATCTCAGCGGACATAAGGTGGAATAAACACATAGATAGCGTCAGGGCCAAAGCTAGTATGGCTCTGGGGTTCTTGCGTAGGAACCTCAGCAGTTTAACACAGACATCAAAAATATTGCTTATATAATACTGTACAATCGTTCGGCCACACTTAGAGTATCGCGACACCGTCTGGGACCCACACACTAATAATAATATAAATAAATTAGAGTCCATACAAAACAAAACTGCAAGATGGGCCAGACGTGATTACAGACACACTACATCAGTAACAATTTGCTTAAACAAGACACAATACGAGACCCATAGGCCACACGAAGACAGATACACAGACAACAGATGATATACAAAATCACAAACAAGTTAGTTGACATAGACAAAGACACATATCTGCACCCTACATGTATACGATTCACTAGAGGCAGCCACAACTTAAAATAACATACATTCCAGACAAACACTGATATATTTAGGCAATCATTCTTTCCCCACAGCATCCAAGAGTGGAATCATCTCCCATCTAAGATCATCAATCATTACCTTCCCATCCTAATACTCAACCCACAGTCCCTGACCCAATCCGCCCCTATCATATATATATATATATATATATATATATATATATATATATATATATATATATATATATATATATATATATATATATATATATATATATATATATATATATATATATATATATATATATATATTACTGTTAGTACAAACATGAAAACTTTCCATCAAAATGGCCATTTTTCCAGTGAATAATTCACACACGAAATAATAATAATAATAATAATATTGAATGTATTAAAACACCCGTTTGTCATCTGGATGAAACATATGTGTAAAATCTGGACAAAATTGTAAAAAATAAAATATTTAAACTTGTTATGACGGTAAAGAAATCTGGTTTTGAGAGTAAATATAATGATATATATGATATAACGTATATTTATACAATTTATAAGTTAACTTACCATTGTGAGAGAACTTTTATAAACAGTACGCAATGTGTCCATAACTTCCATGACGACTTCCAAATCTTGACAAGTGATGAATGTACAAATAGACAATGTGTTGGTACATTGTTGACGAAGACAAGGTGTTGTAGAAGAATCCATAAGTATTACAAGAAATAATGGTCTTAACATCTCATATATCTGAAACATTATAATAATATATTATCAATTATTATATTATATTATATTATTAATTAGACATGGAGGGGAAGGTGTTGTAGAAGAATCTATAAGTATTACAATAAGTAATGATCTTAGTGTATTATATAACTGAAACATTATTATATTATTAATTATTATATCAAGGTTATAAATATATATGTGACAATTAGTAATATGTAATACATACTTATAGAAATTATTCATTATTATCAAGTCTATAATAAAATAATTATATCAATGATTTAGATTAATACTCTCTCTCTCTCTTACCTGCTCAGCTTCTTGTACTTGACACAATGATATTACAAGAACAGAAAACAAACGAGCTGCTTCAATTTGTTCCTTGGTGTGACCCTTCTTCAAGGAGCGTTCCACTAAACGACTTAAAGTTTCATGTTGACTTAACAAGAAATCCAACATCACTCTGTTGATACAAAAAATAAATAAATAACATTAATATATAGGTGTTAAATTATTGATATACATATCATATTATGGATATATAATTATACAACATTAATAATTAATTATATAGATAATAATATAAAGTGTTAAATTATTATTATACACTATAATTGTGTATATAATATTAATGAATAAATAAACAATATTGATGTATAGATAATTATATAATTATAGTGTTCAATTATTATATATTAATCGTGTGTAAATATTAGGAACCATATACCACGTGATGCTGTGATATCAGGGGGTAATGTTTGTACCACGTGATGTTGTAATATCAAGCGGCCATTTTGGAAACACCTGTAACTATAGGTATTCCAAAATTCCATCGAGGTATAATAATAATCTATCTATCTATCTATCTATCTATTGCCCGACGCCTCAATCCCCGAAGGGCCACAAATGAATCGCCTCCATGAACCCCTGTTCCCCGTTAACTGGCGTTTTTCCTCTCACCCAATGCCACTCTCACTCATATACCTCTCAACCCCATCCCTCCACCTCATTCTAGGTCTGCCCCTTTCCTCCATCCCTCCACCTCACTCATATACCTCTCAACCCCATCCCTCCACCTCATTCTAGGTCTGCCCCTTTCCTCCATCCCTCCACCTCACTCATATACCTCTCAACCCCATCCCTCCACCTCATTCTAGGTCTGCCCCTTCCCCTTTATCCATCCACCTCACTCTCGTACACTTTATTAACAAACCTCCCACCTCCCATACGCTCCACATGACCAAACCACCTCAAGGTGTTTCTCTTCATACTCTCTAGTACGTCCACATCCACACCACATCGCTCACGTACCTCTTCATTCGTCAGTCTAACTCTCCACGTTACTCCACATGCAATTCTCAGGTAACTCATTTCCACCTCTCTAACTCTTGATTTATATCTCTCCGTCATGGTCCACGTTTCACTCCCGTACGTCAGTGTCGGGATTACCACACTATCATGTAACGTCTTCTTCACTTCCATACTCATGGCCCTATTCCTTGTCACTGCTTTCAGTGTTCCTACAACCCTCTTCCCCGCATCTCATCTTCCAGACTCCCATCTTTACTCATCACACTGCCCAAATACTTAAATGCGATGACATTCTTCATAACCTGTCCATTTAACCTCACTTCTTGCACTACCCGTGGCTGTACCTCTTTCAAAAACCATAACTTTTTTCTTTGCCGCATTCATCTTCAGGTTTCGTTTCTCGCACCCATCTCCAAACATATTCACCAAACCCTGTAATTCCCTCTCATCGTCACTTAACAGAACTGTATCACCAGCGAACAGCAGCACAGATAACTTCCACTCACTTCCTTCCCTTATCATAGGTATGTACACCAATACTCACTGCTCTTCCCTGTATTTCTTTCATATAATAATAATAATAATAATAATAATAATAATAATAATAATAATAATAATAATAATAATAATAATAATAATAATAATAATATACCACCATGTAATAATATTGGTGTTCCAATATGGCCGCCACTACACCAGCGCCGCCCTGGTGGACTATCAACCAACTCCATATTGTAAAATAATACACTTTTCCCCTCATAATATACAGTTTAATTATTACAAAATGGCCGCCACCAGTCTAGTAAATAAACACTTATTTTCATATTGATGTTATTATTATTATTTCACAATTTCTGTTATGTTTGTCACCCAATGTATATTACTATTGTTTTAATATTGCTGCTATGATTGTCACTTGATGGGTGTAAGAATATTATCAATTCAATCCATATAAAAGTTAATTGTTCCAATATGGCCGCCAATACACCAGCGCCGCCCTGGTGGAGTATTAATGAAATTGATGATATAAATAAATACATAACCCTTCCAGTTGTTATTATTATAGAGGTTACTCAGGTTAGTGTTTATATATATATATATATATATATATATATATATATATATATATATATATATATATATATATATATATATATATATATGTGGGTGGTAGGTAGGTAGTGAAGATGTCAATAATTATATGAGTGGGTGGTAGTTAAGATATGGGTGGTAGGTAGGTAGGTAGGTAAGATGTGGGTGGTAGGTAGGTAGTGAAGATGTCAATAATTATATGGGTGGGTGGTAGTTAAGATGTGGGTGGTAGGTAGGTAGGTAAGATGTGGGTGGTAGGTAGGTAGATAGGTAGTGAAGATATCAATAAATATATGGGTGGTATGTAGCGAGGACGCCAATGTATACTGTGGTGGCCACAAGACATCTTCACTACTCACCATACACGAACATCTTCACTATTATTTGGAAGAGATATGTGGGTGGATGGGTGGGAGGTAGTGGTAATTGTGACACTTCAACACATCTTGATTACTTGACATCTTCACTACCTGGTGTGACATCTGATTGGGGGGTGTGGGGGTGGGGGGGTGGGGGTGGGAGTGGAGGGGGGCGTTGGGTGGGGGTAGGGGCGTGGGGTAGGGGGGACGTGGGGTAGGGGTGTGGGTGTGGGGTGGGGGCGTGGGGTGGGAGTGAAGGCGTGGGGTGTGGGCGTGGGGTGGTGGTGGTGGGGGGGGCGTTGTGTGGGGGTAGGATCGTGGGGTGGGGGCGTGGTGTGGGGGCGTGGGGTAGGGGTGGGGGTGGGGCGTGGGGTAGGGGTGGAGGCGTGGGGTAGGGGTGGAGGCGTGGGGTAGGAGTGTGGGCGTGTGGTGTGGGGGTGGGGGCGTGGGGTGGGAGTGGGGGTGGGGGCGTGGGGTAGGGATGTGGGTGGGGGTGGGGGCGTGGGGCGGGGGTGGGGGGGAGCGAAGCGAGCAGCGCCGCAGGCAAAAGCACCCACGGCGTAGCTGTGGCTGGCGAAGCCAGTGCTTGTATATAATAATAATAATAATAATAATAATACTTTACCTTTTCTGTAGTAAGTTAGTGAGTGTTATAAAGGCGTTGGTTCGTGTTTGAGAACTTTTCCCCTCGGCCAAATCCATTGCTTCACACACCTTGTCTTGCCATAACTCTATATCACTCACACATTCTTCTGTAAATACAAATATATGTAATTAATACACATGTAATTAATGTAATATTATGTGCAGTGAATAATAATGATCAAACCAAATTATTATCAATCAATCAATGTATATTAAAAATTGCAACCTTTTCAAACTTTCAAAAAATTCAACTTTTAACGATTTTACTATAAAATGTTTCATCTTCATTACTCCCCAGAGATACAAGAGACATTGCCCTTTATATTTGGCAGAGAGGTAGGTAGGTAAGATGTGGGTGGTAGGTAGGTAAAATGTGGGTGGTAGGTAGGTAAGATGTGGGTGGGTGGGTGGTAGTTAAGATGTGGGTGGAAGGTAGGTAGGTAGGTAGGTAAGATGTGGGTGGTAGGTAGGTAGGTAGTGAAGATGTCAATAATTATGTGGGTGGGTGGTAGTTAAGATGTGGGTGGTAGGTAGCTAGGTAGGTAAGATGTGGGTGGTAGGTGGGTAAGATGTGGGTGGGTGGGTGGTAGTTAAGATGTGGGTGGAAGGTAGGTAGTGAAGATGTCAATAATTATATGGGTGGGTGGTAGGTAGGTAGGTAGGTAAGATGTGGGTGGTAGGTAGGTAGTGAAGATGTCAATAATTATATGGGTGGGTGGTAGTTAAAATGTGGGTGGTAGGTAGGTAGGTAAGATGTGGGTGGTAGGTAGGTAGTGAAGATGTCAATAAATATATGGGTGGGTGGTAGGTAGGTAGGTAGGTAAGATGTGGGTGGTAGGTAGGTAGGTAGGTAGTGAAGATGTCAATAAATATATGGGTGGGTGGTAGTTAAGATGTGGGTGGTAGGTAGCGAGGACGCCAATGTATACTGTGGCGGCCACAAGACATCTTCACTACTCACCATACACGAACATCTTCACTATTATGTGGGTGGATGTGTGGGAGGTAGTGGTAATTGTGACACTTCAACACATCTTGACTACTTGACATCTTCACTACCTGGTGTGACATCTGATTGGGGTGTGTGGGTGTGGGTGGGGGTGTGGGTGGTTGTGGTGGTGGTGGTGGGGGGGGGGGGTTGTGGTGGTGGTGGGGGGGGTGAGTGGGGGGGGGGCGTTGGGTGGGGGGGGGTGGTATCAATGTATATTAAAAGTTGCAACTTTCAAAACTTCAAAAACGTTAATTTATGCAAATTTATACAATTTTTAACGATTTTACTATAAAATGTGGCATCTTCACTACTCCCCAGAGATTCATCTTCACTACTCCCCAGAGATACAAGAGACATTGCCCTTTATATTTGGCAGAGAGGTAGGTAGGTAAAATGTGGGTGGTAGGTAGGTAAGATGTGGGTGGGTTGGTGGGTGGTAGTTAAGATGTGGGTGGAAGGTAGGTAGGTAAGATGTGGGTGGTAGGTAGGTAGTGAAGATGTCAATAATTATATGGGTGGGTGGTAGTTAAGATGTGGGTGGTAGGTAGGTAGGTAGGTAAGATGTAGGTGGTAGGTAGGTAGTGAAGATGTCAATAATTATATGGGTGGGTGGTACTTAAGATGTGGGTGGTAGGTAGGTAGGTAGGTAAGATGTGGGTGGTAGGTAGGTAGGTAGGTAGTGAAGATGTCAATAATTATATGGGTGGGTGATAGTTAAGATGTGGGTGGTAGGTAGGTAGGTAAGATGTGGGTGGTAGGTAGGTAGATAGGTAGTGAAGATGTCAATAAATATATGGGTGGGTGGTAGTTAAGATGTGGGTGGTATGTAGCGAGGACGCCAATGTATACTGTGGTGGCCACAAGACATCTTCACTACTCACCATACACGAACATCTTCACTATTATGTGGGTGGATGTGTGGGAGGTAGTGGTAATTGTGACACTTCAACACATCTTGACTACTTGACATCTTCACTACCTGGTGTGACATCTGATTGGGGTATGTGGGTGTGGGTGGGGGTGTGGGTGGTTGTGGTGGTAGGGGGGGTGAGTGGGGGGGGCGTTGGGTGGGGGGGGTGAGTGGGGGTGGGGGGGCGTTGGGTGGGGGGGTGGGGGGGCGTTGGGTGGGGGGGTGGGGGGGCGTTGGGTGGGGGGGTGGGGTGTATCAATGTATATTAAAAATGGCAACTTTGAAAACTTCAAAAACGTTAATTTATGCAAATTTATACAATTTTTAACGATTTTACTATAAAATGTGGCATCTTCACTACTCCCCAGAGATTCATCTTCACTACTCCCCAGAGATACAAGAGACATTGCCCTTTATATTTGGCAGAGAGGTAGGTAGGTAAAATGTGGGTGGTAGGTAGGTAAGATGTGGGTGGGTGGGTGGTAGTTAAGATGTGGGTGGAAGGTAGGTAGGTAGGTAGGTAAGATGTGGGTGGTAGGTAGGTAGTGAAGATGTCAATAATTATATGGGTGGGTGGTAGTTAAGATGTGGGTGGTAGGTAGGTAGGTAGGTAAGATGTAGGTGGTAGGTAGGTAGTGAAGATGTCAATAATTATATGGGTGGGTGGTAGTTAAGATGTGGGTGGTAGGTAGGTAGGTAGGTAAGATGTGGGTGGTAGGTAGGTAGATAGGTAGTGAAGATGTCAATAAATATATGGGTGGGTGGTAGTTAAGATGTGGGTGGTATGTAGCGAGGACGCCAATGTATACTGTGGTGGCCACAAGACATCTTCACTACTCACCATACACGAACATCTTCACTATTATGTGGGTGGATGTGTGGGAGGTAGTGGTAATTGTGACACTTCAACACATCTTGACTACTTGACATCTTCACTACCTGGTGTGACATCTGATTGGGGGGTGTGGGTGTGGGTGGGGGTGTGGGTGGTTGTGGTGGTGGTGGGGGGGTGAGTGGTGGGGGGGGGGGGGGGCGTTGGGTGGGGGGGGGGGGGGGGCGTTGGGTGGGGGGGGGGGTATCAATGTATATTAAAAATTGCAACTTTCAAAACTTCAAAAACGTTAATTTATGCAAATTTATACAATTTTTAACGATTTTACTATAAAATGTGGCATCTTCACTACTCCCCAGAGATTCATCTTCACTACTCCCCAGAGATACAAGAGACAATGCCCTTTATATTTGGCAGAGAGGTAGGTAGGTAAAATGTGGGTGGTAGGTAGGTAAGATGTGGGTGGGTGGGTGGGTGGGTGGTAGTTAAGATGTGGGTGGTAGGTAGGTAGGTAAGATGTGGGTGGTAGGTAGGTAGTGAAGATGTCAATAATTATATGGGTGGGTGGTAGTTAAGATGTGGGTGGTAGGTAGGTAGGTAGGTAAGATGTAGGTGGTAGGTAGGTAGTGAAGATGTCAATAATTATATGGGTGGGTGGTACTTAAGATGTGGGTGGTAGGTAGGTAGGTAGGTAAGATGTGGGTGGTAGGTAGGTAGGTAGGTAGTGAAGATGTCAATAATTATATGGGTGGGTGATAGTTAAGATGTGGGTGGTAGGTAGGTAGGTAAGATGTGGGTGGTAGGTAGGTAGGTAAGATGTGGGTGGTAGGTAGGTAGGTAGTGAAGATATCAATAATTATATGGGTGGGTGGTAGTTAAGATGTGGGTGGTAGGTAGGTAGGTAGGTAAGATGTAGGTGGTAGGTGGGTAAGATGTGGGTGGTAGGTAGGTAGTGAAGATGTCAATAATTATATGGGTGGGTGGTACTTAAGATGTGGGTGGTAGGTAGGTAGGTAGGTAAGATGTGGGTGGTAGGTAGGTAGGTAGGTAGTGAAGATGTCAATAATTATATGGGTGGGTGATAGTTAAGATGTGGGTGGTAGGTAGGTAGGTAAGATGTGGGTGGTAGGTAGGTAGATAGGTAGTGAAGATGTCAATAAATATATAGGTGGGTGGTAGTTAAGATGTGGGTGGTATGTAGCGAGGACGCCAATGTATACTGTGGTGGCCACAAGACATCTTCACTACTCACCATACACGAACATCTTCACTATTATGTGGGTGGATGTGTGGGAGGTAGTGGTAATTGTGACACTTCACATCTTGACTACTTGACATCTTCACTACCTGGTGTGACATCTGATTGGGGTGTGTGGGTGTGGGTGGGGGTGGGGGTGGTTGTGGTGGGGGGGTGGGGGTGGGGTGGGAGTGGGCGTGGGGGCGTGGGGTAGGGGTGGGGGCGTGGGGTAGGGGGGTGGGGGCGTGGGGTAGGGGGGTGGGTGGGGGGGGTGGCGTGGGGTGGGGGTGGGAGTGGGGGTGGGGGGGTGGGGGCGGGGTGAGCGAAGCGAGCAGCGCCGCAGGTAAAAGCACCCACGGCGTAGCCGTGGCTGGCGAAGCCAGTGCTTGTTTACCTAAAAACTCCAAATTAATAATAAAACTTACCTTCTAATTCACTCTCAGCAATACAAGAATTTAACCTTTTCTTTCGGGGCATTTTGATTTTGTAATTAATCTCTTAATGCAATATAAACAATTCAATCAATTCTATTATACTCGTGGTAATGATAACTTGATGATACAAGCAAGTAGTGATTATAAAAAAAATTGGATAAATCAACAAGGCAATAAATGTAATTGTTATTAATGTTGTATTTGGAATGAAGGAAGGATGTCCAAGTACGTCCAGTCACTAAGGCTTCTGGAATCCAACTGAGGCTGGGTCAATTGGGTCACCCTTTATATATTATAGTGATGGTGGTTGCCAGTTAGCATATTTTTCCCTTGGTATTTGTAATAGCATTGACATCTTTGTTGGGGAAGGTAGTGAAGGTAAGTTAGTGGGTAGTGAAGATGTTAGGAAGATATGAAGATGTGGGAAAGGTAGTGAAGATGTTTGGAAGATAGTGAAGATGCGGGAAGGGTAGCGAAGATGTGGGAAGGGTAGTGAAGATGGGGAAAGGGTAGTCAAGATTTGGTAAGGGTAGTGAAGATGTTAGGAAGATAGTGAAGATGTGTGAAGGGTAGTGAA
This sequence comes from Petrolisthes manimaculis, assembly GCA_034508575.1. Taxonomy (NCBI): domain Eukaryota; kingdom Metazoa; phylum Arthropoda; class Malacostraca; order Decapoda; family Porcellanidae; genus Petrolisthes; species Petrolisthes manimaculis. Next base: position 143,927 of record JAWZYT010000628.1, on the reverse strand, counting down.
GATGTGTGAAAGGTACTGAAGATGTGGGAAGGTTATGAAGGTGAGAGAAGGTAGGAAAGGATAGTGAAAATGTGGAAATATGTGGGAAGGGTAGTGAAGATGTCGGAAGGTAGCGAAGATGGATGTAGTGAAGGGTAGTATAGGAAGATAGTGAAGTTGTCCAAAGGGTTGTCAAGATGAGTGAAAGATAGTGAAGATTTTAGGGAGATAGTGAAGATGTGTGAAGGGTAGTGAAGATGTGGAAAGGGTAGTCAAGATGTGGGAAGGTTATGAAGGTAAGTGAAGGTAGGAAAGGATAGTGAAGATGTGGAAAGATGTGGGAAGGGTAGTGAAGATGTGGGAAAATGTAATAAAGATATGGGAAGGGTGGTATAGGAAGATAGTGAAGATGTCAGAAGGGTAGTGAAGATGTGGAATGGGTAGTGAAGATGTGGGAACGGTAGTCAAGATGTGGGAAGGTTATGATGGTGAGAGAAGGTAGGAAAGGATAGTGAAGATGTGGAAAGGATAGTGAAGATGTGGAAAGATGTAGGAAGGGTAGTGAAGATATGGAAAGGGTAGTCAAGATGTGGGAAGGGTAGTCAAGATATTAGGAAGATAGTGAAGATGCGTGAAAGGTAGTCAAGATGTGGGAAGGGTAGTGAAGTTGTTAGGAGCTTATGAAGGTAAGGGAAGGTAGGAAAGGATAGTGAACATGTAGAAAGATTTGGGAAGGGTAGTGAAGATGTTAGGAAGATAGTAAAGATGTGTGAAGGATAGTGAAGATGTTGGAAGGGTAGTCAAGATGTGGGAAGGTTATGAAGGTAAGAGAAGGTAGGAAATAATAGTGAAGATGTGGGAAGGGTAGTGAAGGTGTGGGAAAGGTAGTGAAGATGTTAGGAAGGTAGTAAAGATGTGTGAAGGATAGTGAAGATATTGGAAGGGTAGTCAAGATGTGGGATGGTTATGAAGGTAAGAGAAGGTAGGAAAGGATAGTCAAGATGTGGGAAGGTTATGATGGTGAGAGAAGGTAGGAAAGGATAGTGAAGATGTGGAAAGGATAGTGAAGATGTGGAAAGATGTAGGAAGGGTAGTGAAGATATGGAAAGGGTAGTCAAGATGTGGGAAGGGTAGTCAAGATATTAGGAAGATAGTGAAGATGCGTGAAAGGTAGTCAAGATGTGGGAAGGGTAGTGAAGTTGTTAGGAGCTTATGAAGGTAAGGGAAGGTAGGAAAGGATAGTGAACATGTAGAAAGATTTGGGAAGGGTAGCGAAGATGTTAGGAAGATAGTAAAGATGTGTGAAGGATAGTGAAGATGTTGGAAGGGTAGTCAAGATGTGGGAAGGTTATGAAGGTAAGAGAAGGTAGGAAATAATAGTGAAGATGTGGGAAGGGTAGTGAAGGTGTGGGAAAGGTAGTGAAGATGTTAGGAAGGTAGTAAAGATGTGTGAAGGATAGTGAAGATATTGGAAGGGTAGTCAAGATGTGGGATGGTTATGAAGGTAAGAGAAGGTAGGAAAGGATAGTGAAGATGTTGAAAGATGGGGGAAGGGTAGTGAAGATGTGGGAAGGGTAGTGAAAATGTGGAAAGGGTAGTGAAGATGTAGGGAGGTTATGAAGGTAAGAGAAGGTAGGAAAGGATAGTGAAGATGTGGAAAGATGTGGGAAGGGTAGTGAAGATGTGGGAAGGGTAGTGAAGATGTTAGGAAGATAGTGAAGATGTGGGAAGGGTATTAAAAAGGTTAGTGGGAAGTGAAGATGTAGTGAAGATGTGGGAAAATGCAGTGAAGATGTGGGAAGATGCAGTGAAGATGTGGGAAGGGTAGTATAGGAAAATAGTGAAGATGTCAGAAGGGTATTGAAGATATGGGAAGGGTAGTTAAGATGTGGGGATGTTATGAAGGGAGAGAAGGTAGGAAAGGATAATGAAGATGTGGATAGATGTTGGAAGGGTAGTGAAGATGTGGGGACGTGATGAAGATGTGGGAAGATGTAATGAAGATGTGGGAAGGGTAGTGAAGATGTTGAGAGGTTATGAAGGTAGGAAAGGATAGTGAAGATGTGGGAAGGGTAGTGAAGATGTGAGAAGGGTATTGAAGATGTTAGGAAGATAGTAAAGATGTGTGAAGGATAGTGAAGATATTGGAAGGGTAGTCAAGATGTGGGAAGGTTATGAAGGTAAGAGAAGGTAGGAAAGGATAGTGAAGATGTGGGAAGGGTAGTGAAGATGTGGGAAAGGTAGTGAAGATGTTAGGAAGATAATAAAGATGTATGAAGGGTAGTGAAGATGTGGGAAGGGTAGTCAAGATGTGGGAAAGATATGAAGGTAAGAGAAGGTAGGACAGGATAGTGAAGATGTTGAAAGATGGGGGAAGGGTAGTGAAGATGTGGGAAGATGTGGGAAGGTGGTATAGGAAGATAGTGAAGATGTCAGAAGGGTAGTGAAGATGTGGAAAGGGTAGTCAAGATGTGGGAAGGTTATGAAGGTAAGAGAAGGTAGGAAAGGATAGTGAAGATGTGGGAAGGGTAGTGAAGATGTGGGAAAGGTAGTGAAGATGTGGGAAGATGTAATAAAGATATGGGAAGGGTGGTATAGGAAGATAGTGAAGATGTCAGAAGGGTAGTGAAGATGTGGAAAGGGTAGTGAAGATGTGGGAAGGGTAGTCAAGATGTGGGAAGGTTATGAAGGTGAGAGAAGGTAGGAAAGGATAGTGAAGATGTGGGAAGGGTAGTGAAGATGTGGGAAAGGTAGTGAAGATGTTAGGAAGATAGTAAAGATGTGTGAAGGATAGTGAAGATATTGGAAGGGTAGTCAAGATGTGGGATGGTTATGAAGGTAGGAAAGGATAGTGAAGATGTGGGAAGGGTAGTGAAGATGTGGGAAAGGTAGTGAAGATGTTAGGAAGATAATAAAGATGTATGAAGGGTAGTGAAGATGTGGGAAGGGTAGTCAAGATGTGGGAAAGATATGAAGGTAAGAGAAGGTAGGACAGGATAGTGAAGATGTTGAAAGATGGGGGAAGGGTAGTGAAGATGTAATGAAGATGTGGGAAGGGTGGTATAGGAAGATAGTGAAGATGTCAGAAGGGTAGTGAAAATGTGGAAAGGGTAGTGAAGATGTGGGGAGGTTATGAAGGTAAGAGAAGGTAGGAAAGGATAGTGAAGATGTGGAAAGATGTGGGAAGGGTAGTGAAGATGTTAGGAAGATAGTGAAGATGTGGGAAGGGTATTAAAAATGTTAGTGGGAAGTGAAGATGTAGTGAAGATGTGGGAAAATGCAGTGAAGATATGGGAAGATGCAGTGAAGATGTGGGAAGGGTAGTATAGGAAAATAGTGAAGATGTCAGAAGGGTATTGAAGATATGGGAAGGGTAGTTAAGATGTGAGGATGTTATGAAGGGAGAAAAGGTAGGAAAGGATAATGAAGATGTGGATAGATGTTGGAAGGGTAGTGAAGATGTGGGGACGTGATGAAGATGTGGGAAGATGTAATGAAGATGTGGGAAGGGTAGTGAAGATGTGGAAAGATGTAGGAAGGGTAGTGAAGATGTATGAAGGATAGTGAAGATGTTGAGAGGTTATGAAGGTAGGAAAGGATAGTGAAGATGTGGGAAGGGTAGTGAAGATGTGAGAAGGGTATTGAAGATGTTAGGAAGGTAGTGAAGATGTGGGAAGATGTAGTGAAGATGTGGGAATATGTAGTGAAGATGTGAGATGTGTAGTTAAGATGTGGAATGTATAGTGATGATGTGGAATAGGTTGTGAAGATGTGTTGGTGGGTAATATTAATGAATATATATTTCTGTCATATTGAAGGGAATATGTCTTATTAAAAGTAAATGTGTCTTATTGATGGAAATGATGTCTCATTGGTTGTGAATATGTCTTATTGATAGTAATATGTCTTATGGGAGGTATATATGTCTTTTTGGTACTAACTATGTCTTATTAATGGTAATATATCGCATTGGTAGTAAATATGTCTTATTAGTAGAAATATCTGATTGGTAGTAAATATGTATAGGTAGTAAATAATTATGTTATTACTATTATGTCTCATTGATGGTAATATGTCTTATTGGTAGAATATATGTCTTAATGGTAGTAAATATGTCTTATTGGTGGTAATGTGTTTTATTAGTAGTAAATATGTCTTATTGGTTGTAAATATGTTTTATTAGTGGTAATATGTCTTATTGGTAGTAATATGTATTATTGGTGGTAAATATGTCTTATTGGTGGTAAAGATGTCTTATTGGTAGTAATATGTCTTATTGGTAGTAATATGTCTTATTGGTAGTAATATGTCTTATTGGTAGTAATATGTCTTATTGGTAGTAATATGTCTTATTGGTAGTAAATATGTCTTATTGGTGGTAAAGATGTCTTATTGGTAGTAATATGTCGTATTGGTAGTAATATGTCTTATTGGTAGTAATATGTCTTATTGGTAGTAAATATGTCTTATTGGTGGTAAAGATGTCTTATTGGTAGTAATATGTCTTATTGGTAGTAATATGTCTTATTGGTAGTAATATGTCTTATTGGTAGTAATATGTTTTATTGGTAGTAATATGTCTTATTGGTAGTAATATGTCTTATTGATGGTAAATATGTTTTATTGGTAGTAATATGTCTTATTGGTAGTAATATGTTTTATTGGTAGTAATATGTCTTATTGGTAGTAATATGTCTTATTGGTGGTAAATATGTCTTATTGGTAGTAATGTCATACTGGTAGTATATATGTCTTATTGGTAGTAATATGTCTTATTGGTAGTAATATGTCTAATTGGTGGTAAATATGTCTTATTGGTGGTAAATATGTCTTATTGGTGGTAAATGTCCTAGTAGTAAATATGTCTTATTAGTAGTAATATGTCTTATTGGTAGTAATATGTCTTATTGGTAGTAATATGTCTTATTGGTAGTAATATGTCTTATTGGTGGTAAATATGACTTATTGGTAGTAATATGTCTTACTGGTAGTATATGTCTTATTGGTAGTAATATGTCTTATTGGTAGTAATATGTCTTATTGGTATTAATATGTCTTAAGATATTGGTGGTAAATATGTCTTATTGGTAATAAATATGTCTTATTGGTAGTAATATGTCTTATTGGTAGTAATATGTCTAATTGGTCGTAAATATGTCTTATTGTTGGTAAATATGTCTTATTGGTGGTAAATATGTCTTAGTAGTAAATATGTCTTATTGGTAGTAATATGTCTTATTGGTAGTAATATGTCTTATTGGTAGTAATATGTCTTATTGGTAGTAAATATGTCTTATTGGTGGCAATATGTCTTATTGGTGGTAATATGTCTTATTGGTAGTTATATGTCTTATTGGTAGTAATATGTCTTATTGGTAGTAAATATGTCTTATTGGTAGTAATATGTCTTATTGGTAGTAAATATGTCTTATTGGTGGATTTATGTCTTATTGGTGGTAATATGTCTTATTGGTAGTTATATGTCTTATTGGTGGTAAATATATCTTAATTGTGGTAATATGTCTTATTAGTAGTAAATCTGTCTTATTGGTGGTAATATGTCTTATTGGTAGTAAATATATATGTCTTATTAGTGGTAATATGTCTTATTGGTAGTACATATGTCTTATTAGTGGCAATTTGTCTTATTTTGGATGTAAATATGTCTTATTGATAGGTCAGGGCTTCTTCCAGAGCTCATCCTACGTTGGAGGCGACGAAGTCTTGATGGATTGTAAACTTCTGTGTTAGGTCGTCGTACATCGTCTCGTCGTGGCGCCTATCTGATTCCTTCTGCTTCAGCTGCAGCTGGCATAACATACAAGTTGAAGACGCTTGGAAATGATTGGTGGCGTAACTGTTATTACAACTCTCGCACCTTTTAAGTGTGGAAGGCATGGTGTAGAAATGGAGGAGGAGGAGGAGGTGGAGGAAAAGGAGGTGATGGAGGAAGAAGAGGAGGAGGAGGAGAAAATGGAGGAAGAGGAGTAAGAGAACAGGAGGAGAAGGAAGACGAGAAGAGATAGGAGAGGAGGAAGAGATGGAGTAGTGGGGGAAAGGAGGCAGGTAGGCGGTGAGGTAGGAGGATGAGGGGGAAATGCGGGAGGGAGTGGAGGAAGAGAAGGAGAGAGGGAATGAGTAGATGGAAGAAGGCGGAGTGAGTTAAAGAATTTAAAAAATGACCAGAAGGGGTGGGATTAGAAAACTGTTTTATAACACAGTGAAAGCAAACTAATTATCAGAATACGAAACTAGATAATATTAAACACGAATATATAGACACAAAATAAGCACAATTATACAGACACTACATAAGCACAAATATGTAGGCACAAAATAGACACAATGCGTAGACACTAAATCACGATATAGACAAAGAACACGGGTGAGTGGAGGCATAGAGGTAGAATAGGAGGAGACGGTGTAGCAGAATGAAGTGAAGAGTCCCGTGCGTCTATACTGCGCATGCGTGGGTGGTGGGACTGCCAGGTGCTGCTAGTGTGGGTGATTGAGTTCCCAGATGCTGCCATACCCTACCCTACTCTATATACATGTATTTTATATGCCTATTTTTAAAATCGTATACAGTTCATTTTTTAAAAGTTTGTGTTTTAACCCCTAAAGACCGGTTGACGTGATAGACCGTCTTACGTAAGGAACCGGGCAACTGCACCTACCGTCACAGCGATTTAGCGCTATTTCGCGCCCTGTAGGGCTAGTTTTTCTTGTTGTTGGGCGAGAAAATACACTCACAATATCGATCCACTACCCACTCAGTCGATTCTGGGACCCCACGATGGCTGGGCGATTTTTAAGTAATTGCCCTTGTCCGAATTTGTGCTCTAACGATCGTAAGACAATACCGTAGTGAATATATGTGCGTGAGTGACACCATGATATTCCTACAAGGTTACAAATTATTATTTAGTTTATAGATCATGACACACGATATATAATGGGGTAGTAATAAGAAAATAACACCACAAAACACACCCATACAGGCACAATTGATAGTAAATATACGTGTTTCCTACGGTACAAGTCGGTTTGTTTATCATTTTCTAAATGACAGTTACACGATGATATATTCCTACAAGTGTTCATACTATTTTTAGTGTTGAAATCATGACATACGATACATAATAGTAGTAATACGAGTGAGTTGACAAGGGACTTAGGCGGGAAACTGAACTCCATGCCGCAGTCACACCGCACTCACGCGTACACACAGACACACCTCTATCTCACGCCCAAACATGGTCCACTTAAATTCGCCTTATCTCCACAACTATTCATCGTACAGCCCTCCCGATGGTACCATTGGAAAGAGGAAGAGTTGAAGGTAAGGATGGAACAATTTTGAAGTTAGTACACTATATAGGTTAAGAGTGTGAGCGTTGTGAATATAGGGCAAATCGCGGAATTTTGTCGCTAGCGGCAGGGTAGAAATGTGGAGGCAGGGTCCACCCCTCCTGGTCTGTAGGGGTTAAATGGGAACAACTATAATATTTGCAAGCGATTGGCAGCAAAAAACAGTACATATGATGCCCCTAGTATGGAAAAAACTCATAAATATGCATACGTTAGTACGGGGAGGTTGCCCTCCGCTGCTCTATAATTTTGGTGAATTAGAGTGTCTTAATTCATTATTCCAAAGTATGAGGGTTTAGTATTACAGTTTATTTTATTATACAGTACAACTTTTACTGGTATTGTCTTATTACCATGTTATAGAGATTTTATATTTATAATGTTATTTTGTTATTTCACTGCAAGCAGATAACAATATGGGAATCTATATATATAAAACAGTCTGTCTGTGTGTCTGTCTGTTTAACCGCTATACACGCGCTCATCCTTTGACCTACAGTAATAATTTTTACATACGTTTTATCGCTATAACCTGGAGAGTGTCTTGGCCCTATAAAAAAAATATTTTTCAACAAGACTAAGGTACTGAAATATCCCATGTTGTAGAGTGGAGGGAAATCCACAACACCTGCCTCATGAGTACCATAATGTTACCCAACTGACAGGCTGTTGTAGAGGAAGAGATGAGGACCAGTGGTTGAGAAGAGAAGGGATGAGAAGTTCATTGATAGAAGAGGAATGGGGAATCTCACCAACCACTGACCTCCAAGTGGTTTGGGTACTTCTTTGCTCACTCCAATGAGTGATAACACTCAAGGGAGTGAGAGCACTCTCGGAACGGCAACCCGAGTACCCACGAGAGATAATAAGAGAGAGAGAGTATGAATAAGGGAGGTAGAGAGAGAGAGAGAGAGAGAGAGAATGAAGGAGGGAGGGAGAAAATGAGGGAGGGAGAGAAAGAGAGAGAGAGAATGAAGGAGAGAGAGAGAGAGAGAGAGAGAGAGAGAGAGAGAGAGAGAGAGAGAGAGAGTGGGATGGTATAATTTTAACCCTATCTATCCTTCCTTTCTTTCTTTCTTACCTTCCTTCTCATTCCGGTGTGAGTGAGAGTGAGAGTGAGTGGGTGAGTGGGGTTCCCGACAGCCACGTAAGTCTGGAACCGTCCTGGAAACTACTGGAACAGAGCGAAGAGTGTGTGTATGTGTGTGTGTGTGTGAAAGAGCTACAAGTTTCTGAAGGGGATGAGAGAGAGAGAGAGAGAGAGAGAGAGAGAGAGAGAGAGAGAGACTTCAGTGCCACATACCACAACACACACACACACACACACACAACTCAACTGTATCTATCTATGTATAAATAATAGTAATAACAATAATAATAATAATAATAATAATAATAACAATAATAACAATAATAATAAATGACTGAATGAATAAATAACAACAACATTGATTAGATATGGCAAAACTGATTTCTATGTGGCAACACTGTTAGAAAGACGGGTTCCTCACTTACACACACGCACACACACGCACACATGACGTCACAGTAACACACACACACACACACGTGAATGATTTGACTACTAAATAATGTGTGTGTGTGTGTGTGTGTGTTTGTTGGCACTACGCACTTCTTAAATTGAGAGAGAGAGAGAGAGAGAGAGATAGAGAGAGAGAGAGAGAGAATGTAAAGGTGAGAGAGAGAGAGAGGAACAGCAGGAGGGTTTAATCGTGATATCAAGTATTAACTCCAGCTGCCAAGACTGCAAAGGTGCTTCAACTGTGCGTGACGTACAGCTCCGGACAGATCAATGGTCCACAGTCTTTCCACCAGCGACTTGGTGTGGGCCTCAGCGAATATGGTATCACTGGCAGGTGGAGGGGGGGGGGGAGAAATGTGGGCGGAGTTATATAGGGGGTAATGTTTCACAGATTTGACAATTAATACTCATGTCAGTACGCCACCGTCTCAGTTGACGGAGAGGAACTATGTGATTCGGTAGTTTCAGATTCATTCATTTCAACACTGACACAATATGGAACTGTTGGTCTGTCCTGAGTAACAATGTTTACTGTCATCCATATAAAAGACAACTGAACCACTGTCGTTTCTCGTTGATGTATAAATATCTTATGTATTTATGGTGTAGTAGTCATTATGGTTTTATTCTTACCTCATTAATCTATATTTGAGTTTCGGGAAGTGGGGGCAAGAGGTGGGAAGATAAGAGGATGCTGTCTGCTAAATTGGAGCTCTATGCATCCTCCAAACTTTGCCACGAAACTGATCCCTCATAAAAAACACCAAGGTCGTCTGCTTCCTGGCATAGTCTGGAGTATTCATGGAACTTCAATTTAACAAGAAGATATAGTGTCCACTTAAGTATAAAGCCTATAGACTGTGGTTAGAAATTTGTTCGCTTAACAAATACCCTTCCGTCACACCAAGATTTACTCTATGTGGATAGAGTATCTTTACGAAATCATATTTATCTTATAATATAGACGATAAGGATATCTCTCTACTCATTTATCAATTCAACTCATAACCTACCGCAATGTTCTGGAACGTAATAATGCTGACATGCATATGTTTAAAATTATTGTCATTAAGCTGGGTCTAGAATTATTACTGTTCATTATAGTAGCCTACTATCTTCAAGTAGAGAAAATTCATCTTTTCATCTCACTGGCTTGCGATAATTATCACCGTCGTCATCCCTGATATTTCCTTAAACTCTACGATATGACATCAATTCGACCGTGTTAAGACATAGCTGGTATTGTAATATGCATCAATATTGTAAGCTTATGTAATTTGAAACCCTGTGGGAGTAGCTTGTCCTATCTAGCCAACACCGTCTGGAAAACATGTTGAAAGATTGCACACCGTCATATATATATATATATATATATATATATATATATATATATATATATATATATATATATATATATATATATATATATATATATATATATATATATATTGCATAAATTCGAAGGACTATGGATGATAAGGGAGAAAGGCCTGTGTCATTAAAATTTTCAAAGAACGAATGAGAAGGTTAAAATTATGAGAAAGAAAGGATAGCGAATACTATAGAAGGCAAGGAAGGAAGGAGACGTGAGAGAGAGAAGACAGGAAGAGGAGGTTGTGTGAGGTTGCCAGTTACTTGAAAAATATTAGTAGAAGTTTATTTATTTTACGGCGAGAAAAGGTAATAAAGAGGGGGACTGCTAGCATGAGGGGTGAAAAGAATACAGGGAGAGCTGAAGACAGAAAAGGGATTGTCTCGGCTCCATTATTTGTTAACAATAATTGACAGTGTCTTTATTTAATGGATCGATCAAATGCAATATAATGAAGCAGATATTCTAAATGTTTTTAATTTCTTTTCAACTACTCACCCTTATCTGTCCTATACACGACCGATGTCCTATCCATATGGCGAGGAAAGTTCAAGAATGGTTTACTGCTCATGATGATTTGCAGGTGATAGATTTGTCTAGTTAAGACTGCGATATGAACCCTATAGAAAATGTATGGGGTTCTATCGTTAACACGTGGGAGCCAGAACGACAGAGAACCACAGCAGATTTGTTACGTCACACCAGAACACAGTGGGAGATTTTTCGGGGGAAACCATATATAGTGAGGAGGCATTGTGCCTCAATGCCCGAGCGACTGCAGGCTGTCATTGAGAAGGAGGGTGGTTGGACACGATACTAGCAACAAATTGATGAGTAATAAAATGAAATATGTAATCTACTGTATTTCAAGCCTTAATGTGTTCATGGAAGTGTATATAAATAGTGTATATACTGTATATCATCGTGGCTAAGGGTCTAAAGCAATACATATATCGGTGCTTATAATAATAATAAGAAAACAAAACAAACATTACACATGCTTAATTAATGCAAACGTGAAGTCGAAGTAAAAACTTCAGGTTATAATAAGTTACCATGGAATGCAGCATCAGATTTGAATTTGGCGTACAGAAGAAAACATAATAAAGGCGACAATCGGCTTTGTTTGTTTATAATCTTTAGCTATTTGATCCAATAATTCTCTCCATCTCGATCACAACCCAACCCCTTCTCTCCTACCACCTTCAAGTGAGTGGTTCACATCCATGATCACAAGTGGTTCGGGATTCAAATTTCTGGATGGCTTAACATTGGTAATGCTACGTGGTAAAGGCTCCCACATTACCCCCTATATAACTCCGCCCACATTTCTCCCCTCCCCCCTCCACCTGCCAGTGATACCATATCCGCTGAGGCCCACACTAAGTCGCTGGTGGAAAGACTGTGGACCATTGATCTGTCCGGAGCTGTACCTTCTCTGACTCAACCAGGTGTTTCATCTTTGTATACCAACTCCTTGCCCTCGTCCAACCTTCCTGCTTTTGCCCCGAGAAATGCCTATGTTAAGCTATCCTTCCCGGGGAACCCATCTACTGACACAAACCTGCGTTGGTTGTCTGATGTCAACAGGGCCTTCCAGCTTCAGCGGGAACTGGCTGAAGTCAAGATGGCTGCTGTCACCTCCCGGTTTGTCTACATCTCTAGGAAGCGTCAGGACATTATTGATAGAGTCAAGGCTGGTGAATTTTTGTCTCTTGTTCTCATTCTTGAAGACTCACTCGAGAGGCCTGGTAAGTTCCCCAGCTACATCCTTACTCGTTATCCTATTGATGTTGACCCGAAAATTGCCAAGGAATAGCCTGGTGTGTACTCTGCCCGTAAGTTTATCCAAGATGGTTCCCCCATTGGCTGTATTGTTGTTGTCTGGAGTCAACCTGATCCACCTCCAAACGAGATTTTCTTTAATTTCTTCCCGTGTCTTCCACCGTGTGAGGTGAAGGAACTTAATAATGACCAGCCTTGGTGCTACAAGTGCTGGGGAGTTGGGCATATCTCCCGGTAATGTTTTGCCAGGCCGAAGTGTACATGGTGTGCCGCCGAACATAATTCCAAAACGTGTCCTGTCAGGGGTGAACGATCACGTCCTTCTGCCTCCACCTCTGAGTCTTCACCTACGATGCCTTCAGCCAGGGGTTAGCATGTGGCATGGATGTACTCGACATCAGGTCCAGGCTCGTGCGTCTACTATTGCCCCTCCTCCTCCTCCCCAGACTGCTCCTCCTACCAGTCCTACCTCGCCTCCAGACCTAGCCCTCCGCAAGTCTGTTGCTACCCTCATGGCACGATGTACTGTCCTCGAGAACCGCTTCTCTGCCTTTGAAGCCAGGATTGATGGGCTGGTTGCCACTCAGGCTGCCAATGACTGCAAACTGTCCACCTGGGTCGAGGCTCAGCAGGCCATCATCTCAACTGTCACTACCCTTACCGAAAAGATGGATACTGTTGCATCTCGCCTAGAAAAGCTCTTCGAGTATGTCCCTTCTCCTGGTCCATCACCCTCCTCAGGTCGCCCATCTGCCCCTGTTCACCGGACTTCTTCCTCCAAATATAAAGTTCGCTAGTGAGTACTGGCTTGATGTCATCTCCTGGAATGTATGTGGTATCACCAGTTATGCTAAGCTCACTCAACTCAAGGCATATGTTTTTCGTCATCATCCCAGTGTTATTTTCCTTCAGGAAGCATTTCCAGGACGGCCACTCGCTGCTGGGCAAGCTCCTCCCCTCTCAGGTTATGTGCCATATGTTTATCTGGTAAGGAATGGTCTCCTGACATACATGCATAGATCCTTGCCACATCGTCTTCTCCGTACCTCCACTGATCCTGACATGACCTTTCAGCTATTTGAGGTTCTACATGGGAATGGAGTATTCCAATTATGGAATGTCTATTCTGCCCCAGCTAGACTCACTCTTGAGGCTCTTCCTTCTCCAACAGTGCGTGGTATGGTGTATATGGGAGATTTTAATGCTCGGCATTCTGATTTGGGTGATGGTTCTGGCTCTATTAATCGTAATGGTGTTCGTCTCCTTTCATATATCCGCAAACATCATTTGACACGCTGGGACACTGGTGGTGCCACTCATCGCCCGGGAGGTACTCTTGATTACATCCTTTCATCTGGCCTGATAGCATCTCGGGTCCAGTGTTCCTCAGTGCCAGACTTATTCTCTCATCACATTGCTCTTCGGTTTCATTATTCTCTCCCTGCTGGGTCAAATGAATCAGCTACTTGTTTGCGTATTACTGTGCCCCCTAAATATTGCCCGAATTACATCTTATTTATGGCCCATATATGATATATGATATATCATCAGCTGAACAGCTGTACTCTGATCTTGTATCTGCTATTCATGACTTTTATAGGCTATATGTCTCCCGCCCACACCTCCAGCATCGCCATAATGCCCACTCCTGGACGCTTGATGCACGTATACAGGAGGCAAAGGAGGAGGCTGAACGTGATGACCTATTATTTCAAGCCAACCCAACTCCTGACCTGCTCCATCGTTACCAGATGTCTAGGGATGCTTTAGTTGCCCTGCAAGAGTGTGCTCACACTGAGTCTTGGCAGCTGTTCACGGACAGTATTAACCAGCAAACAAGTGTGGCTTCTATGTGGCACTTAATTCGTTGGGTTGTTAAAAAGATGCCTGCCACTGCTCGTCATCTCACTCCCGCCGACTGTGCCAAACAACTTGTCGATGCCTGGTCAGAACAATCTACCCCAGCCAGTCTACACATCCACATACAAGATGTACTCGCTTCCCGTGCTGCTATCCATCGGCTACGTCTAATGTCTACTCTGCTGCAAGATGATGACGATGATGCAGAGCAGATAACTGAGGAAGAGTTGCGCCGTGCTCTCTCCCGGGGTAAAGCTTCTTCCCCTGGTGATGATTGTATTACTTATGCTGTGCTGCGCCTACTTCAACAAGTTTCTGGGAACCCCTTACTTCAACTGTACAATCTTTGTTTTCGTAATGGTTGTGTACCACGAGCCTGGACCAGCAGCACAATAATACCCATCCCTAAGCCTGGCACTGCGAAGTTCAGGCCAATTTCCCTTACTTCCTGTTTTCGTAAGGTTATGGAGAGATTCTTACTTATTAAGCGTCTCGTGTACAGACTGCAGGATCGTCTTTCTCCATTGCTTTATGGTTTTCTTCCCCAGCGAAGCACACATCACTGCCTAGTCGACATGTACTCTCGCCTATCCAAGGACAGTGGTCGGCAGCAATAGGTTGTTAGGATACCGCCCTCTGCCAGACAGATTTCAAAATTTACTAGTTAGGTCTGCCTGGGTGAAATCAGTGCACTGACTTTTTTTGTGCTCAGATTGTTTTCAAACTGAATCTTTACCCCGTGATTCTGGTGGCCCTTAGATTTAACCTAGTGCATTGCCATGGGTGCTACAACAACTAGCAAGGAGGAAAGGGTCCATATTTTGGCACTAAGGGAAGGAAAAGTGCCAATTAAAGAAATATACAGGCGAACTGTCAGGCATACCACAACCATAACGCATATCCTTCTTGCTTTACAGGAGAGATCCTATTTTGAAATATTAGCTAGGTCTATGCCTAGACGTCTGCAAGAGGTTATTAATATGAAAGGAGAAATGACAAAGTACTAATTGGTGGGTACCAGAACAATACAAATATTTTTTTTTTTAATGAAATCTCCCATAATTTTATGTCACGATGTCGTAGGTAGTACCTTGACACTGTACCAATGTGATCACCAGGAGTCTTTACTATAAAACTTTGGAGTCAGGCATTTCCTTCATAAACTTTAAACCTGACAACCATCCTATTGTTCAGGACTTGTTGGGTCGTCTCCAGCGCCGACTTACACCACTTCAATGGCTCTCTAACAATTCCTCAGGCATCTCCATCCCAGTAGCCAGGACCATCTACATTGCTTTTATCCGCTCAGTTGTTCATTACCTCTCCCCTGCTCTAATTCAACTTCCCAGGGCTACTCTTGAAACTTTAGAAAAATTTCAGAATAGAGCAATGAGGATAATTCTCGGCTGTCCAATGTCGACCAGGATAGTGATCATGCTACGTGAGTTGCGTCTTCCCCCATTAGTGGAGAGAATTAATTCTAATGTTACTTGCTTTACTGTCAAGTGCCTCCATTTCCCACATATTTCACCCCATTACTCTCAGTTAGTCAGAACTTCTCTTCGACCAAACTACCTGGTCCCTCCCATACTGCCTGCTGGACGTACTCTTTTAAGGTCTGTTTCCTCTATGCTTCGTAGTCTTAATATAGATAGAATGGTTGCAGACATCCCCCAGGGCCCCCTCCGTGGATGCTACCAATACCTGATGTGAGCTTTACATCTACTTCCAAGTCGGAACTGCCTTCTCTACAGCGGCAGTTGGCTCTGGAACACATAGAAACAGTGACGTCCTCCATCACAGATCCATACTGCCTCTACATTGATGGCTCATTGTAAATGGATGGTACAGCAGGTTGTGCCGTTTTCTCACCTGATATGGAGTCACCTCCAGGGGGCTGGGTTGGCCGTCGTCTCTGTAACTACTCCAGCTCAACATTGTGTGAACTATATGCTATTCTGGATGCTGTTAGTCTTGTTTGTCAACGTGGAGTGAATGCTGCCATTTGTTGTGACTCTAAACCTGCCCTTCATTCCCTCACTAGTGTTCAGCCCACAAACTCTTCTGTTATTCAGCAGATTTTGTCGTTCTTGTCCTTATTACGTCATCGTAAATTGACTATCAAATTCTTATGGGTACCATCCCATGTAGATTTATTTCACAATGTTACAGTTGACAGACTCGCAAAGGAAGCCTGCCTTATGCCTCCTCGTGATGTTGGACGTCCTCTCTCCCTGACATGTTACCTTTCTAGAGTCCTCTCCGCCGCTCTCCTTCCTGTACGAAGGCACAATGTAGTCTCTGCTCGTTTGAGGTTTGGCTACCGGCCACCATGTCAGGTTGCTGGGATGCAGGGTGAGCCTCCCTTCACTGAGTGTCACTTGTGTCGAGCTCCTCGTGCTAACACCATAGAGCACTACTGCCTTGCCTGCTCCACTGTCCGACACTCACTACCCCAGGGCCTGCCACTTGATGTGGTTTGTCGACACCTGCTGAACCATCAGGTTTTGGAGGAAC